>OY992876.1:18208936-18243936 GCA_963921405.1 Cepaea hortensis
CTAAAATGTTAAGTTCTCTTCCTTAACTTGGGGACATAAATTACAAGTGCCTCAGAAGTCGGCGTTGGTTCGCCTGATGGCGGGGACATTTGTGATATGGAAAGCTAATCCACACGAAAACATCAGTTCAGCATATCATAAATAGTATTAATTGCGCTTGAGTTCAAAACTAGCGGGAAAAAAAATAAACAAACTCATAAAAAGAATAACCACGGAAGATCTAAGTCAACTTTCTGCCAACAAGACAGTAACAAAATAGTGTGTTCTTGTGCTTTGTCGTCGTGCAGCAAATTAGGCAACTGACATACTTGTAAAAGAGGGAATATTTGTAAAAGAGGGAATACTGGTAAAAGAGGAAATACTGGTAAAAGAGGGAACAACAATTTCACCACAGGGTTTGAAGGAACCAAGTAGACTTATCAAGAGCAAGGACAAACGAGTATAGTGTCAAGAGATCAGGCAGTATGTTCCTGTAGGATTCCCCGCTAACCCCAGACAGAGCACAGCAAATCATTATTTATAGAATCGGCACGGAATACTGTAGAGTACATTTTTATCTCTACAAAATGGATGCCACCAAAACTGACCAGGGCATTTGCAGAAAAGCGCCCCAGTCTCCGGGACACAAAGTATATGTTTCCTCTATTTAGTGACTGAGAGGTCAAACCTGTTCTCGGAAAATTTAAGTCGAAGAGAAACTGCGCCATTGAACACGACCTCTTCTGATGGCTGGGTTCATAGAGGCAACTCATCTCTTTGTTTAGACTGTGAGAACAGGGGACTGATTGAAGAAGAAGAAGAAGAAGAAGAGGAAGAGAAGAAGAAGGAGAAGAAGAAGAAGAAGAAGAAGAAGAAGAAGAAGAAGAAGAAGAAGAAGAAGAAGAAGAAGAAGAAGAAGAAGAAAGAATAGAAAAGAAAGAACGAAAGAAAGAAAAAGAAGGAAAGAAAGAATAAAAGAAAGAAAGAAAGAAAGAAAGAATAATGAAAAACAAAAATAAGAATAACTCTCACTACTTTCCCCTTGTTATTTATAACTTCATCTGAATGTTTAAGTAGCACTTTTCAAAGCGCCACTTCACATCTGCAGTTATACATTATTGTCTGGTGTTTATATTAGGCAAATGATTCTAAACTACTAACAAATAAATTATGGTTGTTGTTACGTTAAAAGTTAATTTAACTGATGATAACATCAATACAAACACCTGAACTGAAATACAGGGTGTATTTTTAATGACTGTGGGGTTTTTGATTGGGGCGATGCGTGGTCTCGAGGTATGGTGTCCGCCTCGAGTGCTGGAGGTCCCGGGTTCAAGCCCCGGCGGTGACCGGGATTTTTTCTCGTGGACTTCTAGTAATAACATTTCTCCTGGTCTCTTGGTAGTGAGATCGGACGCCCGTGTGTATTGTTGCGCACGTAAAAAATCCCTTGGCAGTTGGAAATCGAAAAGAGTAGCCTAACGGCGCTGCCCGGGCAAAATTTCGAGTTAAAAATCTACCCAAAGTATTTCAGGATCCTCGCCGGTGCTACGGAGTTCGTGCACTGAGCTCAGTTTCTCCAGACTCAGGTTTGAGTTAGGAGGTGAACGGAGCACTTATGGGTTGCACCCGTGTGCCGTGATGTTGATCCGTCGACTAAACTAAACTAAACTAAACTGAAAAATATTGCCGTTCCAAGTTTTGCATTTACCTTTTATGTTGCATGAACTCCACAGAGGGTGAATACAAAATTTGGAACGGCAATATTAAATAAAAACACTACAGTCATTAAAATACACCATATACTGTACAATTATTTAGCAGTCTAGGAGACTGAACACATACCAGCAGACCGGAGAGAAGGATATCCGGTGAAGCTGCCAAAGAAAAGAGTCTTGCAGGAGTGCAAACATCATAGAGGAATAATGTTACTGTCTGTTCCTGGAAAAATATGAACCACGATCATTCTGGAGAGATTAAGAGATACCACTGGCAAACAACAAAAGAATGATCATATAGGAATTTGTCCCAGTACAACAAGCACTGTCCGGGTAGCCACAGTACGCATAATAATACAACAAAATATTGAAATGAATTCGCTAATTTAGACTGGATATATGGACTACGAAAAGGCTTTTAACAGTATGGGGAATATATTTGGAAATTGATGAGACACTCTGGGGCCCTAGAGAAGATCATTAACTAATTCATAGCGAAGGATAATATATCGCTAAATGTGGAACCCCCCCCCCCCCATTTGTGCAGGAGGACGATATATCTCCATAATGAGGTCATTGTATTATTTGTTTTACGGTAAATTGTGCAGTTTTAATGCTGAGTAAACTTAAATTTACGTGATAATACTTGTTCATTTGATTGAGCACCATTTATAACCATTTATAGTCCAAACCTACTTTTTATTAGGCACTGTATCAGTAAACTTAATAAATGCAACCTATAAAGACCTGATGCTATCTCGTAACACCAAGATCACAATATACAAAACACTGATCAGACCAGTTGTGCTGTATGGCTCTGAAACCTGGAGTAAAACGAAAGGAGACGAAGTCTTGTTACAAACCTTTGAGAACAAAGTTTTAAGACGCATCTTTGAGCCCATTAAGGATACACAAAGTGGAGAGTGGAAAAGAAGAAGTAACAAAGACATTTATGATCTGTTTAAGTCCCCGCTAATCACTGGTATCATGAAGGCTAATAGACTACAATGGCTGGGGCATATAGAAAGAATGGAAGATAATAGGGAAACAAAACTCGCTTACACTCAGGAAATAAATGACAGTAGACCCCGAGGTAGACCAAGAAGACGGCGGAGAGATAATATATATATATATATATATATATATATATATATATATATATATATATATATATATATATATATATATATATATATACAGACCTACAAGCACTTGGAATCAACGACTGGCAAGAGAAGGCCATCCAGAGAGACGAATGGAGACGGATTGTATCTGCAGCAAAGAACCTCAATGGCTCGGAACGCTGAAGAAGAAGAAGAAGATAAAGACCTGAAATGTAGAGTGGTGAAGGAAAACTAACAGAAGCGTTGAAATAAAAACAGGAGTGGGACAGGGTTGTCTTTTGACACCATAAATATTCTTAGTGGTTACAGGCTACATTATGAAGACGACGATAACTACCACCAGCAATGGTATTTAATGGACTGCCAAGGCAGCTTGAGATCTTCTCTTCACCGACATCATTTCCCCCGTGTTACACACACGAAATCAGATGAAAGATAAACCAAGCACACAAGATCAGGGGTCAAAACATCGACATCTAAAATGGCACAGGGGAAAGACAAAGATAATGACAATAAACCAAACAAATATTAACCCGATCTCATTGGGTGAACCCTCACTTCAAGAGTTGGAATCGTAAACACATCTAAGTATCAACGTGGACAAGGAGATGGGAGGGGGGGGGGGGCGATATAGAGATTTTACAATTTGAACATGAAAGACAAAACAGCATTCATACCAGTTTATGGACATTTATGGAAGTCAACGGAAGTGAGACAGAACTTGGAGAAAGTTAAACAAATTCAAACGAATCAAGAGATGAGAACAGACTATGCCGCTGGATATGGCACACATTGAGAAAACCTGTTAATAGTTAGTTAGTTAGTCGCGGTTCCAACTTCACGGCAAAGGGTCGTCCCATTATGCTCCGTTCCCGTGCCGTGAATATCACACAAAATACTCTTCACCCCCCTATGTTAATAGTGGAATAACCAGGAGTCTCGACAAATTAATAGTAATAGATATTGGCACCTTGCCGTCTTAACAGACGATAGTTTGTGCTTTAAAAAGGCATAATAACTTTTACCTGTGGCGGTAGCGAATGTGACTGATAAGGCCAATTCGCGCTATAAATGTCCGTTCACAGTGGGTGCATGTGAACACGTGGTCATTTCCACCATCATGCACCATCTTACGTCTCACACGCTCGGTGTGTGACTTATCTGCAATAATTTTCTCCTTTCTCTTTATTCCATTTCTGATTTTTGCCCTCCATGCAACACGTTCAGCGGCGACTTGCTCCCAATGTGCATTATCAATGCCTGTATCAATCATGTCCCGCTTACACACATCTTTGTATCGTAGTAGAGGCCGACCCTGAGATCTCTTACCCATCTGTAATTCACCAAAAAAGATGTCCTTTGGTATTCTACCATCATCCATCCTCCTAAGATGTCCTATCCATCTAAGTCTACGAAGACTGAGCATGGAATAAACCGTCACACAACCTGATCTTTCGAATACTTCAGTATTTGTGATTTTGTCTTGCCACTTAATACCAAGAATTCTTCGCAGACACCGCATATGAAAGCTGTTTAAACGTTTCTCTTGGTGTGAGTAAGTTGTCCAGGTTTCACTGCCATAAAGAAGAGTACTAAGGACACAGGCTTGATAGACAAGGACTTTTGTGTTGGCAGTAAGCTTCCTGTTCTCCCAGACTCTTTTTCTTAACCTGCTCATTGTTGATGCTGCCTTACCAATCCGGATGTTGATTTCCTGATCTAGGGATAATTTGCTATATACCACAGATCCTAGATATGTAAAATAGTCTACCATCTCTAGTTCGGCGTCGTCAATAAAGATTGATGGTACCCCATGTGCACCTTGTGACATAATCTGTGTCTTCTTTTTGCTAATTGTTAAACCAAATTCAGAACAAGCATTGGAGAATGCAGATAGTAGACATTGCAATTCTTCCTCAGAGTGGGTCGTAACTGCAGTAATAGTAATAACATACAGTATAACTAGTTAATAGTATAACTAAACAGTTGTGTATCTGGAACTCACGGGTCAAGCGATATAGATGGTGACCTTAAAATACACGGGAAATAGGAAAGAGAATTTGAAACACATATAAGGGAAAGAGGGAGCTGCAGGAGATGGTAAAAATAGAAGGGTTTGAGATGGTAAAAATAGAAGGGTTTGAGATGGTAAAAATAGAAGGGCTTGCAGTGAGTTGGCCGAGACCCACCCTACCGTGGGTCTCGGCCCCAAGGGGGGCTGCGTGGTCTCGAGGTATGGTGTCCGCCTCGAGTGCTGGAGTTCCCGGGTTCAAACTCCGGTGAGGACCGGGATTTATTTCACTTGGACTTCTAGTAATAAAATTTCCCCTGGTCTCTGGGTAGTGAGATCGGACACCCGTGTGTATTGTTGCGCACTTAAAAAATCCCTTGGCAGTTGGAAATCGAAAAAGAGTAGCCTAAGGGCTAAATTTCGAGTTAAAAATCTACCCAAAGTATTTCAGGACATCGCCGGTGCTACGGAGTTCGTGCACTGAGCTGAGTTTCTCCAGACTCAGGTTTGAGTTAGGAGAAGAACGGAGCACTTATGGGTTATACCCGTGTGCCTTGATGTTGATCCAACGACTAAACTAAACTAAACTAAACCACCCCACCGTGCATTGGTGAATGAAAAGCAACAACGACGAAGAGGAATATTGTGTTAAAGTAGATGTTTTCTATCACATATGTTGTATCTAATTATATACCATATATGATCAAACTTATTGTTGTAACAACTGGATATTCTCCTGGCTACTTATCTCCAATCGTCATGACCGTTATCAAGCACCCAGAGACCAGTCCATCCGTCCGCTTGTCTGATTGACTATTAAATAATGCAGCACAAAACGCCGAAATGAGAGTCGTTTGTATAACGAGGGTTTACTTCACGCGATCCAGCACATCACGGCTGGGTTAGAATTGTCCTGTATAATAGATGTTGTCACCGAGGATCATGCATTTTAGTGCAAATGAAACCCTTTTACGTAATTATTTTACACAATTAATGTGTAGATTTTAATGGCGATTCTCATATTTCGTGCAGGAATTGTTTATTATTATCACCATGATCAAGTGCTTAGTCAGCTGGTCTATGTGACTATGTTTCTGTGCAGCTGCCACCCCAGTGAAATTTATCATTTTATGTGCTGGTTTCTTTCCATGTCACGATTCAAATATATCCAGAATCATCGCTCGCTACCTTCATCTTCTGCTATTCCCGTTTTTCGTACAGTTCTGAATTCATCTTCAGCTATTTCCTTTGATCTGATTATATTGCAGTTGTTCTAGGCGCCGTGGCAAAGGGATTATAAACATAATTTGTAATCCCGCATACCGCGTTCGAAACACATCTGCGGGCGATTTGGAAGCAGACCTGAGACCTCATTGTGCTGATATTTCATATAATGGTATGAGTGCCTGTTGTTCAGAAAACAATGGCAAATTACTAAACGTAAACTTGCCAAGAAATTCGAACAGCCAAACAATTCTGGGGGTTGACTGCTACGTCCTGTACACGATATTTAACTAACTATTGAAATCCTGTTTCAGACGCATATAGTGCTAAGGACCAGCAATGCGAAATAATTACACAGGAAATTAAAGAATAGTAATAGTGTAACACTTGTAGGTTGCAAAAGCGACTAAGGGGTGTTGGTATAAAACTAGCTACTTCATACCCCACAAACAATCAGCCATGCCCTACAAACAATCAGCCATACCCTACACACAATCAGACAACATCCATCCAACCAAAAACTGCCCACGAAGGGCTTGGGATTTGTGGTTGTAGGCTTCTACTGCAATCATCATCAATGCTTTGTCGAAATATGAATAAAATTGGGTGGAACTGCGGTAAAGCTGTGAAAATGTAAACAATATAAAATGACACAAAGTAGTGCAGCTTTACATAACAGATTTACGACACATACAGGACGTTGCAGCTATTAGCCTTCATCTGATGTGTTTGTTTGCTGATGAAGACTAATCGCCGCAACGTCCTGTATGTGTCGTAAATCTGTTATGTAAAGCTGTCATTCTATATTGTTTTCAATGCTTTGTCGACTGGTATGGGCGATCATGCTTCTGCGCAACTTGCGATCTCCAACGGGATGGATCAATTCGTATATTGACTCTCTTCCGTGACACGACACCAGACTGTCAAGAATCTTATCACGCTGTCTTCCTCTATCTCTCTTTCCACAAATGTTACCGGTATCCACATGTTCCAGTTTTTGTCTTCTCACATTGTGGCCAACAAAATAATCAATGCATCTTTCTGATGTTTGTGATATGTAGCCTTTGCCTCCATGAAAATGTCCAGAACACTCTTTTTCTCTGGCCGAGGTATTTCAGCATTCTTCTGTAAAACCACATCTCCACGTAACTGATTCAGTGCCGAACAAAATGTAGGTTTGCACCAAACGTGGTACAGAATCACGTGAACCAGTATTATCATGTAAATCTCCCTTCATTGAGCAATGACATTGCAGCAGATACTACGAAAGAAAACAAATAGCACGATGACCCTAGTATGGCGATATATCGTCCTTATGTTCAATTGGGAGGTCACATTTGACGAAATATTATCCTTCGTCACTGAGTCAGTTAAAAGTAGAAGAGGAAAAGAAGAAGAAGGGGAAGAGACGAAGAAGAAGAAGAAGAAGAAGAAGAAGAAGAAGAAGAAGAAGAAGAAGAAGAAGAAGAAGAAGAGGAAAAGACAGAGGAAGAGGAAGAAGAAGGAGAAGAAGAAGAAGAAGAAGGAGAAGAAGAGGAAGAAGAAGAAGAAGAAGAAGAAGAAGAAGAAGAAGAGGAAGAAGAAGAAAATATTATAATAATCGACCACAGTTGGATACGCCAGTCTACCCACCGAGCTGTAAGTAAGATCTGTGATTTAGTATCTAAACAACCCTATCAAGTTTTTTTTGCAGAGGAAATAATTGCCAGCTGCAGGCTGTAGCTATTTCCGATACACATGTTCTCTGGTTGGCGGAAAAGGAAATTTCCTATACGAGAAACTCGTATAGCTGTGAAGTTGTAATATTTTATTTATAGTCACGCGTATAAATCAAATTAACTCACAACTTAATTGATTTTTATACATAATCAACAGTATAAATAGAATTAACTCATAACTCAATCTTGGATCGTTGAGTTATAACGACCAACAATCAGCGTAATCTAGAAATCATAGTATTTTACTGAGCAAAAGACTTTCTTTCACAATTATACTTGGGTTTTGTAGTGATTAAGGATTAGTTTCGTTTCACAACGATATCTCTATAGGGGATTCAGTCTCTTCTCATGGATGAGGTCTAGAGAATCTCTGCACAATACACGAACTCTGTAGCACTGACGAGGATCCACATGTGTTTTAAACAGAGCTACACTTAATATATATATATATATATATATATATATATATATATATATATATATATATATATATATATATATATATATATATATATATATATATATATATATATTGAATTCTCTGTGTGGGTAGGTTTTCTAAATGTAAAACTTACGCTGGGCGGTGGCCTTTACGGCCTACTCTTTTCTAATTCAAGCTGTAGAGGCATTTGTGCGTGAGCAACACGAACAGGAGTCCTCCAGACTTGTTGCCCTTGTCTGAAAACTCCAGATGTCCTATCTACAACCAAAGTTCAGGTGAAGATGGAGGGAAGTTTCTTGTTTTAGTAAAATCAAAATGCCTTGTCCAGACTGTGCAACGAACCAGGCCTACACGAGCGAGAGATGGACGCTTATACCTCCACGCAACTCTGCCCTCTAAAGTGTATAATGTATATCCTATTCAGGGAAAACTTCGATTAGAGTCTGTTGCCCATCTTACGACTAGAGTACGGTGCCCGACTTACGACTAGAGTCTTGTTCCCATCTTGCCACTACTCTGTTTTCTGACTTACGACTATTGTGTCTGTCATACGACTAGTCTGATGTCTGTCTTGCGATTACTTTGTTGTCTGCATAACGGATACTCTGTTGTCTGTCCTACTACTACTCTGGTGCCCGCCTTACGATTACTTTATTGCCTGTCTTACGACTAGTCTGTTGTCTGTCTTACGATAAGAGTCGGTGCCCGTCTTACGACTACTATGTTTTCTGTCTTACGACTAGTCTATTGTCTGTCTTACGATAAGAGTCTGGTGCCCGTCTTACGACTGCTCTGTTTTCTGTCTTACGACTAGTCTGATGTCTGTCTTACGATAAGAGTCGGGCGCCCGTCTTACGACTAGTCTATTGTCTATCTTACGATAAGAGTCTGGTGCCCGACTTACGACTACTCTGTTTTCTGTCTTACGACTAGTTTGTTGTCTGTCTTACGATAAGAGTCGGGTGCCCGTCTTACGACTACTATGTTTTCTGTCTTACGACTAGTCTATTGTCTGTCTTACGATAAGAGTCTGGTGCCCGTCTTACGACTACTCTGTTTTCTGTCTTACGACTAGTCTGATATCTGTCTTACGATAAGAGTCGGGTGCCCGTCGTACGACTAGATTCTGGTGCCTGTCTTACGACTACTCTGATGTCTGTCTTACGACTACTCTGATGTCTGTCTTACGACTTCTCTGTTGTCTGTCTTACGACTTCTCTGTTGTCTGTCTTACGACTACTCTGGTGTATGTCTTACAACTTCTCCGTTGTCTGTCTTACGACTACTCTGTTGTCTGTCTTACGACTAGAGTCTAGTGCCCGCCTTACAACAAGAGTCTGTTGCCCGTCTTACGACTCGATGCATCAAAATCTTGCCACCACTTTGTTTGAAACGAGCGGCACCTCGCGACAAAAGTCCAGCCTCTAGGGACTCGGCCACACAGACGCGGGTACTCTGGCACCGCGCTAACCAAGTTTTAGGGTGAGAAGACAGTAACACTAGCCCGGGCATCCCCGTGGGCCTGTAACTGATACAATACAAACGGCCCTGACGTGGTACTATGAAATCTGTGAAGACACTCGTTTTTCAGGCGTAAACTTAGGATCTAGACCAACAGGGAGGTTAAACGAATAAAGAACCCCGATTCCACGCACTGTGGCGTACTTGATACATGGTGCTGGCTCTTATTTTTAAGGGCCACTAGCTTTTGATGAGTCATGTGGTCATTTTCACCCTGCCCGCCTTTATGTGCCAGAACATTTCTTCTTTTTTCGCTCTTTGTCACTCATCCGGGCACAGGCTGTTAACTAATTAACTCCAAGCAGTTCTTTCCGTAGCTATCCCACACCGCTCCGTCCGTGTCCTCATTATTCATATCTGTCTCTACTGATCTTCTCCAGAATATGTATTGGTACCAGTTGTAGGCTTGGGTTATTGTACACAGTGAACAACTAGGGTTGGAATTAAATTGTAAGAAGACAAAGATTATGGTCGCCTCTAATAAGAACTATTTATTTTCCTCATATCCTGTTACAGGACATCGCTGTCAACACCAGCATTTTACCGCTGTTGTTGATTTCTTGGCAAGATTACGCTCTGTAGTTTGCCATTGCTTAGTGAGCGGCCAGCTCACATATCCCGTAACTAATGGGTGCGGCAAGAACCGCTACCTATTCTCGCGCAGCTGCGTTTGCTCACATGGATATACGGGATTACGGAGTAAGTCGCTAACCCCTAGGCCAGGGAAATCGGCAAGAAATAAATACCACAAAGAATTATAAGGGAAAGTGGGAATATTCTTAAACAAGTGAAGCGGTATAACTATCTCGGAACTATCATAACATCTGATTTTTTTTTTTTTGGGGGGGAAGGGGTGCTTTCAAGAGATTAGAACGAGAATCAATATGGCGAAGGTAGCATTTTGCAAAATGGAAAACATACTGACTAGTAAAAAAGATGTCAATTGCAACGAGAAAAAGAATGTTGAAGTGCTACACAGAACTTGTACTTTTGTATGGACGTGAAAGTGGGCGATGAGCACACACGCTGAAAAACACCTAATGGCTGTGGAAATGTGATTTCTGAGGAAAATTCAAAGAATACTACGGACAGTCAGAAAAACGAGTGAGCAAGTTCTCTCAGAGGCAAATGCTACGGCAAACTGATTAGAGAAATTATACGTAGACAGTCACATTTTTGGGGCAAAGTTTTGAGAAGAAATACACTAGAGAACTTGGTGACAATTGGCAAGATTGAGGGAAGAAGAATACGGAGAAGGCAGAGAAATAAATATCTGGATGGCTTGCCACATGGCATGGTCTGGACAAGAACACAGAGTTGATCCATGACTCTGGTGATCGTGTGAGATGGCGAAACATAACTGCCCACGCTTACTGGTATGGTACATGATGAATGTATGAATGAAGGCTGGGTTATCCTGAGAATCTGTGTTAATAATAAAAAAAAGAAAAAAAGAAAAAGAAAATCTCCCGCTGTAATTGCGATCCAAACCCTACACCACCCTGCCGGTAGGCAAACGTACTAGAAACCTCACCACCCCATCCCCCATAACACTTTGTTATTACTGCCTATAAACAAACCTTGCGGTTTAGGACAGGATGATCTTGAGCATGAGCAATTAATGCCGCCTGGCTTGGTACAGTCGCCGCGAATTGTGTAGGTTAGGGCTTTATTTATTCCCCCGACAGAGAAAAATCCACCACCTTACCGAGGTTTGGAACAGAAGCCCGGAGTCTGTCCACTCGGCCGACCCCATAAGCTGGCGATTTCAGAATGCATGCCATGTCCTGGCAGGATTAAATAACTTCATGTCAATTCCACTTTGGGTCCTTGTGGAGCTGTTGAAGTAGGAATAAATACGACTTCTGTGCTTTCTTCTTGCTACTGGTACACGGGGTCGCCTGATTACACATCCAGCCATGTTTTCCCTGTTACACATCCAGCCATGTTTTCCCTGTTACACATCCAGCCATGTTTTCCCTGTTACACATCCAGCCATGTTTTCCCTGTTACACATCCAGCCATGTTTTCCCTGTTACACATCCAGCCATGTTTTCCCTGTTACACATCCAGCCATGTTTTCCCTGTTACACATCCAGCCATGTTTTCCCTGTTACACATCCAGCCATGTTTTCCCTGTTACACATCCAGCCATGTTTTCCCTGTTACACATCCAGCCATGTTTTCCCTGTTACACACCCAGCCATGTTTTCCCTGTTACAGCCATGTTTTCCCTGTTACACATCCAGCCATGTTTTCCCTGTTACACATCCAGCCATGTTTTCCCTGTTACACATCCAGCCATGTTTTCCCTGTTACACATCCAGCCATGTTTTCCCTGTTACACACCCAGCCATGTTTTCCCTGTTAGCTCGAATGTTGTGTCGCCTCGCTAGCTTGTTGTAATTGTTGTTGTTGCGGTGTAATGTGTAGTTCAGTCACTCACCCAGTCATGCATTCATTTATTTAAGGTGCTGTTTCGGCATGTATTCTTTCATTTAAAGTGCTTTATTTTCATTCATTCATTCATTCATTCATTCATTCATTCATTCATTCATTCATTCATTCATAGTGCCATCTTTTCAAGTATCTATTCATTTTTAGTGCCTTCTTTTTATGTTCTCATTCATTTTTAGTGTCTTCTTTTCATTCATTCATTCATTCATTCATTCATTTTAAATGTCTTCTTTTCGTGTATTAATCAATTAATTAATTAATTAATCAGTTAAATAAATCCCGGTCACGAGTATATTAGTTCCGGAGAAGTCTGTTGGAATAATTGAAAAACTAGTCGTAATCTTTTCTCTTCGACTTAACAATGTTGAGGTAGATTGTTATATTGTACTTTCTTCTAGTATATATGAGACTGCTGTAGTGTGCTTTCTTCTAGTATCTATGAGACTTCTGTATTGTACTTTCTTCTAGTATCTATGAGACTGCTATATTGTACTTTCTTCTAGTATCTATGAGACTGCTATATAGTACTTTCTTCTAGTATCTATGAGATTGCTATATTGCACTTTCTTATAGTATCTATGAGATTGCTATATTGTACTTTCTTGTAGTATCTATGAGATTGCTATATTGTACTCCTCCGAAGTCGGAGAGTGTCTGCTTGTACGGCGAGGAACCACCAGTCTGCACACCAATAAGCCAGACATGGGACAACCGATACTCACGCAAACCTCAGGTCCTGTATGACATCACACTGATGCTGGACAACAGGATGCCTTCATCCGACATACAGGACTTCGCGTTGGAGCTCAAGCCAACGAACACAAGCAAGCAAGCTATATTGTACTTTCTTCTAGTATCTATGAGATTTCTATATTGTACTTTCTTTTTCGTATTTATGAGACTGCTGTATTGTGCTTTCTTCTAGTACAGTGGTTCTCAATTGGTGGGGAATTCCTGGGGAGGGGGGAAATAGGGAGATTATTTCAAGATCATAGTAATACAAGAATCGATTACTTGATATTGTTTTCCCTCCATACGTTAAGTTTCTGTACTTCTCGTCCTTCTGAAATTCGTTTTATAACGTAAGTAGACCCGCAAATCACGTTTTTTATAGACGTCTAGACTGGTTCTAGTATGTGTTATTAAATTTAGTTTCCATTTTTACGTATACAGTGTAAAATAAAAAAAAAAAAGGGGGGGGGGTGAGGTTTAAAGGGAGGAAATACGAAATGAGGGAGAGGGGATGACGTTCTGAACATATGGTGAAGGGGTGCATGGGCCAAACGAGGTTGAGTACCACTGTTCTAACATCTATGAGTTTGCTGTATTGTGCTTTCGTCTTGCCAACTGGCACCTTGCCGCCCTGACAGACGATAGTTTGTAAAATCGAGTTATACCTCCCCATAACACAAAGCCTGGGCTGAATTTAGAGACCATGTGTTGCCCATGCATCATGATACCTCTCTCGACCTGCCTAGTTTACTCCAGAGGAAAGTTAACACTAATATATCTAGAACAAGACAAGCTGCAGAAGCTGCCGGGTCACCAAAGCAATACTCTAACTGCCTGCCTGTTGGAGCTTCCATCTAATTACCGACCAAGGCTTAGCGCTTGGTCTGTCCTGCCATGATATTTAGTCTAGTTTCGCACTAGGGCAAGCTTGTACCTCCTAATTGCACTCCTCCGTCCGAAGCCGTTGGCACAATGTGGGATGTCGTGCTTGGTGAGCACCGGCCAACATTCGGTGTTAACAGAAAGCAGGTTTACCAACTTTCTAAAATTCAGCACTTCCTGGACGAAAGCACGCGAAAGTTATTCTATATATCCCATATTCAATCACATCTCGATTATTGTTCCACAGTCTGGGATGGTTGCCCTAAATCTAATATGAAACGACTTTGTTCTCTTCAAAAGCGAACTATGCGTCTAGTTTCTGGCACAAAGCACGCTGAAAGTGATAATTTATACAGTCATCTAAGGCTTCTACCACTTCGAAAGCGTTTCCTTTTTTAACAAAGCCAAATTAGTGAATAAAGTAATATTTCAAAATACCCCAGAGTAACTTCAACCGATAATTCAATCTCATGCATTGAACAGCAAGCTCTTAAATTTATTATATGTTCCGAAACCTAGATTGGATTTATACTAAACTTGCTTTACGTATTCTGGTGCCCATTTATGGAGTGACCTTCCAACAGATCTGAAAACTACAATGAGTCCCTACACATTCAACCGAAAACTCTTTCAATACTTACTCCATACTGGCTATATGCCTCCATAAGTCACCTACTGGTATCATTTTTCACTATGTGTGTGTGTGAGTGTGAGTGTGTGTGTGTGTGTGTGTGTGCGCGCGTGTGAGTGAGTGAGAGAGAGCATTAAGAGAGTGAATGAGTGAGAGAGTAAGTATGAAACAGAGACAGTGAAAGAGAGTGTGTGTGTCTGTATGTCTGTGAGAAAGAGAGTAAAAGAGAATTTGAGAGAGTGAGAGTGAGTGAATTTGGGTGAGAGAGAGAGAGAGAGAGAGAGAGAGAGAGAGAGAGAGAATGAGCGAGAGAGAGAGGATAGAGAGAGAGAGATAGAGAGAAAGGGAGGGAGAGAGGGAGAGAGAGAGAGAGAGAGAGAGAGAGAGAGAGAGAGAGAGAGAGAGAGAGAGAGAGAGCACGCATGTTATATGACATGCTATTCCATATTTGTTCTGTATCATCTTTCATAGTATCATTCTTACTGCTATTTGATTGCAGCATGTACTATAGGCACTGCGTTTTTCATTATATTTATGTCAATTCCAGGAATTATATTATTGATTGAATTGCATAACTATTTTTTTTTCGCTACACAATGTATAACATATTGTTTTAATTTTCACCATTTCTCTCTCTCCTCCCCCCAATTTTGTAAATGTTTGTGAGGATGGTCACGATAATCGTCAGTGTATATGTGTGTGTAAAGTGTTGGAGTTTGTTGATATGCGTTTTAGTGAGCATGTGAGACAGTGTATATGTGTCTAGATGTGTGTATATGCGTGTGTGTTGTGTATATATGCGTGTGTATGTGTGAGTATGTCTGTGTATGCTTATTTATTTGTGTGTATGTGTATATATGGGTGTTATGAGTGTGTGTATGATTGTGTTTATGAGTGTGTGCGTGTGTGTATATGTGTCTATGTATATGTTTATATGGGTGTATGTGTGTATGTGTTTGCATGTGTGTATGTATGTGTGTATTTGCGTGGTCTTTGTGTATGCTTGTGCATGAGTGTGTATGTGTGTGTGTGTTTGTGTGTATGTATGGCTATGTGTGTGTGTTTACGTGTATGTGTGTATGTTTGTAAATGTGTGTGTTTGTGTGTATGTGTGTTTATGTGTGTACATGTGGTTATATGGGTGTGTATGTGTGTGTGTGTTTGTGTGCGTATGTGTGCGATGTGCGTGTATATGTGTGTATATATGCGTATGTGCGTGAGTGTGTAAGTGTGTGTATATGTGAGTATGTTAATGTATGTATGTGTATTTGTTTGTGTGGGTATATGTGCGTGCATGCAGTGTATGCATGGGAGTGTGCAGTTGTATGTTATTGAGTGTGTGCATAACTGTGAGAGTTTGTGCAAATATTGTAAGAATGTATGCAGGTATGTACGAGTGCGTGCATGTTTATGAATGTGTGTGTGTACGTGTGTCTGTTTGCCTTATACAATTGTAACATGCATTGTTTATGCTTACATAATCCATTTGACAATGTTTTCTGTTTCCTATGTAAAAGTAATATTCACAATTGATGAATGATAGATGAGTAATTGGAAGGGCCGAATGTAAGACGGGCCTTCGTGCCCAATTTGACCCTTAGAAAATAAAAACCGTTCGCTCGCTCGTTCGTTCGTCTTTTGTCATACGGTAACTCAGTCATATGTGAATAAGACCTGAAACACACTTTCGTCAAGTATCTATGCAATTGCTATATTGTGCGTGCGTCTGCTTTTCTCTGGAGCTCTTGCATGTTAAAAGGTTTTACGGTACCGCGTCGACCTCTAGCTGTCGATTTCTACGATTTGGCATAGCAACCCCAGACCAGCCTCTCCTAGTCGCCTCTTTCGGCATAAATGGCAGGTTACAGTGTTACTATTTGTTGCTTCCTTGATGAGCCCCTGTAAGACACCTCAAAATGCTTACCCTAGCAAGCCAGACACTACAGAAGGTGTTAAATTTGCTAATCATATTATCCACATGAACCAACACAATGGAATTAAACAGAAATTAACTTCGACTTTTTGTTTAAAAAATAGCACAGCGAAGGTTAATTCGATTTAATTCCCAGAACGTTAGTTCAACGGAACGCTGGACTGGGCTAGTTATAACACTTTTAGTTTCATTCATTTTTATAGCAGTATCTGCGGTGCCGCTGTCTCACACACTGCCAAGACGGACGTCGTGAGTTTGATCTTTGGAGGTGGCAGAGCTGCGTTTGTGTTCCAGTCTCACAACACCGCGTGAAAGCATTAATAAGAGGATTTGTCACTAAACAACAAAGCAAGCGACCAAACAAGCAACCAGTCGAGCAAAAAACCAAGCAGCCAAGCAAGCAACCAAGCAACCAAGAGACCAGCCAAGCAACCAAGCAACCAACTAAGCAACCAGCCAAGCAACCAATGAAGCAACCAACCAAGCAACCAAACAAGCAATCAACCAAGCAACCAACCAAGCAACAAATCAAGCAACCAAGCAACAAAACAAGCAATAACCAAACAACCAACCAAGCAACAAAACAAGTAATCAGCAAAGCAACCAACAAGCAAGCAACCAACCAACTAAGCAACAAACCAAGCAGCCAAACAAGCAATCAACCAAGCAAGCAAGCAATCAACCAACCAATTAACCATCCAACCATCCAACCAACCAGCCAACCAATTAACCAACCAAACAACCAGCCAACCAGACAACCAATCTGGTCTCTCCATATCCGATATGAAGTCTGTGAGTACGCCACTCCTTCATTCCTGAATTGTGATCTGCTCATGAACTTATTCTTCGAAAAGATATATGTGGTGGTTTCCCCTTGTATCCACACGCTCGTCGATGGTTTTTGTCCTTCTCCTTTGACAGCCATTTCTGAGTACCAGGAGAAGTGAGGACTCATCTCTGCCCTGTCACAGATCTTGCCACATGCTCTGATGGATACCCGGCCCTATGAACTGCGTTCGCCACCCCTTTTTCTGTTCTCCACCACCTGGGGTACATTTGACAAGTTCACTTGCCTGAGCTGAGACCACCATGTCATCTTTCTTAGTCTTTAAGTGATTAATTGCCATAGGATGATAAATCGTCTTATTGGAACTTCCTGTAACTGCCATGGGTTTATAAATCAAATTATAGTTAAAATATCAATACAGTTGTTTTCCTACACAGCCCCCTTTAATTTAATATATAATACAACATGTCTGCTACTTATTAATAACTTTGAAGTTGTAACTGTGACACACTTATAATTTCCGCCAACCATTTGTGTTTGGTCCAACCCTACCGAATATTTTGTTTGACACTGAATCTGTTAATAATTTAAGGATCAGTATATCTAAAAGATACTACATTATATTTTGATAACACTACAGGTCTCACATTTTCCAACGAACAAACATAAACAAACCCGCAAATGCACTACACGACTATGCGGCCTTTACAAATGTACTAACGTGTAGAGAAATTACATAAGTAACGAAACTACAAAAAGAACCTGTGTCAATTACGATGGATGACTGCATCTATGAATCAGTTTGAAAAGAGATGTCGTGAAGCTGTGCGTTCCACGAACTGTGTTCCACTAGCTGTGCGTTCCACTAACTGTGCGATATGTTCTTGTAAAAAGAGATTTCCGCGTGGTTAAACTACTGGTACACTGGTTCTCAAACTGTTTCTCCGAGAGGCAGGGGCTTGAGAGAAATAACAGATCTGTTCTTATCACGTCTCATAATTCATGCCATTAATAATGAATAGTCAACTATATGAAGGGGTTAAAGGCGAGATAATAGACTTCATTGCACCAGGTTCTATCCCATATAACTCGGTATTCTTGGTTAGTTGTGTTGGTTGGGTTTGTTATTTTGTTGGTTGGTTGGTTGGTTTTGTTCGTTGGTTGGTTGGTTGTGTTGATTGGTTGGTTTTGTTCGTTGGTTGGTTGGTTGTGTTGACTGGTTGTTGTTTTTTGGTTGGTTGGTTGGTTGGTTGTGTTGGTTGGTTTTGTTGGTTGGTTGGTTGTGTTGGTTGGTTGTGTTGATTCGTTGGTTTTTTTGGTTGGTTGGTTGGTTGGTTGGTTGGTTGGTAGTGTTGGTTGGTTTTGTTAGTTGGTTGGTTGGTTATGTTGATTGGTTGTTTTTTTTTGGTTGGTTGGTTTAGTTGGTTGGTTTTGTTAATTGGTTGTTTTTTTTTTGTTTGGTTGGTTGGTTGGTTTTGTTGGTTGGTTGTTTGGTTTTGTTGGTTGGTTTTGTTGGTTGGTTGTTTGGTTGTGTTGGTTGGTTATGTTCGTTGGTTGGTTTTGTTCGTTGGTTGGTTGGTTGGTTGTGTTGACTGGTTAAGTTGGTTGTTTTGGTTGGTTATGTTCGTTGGTTGGTTTTGTTCGTTGGTTGGTTGGTTGTGTTGACTGGTTGAGTTGGTTGGTTTTGTTCGTTGGTTGGTTGGTTGTGTTGACTGGTTAAGTTGGTTGATTTTGTTCGTTGGTTGGTTGTGTTGACTGGTTGAGTTGGTTGATTTTGCTCGTTGGCTGGTTTTATTGGCTGGTTGTGTTGGTTGGTTGTATTGGTTGGGTTTGTTCGTTATTGATTGTGTCGGTTGTTTTTTTCGTTGGTTGGTTGATTGTGTTGGTTGGTTTTGTTCGTTGATTGGTTGGCTGGTTGTGTTGATTGGTTGTGTTGGCTGGTTGGGTTTGTTCGTTAGTTGTTGTTGTTGTTTTTTTAAATTTATTGTTTCGTTGGTTGGTTCTTTTTATTTTAAAGTTTTGTTCCTTTGTTGGATTTGTGTGTGTTGTGTGTGTGTGTGTGTGTGTGTGTGTGTGTGTGTGCGCGCGCGCGTTCGTGCGTGCGTGTGTGTGTGTTTTGTTTTTCTTCTTTTAAAGGTTTGTTCGTTGGTTAGTGAAACTTCCTCGTGTCAAAGCTATCAGGTTAAGACGTGAGGCATGGCAGTCTGCCGATACGTCGGACACAGCATGAACTCCACAAAACTCAACGCAAGAAATCTGCCTCCGAATCGACTGCACCTGATTTCGAACCCCATGTGTGAAATTATGAAACTGGTTCACTACCGCTACATCGCAGTCGCCATCTGATTAATAAAACAAACAATAACAACACTTGATCAATCAAACATACAATCTAAACAATAGTTCTGAAACATCAATAACAGCACACAGTACCCAGTAAAACAGCTGTAAGCACACAACATAATGTGAGGACTGCAGGGATCTCTGTGTTTGACCCCGCCAAGCCATGCAGCATTGTATTTGACCTCGCCAAGTGTGAAGCTGGGCTTTCAGCAGATGTTTTGTATCAATCACTTTCTAGTTTGTCTGCCATCACGTAATATATTGCTGCCCCTTTTATTAAGTTATGAAGTCTGTGGGTAATGCTTCCAAGAATTACCCTAACCCTAGTTTATTTGTGGCTGACGTCTACATGGGAATTTGTTGAAACAATTCTGCAAGCAGTTTATAGTTTATAGTTTATAATTTATTTTTTATTGTTACGTTTGGTCGCTTTGAACTCAAGCGTAGTCCGTATACGTACTACTACTTCTAACTCACTGGAATGATTTTTGCGTGTGAATTAGCTTTCCCTATTACCAGTTTCCCTCGCTATCAGGCGAACTCACTGCGACTTCAGAGGTACTTGTAATTTACGTCCCCAAATCGAGGAGGAGAAGTCAATATTTTCCAACTGACTCTCGTGGAGGTTGAACCTCGGCATCAACACACTGGGTATTTAAGAACGAGAACTCTATCCATTCGGCCTTGATAACCTCTTTATTTATAGTTAATGTAGTAGATTCCGGGAAAGTGAAGTGGAAGAGAGAAAGAGAACTGAGTCAGTAGATTTTATAGTTATTTTGTGATCGCAGGGTAGGTAAGTTTTATGTTTATGTGCATGCATTTGGTAAGGATATCCACAAGGTAGGTTGCATGTACGTGGAATGGAACTTACACAGAGCTACACGGAAAAGGGAATTAGATATCAGGGTTAGTAACCAGCTAACCAGCAAACTAGCCAATCAACCAAGCAACAAACCATCCAGCCAGTTTGACGTGATATCACGGAGGAACATCATCGGTATCAGTGATGATTGGCAGCATGCGAGACAGAAGGCTGTGGACAGACATGATAACCAAAGCCACAAGGTATGGACTAGAAGAAGAAGAAGAAGAAGGAGAAGAAGAAGAAGAAGAAGAAGAAGAAGAAGAAGAAGAAGAAGAAGAAGAAGAAGAAGAAGAAGAAGAAGAAGAATTGGGGAAGAAGAAGAAGAATTGGGGAAGAAGAAGAAGAAGAAGAAGAAGAAGAAGAAGAAGAAGAAGAAGAAGAAGAAAAAGAAGAAGAATTAGAGAAGAATAGTGAAATTGTTATAAACATTTAGACAGTAATTCGCCCAGTGACTAATCTACTTGGTATATAATTTTCTTGGTATATAATTTGCTTGTTATAGAATCAGTCACGACAAGTGAAATGTTTATATATATTTAGACAGAAATTAGCCCAGTGACTAATCTACTTGGTATAGAATTTGCTTGGTATAGAATCAGTCAAGACAAATACAATTGTTATGTACACGTAGACAATAACTTGCGCCAGCGTCTATTTTGCTCGGTTATATTTGATTGATTGATTGGTTACTTGCTTAATTGTGAATCCTCTGGAAGGACGACACTAAGTCTCACGCCCTGGCGTTCAGGGTTTGAGTCCGGCCCGGAAGAATGCTTACATCTATCGATGTAAGGTTTGTGAAGAAACTTGTCCCCCTGCCTTGTACAGAGGTACCATCTCGACGGAACTCTGCCGCAGAGATCTCCTTCCCCTCTTGAAGCTCAGAAACCAGCTGGTCGTGAACGACGGGGTCTGAAGTTATGCATCTGCGGAGAGACATGAATAAGTGTAACCCGGTCGTAATTCAGCACAACAAACAAACACTGGCTGCAATTAGGCTTAGTTGGATCATTTTTCCTCTGCGGGTTGTCATCATCATCATCAAGTGTCCTGCCAGCTGGCGTAGGTATTCATGTCTCTCCACAGATGTCGGTCATTGGTGTTCTGGATCAACTCTGTCGATGATATACCTCCATGCCACCGTCTCAGTTCATTCAGCATACTTTCTTTTGGTCTGCCTCTTTTCCCAGTGATCTTTCTAGCCGTCACGATGTTCTTGAATGCCTCTCTTCTCATCACGTGATCAAAGTACGCTGTTTATCTGTTTTTTATTGTTGCATTTAATGTTCCATGTACTGTTCTGTTGGCTGTATTTAATGCTCCATATACTGTTCTATGGACTGTATTTAATGTTCTATGTACTGTTCTGTGGGCTGTATTTAATGTTCTATGTACTCTTCTATGGGCTGTATTTAATATTCCATTTACTGTTCTGTGGGCTGTATTTAATGTTCTATGTACTGTTCTGTGGGCTGTATTTGATGTTCTATGTACTGTTCTATGGGTTGTATTTAATATTCCATGAACTGTTCTGTGGGCTGTATTTAATGTTCCATGTACTGTTCTGTGGGCTGTATTTAATGTTCCATGTACTGATCTATAGGCTGTATTTAATGTTCTATGTACTGTTCTGTGGGCTGTATTTAATGTTTTATGTACTGTTATATGGGCTGTATTTAATGTTCTATGTACTCTTCTATGGGCTGTATTTAATGTTCTATGTACTGTTCTGTGGGCTGTATTTAATGTTCTATGTACTGTTCTGTGTTCTGTATTTAATGTTTCATGTACTGTTCTGGGGGATGTATTTAATGTTCTATGTACTGTTCTGTGGGCTGTATTTAATGTTCTATGTACTGTTCCGTGGGCTGTATTTAATGTTCCATGTACTGTTCTATGGCCTGCTCCGTGGCCGAGAGGTTAGCAGCTTTCTCCGCTAACCCCGAATACTCTCGTCACGTGACGCGACGAGAATTAGCAGTGGTTCGAATCGCAAAAGTGACTTATGAGAGTATGGAGCCGGTCGCTCAGAAAGTCGTGGCGTGCTGATGAGCGTAATCTAGCCTAGGAATCAACATACAGCTGAAAGATGCTGGTGTTGACCGCAATATCCTGAAACAGGATGGAAACGCGGGGAAAAAAATGTACTGTTCTATGGGCTGTAGTTAATGTTCTATGTACTGTTCCATGGGTTACAAGTATTTCGTTTTCTACAATTCTAACTAGCCCGCTCTGTGGCGAAGAGGTTACAGACGCAGTTCGTAATCCCTCATAACGCGTTCGAAACACAGCTGCGGGAGGTTTGGAAGCAGACCGCCTTGCGTTGGATTTCATACAATAGTATGAGTACAGTTCGTTCAGAAAACAATGGCAAACTACTGAACGTAAATATACCAAGAAATAATAAACAGTCAAAGGATGCTGAGTTGACTGGATATGCAAATAACTAACTACTCCAGCTAAATGTCTTTATTGGATTTGCACGGTACAGCATTAACAATGAAATCGTGATGTTGAGCGTATTCTTATTTGGTTAGGATATAATAAGTTTAGACAACTGAAATTGTTATGATCAAATATGGAGAAACCCCCGGGAAGGTTAACCCGGTCAACAAATACCCGCAGAAGTCGGATGTGTAAGAGCGTAAGAACGCAGCTCTGCTGTAAACAGGCAAAACGCAATCACGTCCGAAAAAGAAAAAAAAAACTCCGGATGAACGCAGAAGAAGAAGATATATAGAGAAACAAATCAGCGCTTCGTATACAGTGTTGACAAGAGTGTGTGTGTGTGTGTGTGTGTGTGTGTGTGTGTGTGTGTGAGAGTGAGAGAGAGAGAGAGAGGGGGGGGAGAGACAGAGAGAGAGAGTATATATAAGTAATCTTTTTTTAGTGAGTTTGTGATTGTGAGTGAGTATATGTGTATACTCATGTTATGAGAATGTTATGAAAAGAGATGAATTGGAGAACTTGGTGACAACGGGCAAGATCGAAGAGAAGAGACCAAGAGGAAGTCCGAGAAGTAAATACCTGGATGGCTTGGCCACGTGGCATGGTCGAGACAGAAACACGGAGCTGATCCACGATTCTGGTGATCGAGTGAGATGGCAAATCATGACCGCCCATGCTTATCGGCATGGCACATGATGGATGGATGGATATGTGTATACGAGTGAGTGTGTATCTGTGTGTTATTGAGTGGGTGCATAACTGTAAGAGTGTGTGTAAATGATGTAATTATATATGCAGGTATGTATGTATGTATGTTTTAATGCTTATGCGTGTGTATGTGTGTCTGACTGCCTGACTGTCTCATAACATGGTTATATGTATTGTTTATGTTCACAACTTTCATGTGACAATGTTTTTTCCCCCTCTGTGAATGTAACATGCACAATAGATCATTGATGTACGAAAGATGAGCGACTGGAAGGGCCGAATGTACGACGTGCCCATTTGTGACCCTTTGTGAAAAAAAAAGTTCATTCGTTCGTTTAAAAAGGTGACCACGACAAAGTTTTATTGCACCGGAATTAATCCCCAAAGCTCGGTCTCTCTCTACGCGGATCACCAAACCACCTGCTGAAAACCTCGCTCGGTGCAAGATCTCCGTAGTTTCAGGGGGTCAAGGAAAACAAAATATGCACTCTCGAACCGAATGACGAAGTTTGAAAACTAACCAACGACCTTCTGAGCCTAGGCAGGCGGCTGAACCACCTGGCCACGGGGACGCCATCTGATATGGACAGATATACGAAAACAAGTAATATAATATTTTGTGAAACTGAATTATAAACAAATAATTAAGTGACATTTCTCTTTTCTCTTCCAGGGGTTTTGGTAAGCAGGGATTTCAATGTCAAGGTATGTTTCGTGTTGTTTGTTGATTGGAAAGATCAATTTAGTTTATTTGTCTGTTTTGTTACAGTCCCTTACTGCTTTGTTTCCATTTCTTCTTCCACTCTTTTTAATTTTTGTCTTCCTTCTGTCGCGCCTCATTCGTTTATTCTTGCATTACATTTTGACAACTTCTCACATGGAGCCAAGTTACCCTGATTTTGGGGGTTGGGATAAACAGTCACTCCACCCCGCCAAAGCGTGCCCGGTAGGCTAGGGGATATCCCTAGCCTGCAACCCTTAAATTGACTAACTTCTTAATATAGCCACCTACCACCTCTCTGTGGCACTTCAATTGTAACCCCTTTAAAATAAAGTTGAATTGAATTGAATTCAAAAGCTGTAGGACAAAAGAACGAGAAGATAGCCACATACCAATTGACAGTATGAATTAATATTACTCTGCTTCGCTAATCTTTATAACTAGCACAAATCACAAACTCAAAACAAAATGCCGAAGCGTATGCTATTGATTCTAGTAAACCACAATTTTGTAAGAAAAAAAAAAAAAAACCACGCACGTACGCACGAGCGCACACGCGTGCGCGCACACATACACACCCACACACATGTCAGTCTCTTTAGAACTACCGTCGTGAAGTCGAAACATATGTCAATGTGTTTTGTTTATTTATTGTTTAGTTTTTATTAAAGCAATAACATGTCTCGAGACACAGACATTCACTAGGGCATGTTTTCTTAGCGATTCAGTGAGCATGCTGAAGAAGGTAGAGATGGGGTGCATCCGAAGAGAGTGGTTGCTGTCTCTGGAGAGGTCTCGGCTGGCAAAGATTAGTTTCATTTCCGTGCCAGGGCATGCAGGTGTACAAGGACATGAGCGGGCTGACAAGCTCGCAGGTAAGGCTACTGCGGAAGGTGGACCCGCCATGGACCAGGCTGACATTCTGAATGCTCTACGAGAAGTAAGTCATTCGCAAGAACCAAGTGATGACTGTGAATCTACAACCATGGTCAAGCTCCGAGAACAGCAAGTTGAAAGAGGTGTGGCCAAACAAGAACACTACGCAGGAATCCAAAGAAGATTGATAAACCAACACAGAACTGTTGTCATTAGCCGCTACACGCTGCGGGGTTTACTGAGGAGGGGATCCGAACACTTATGGACTGAGTGGTTCGATGTGCAATGAGGATGATCTGTAGTCTAACTAACTTTGTTTATTTCCGTTGAGAGGATTAATTACGCTACTTCATTGTATGTTGAACCTTCGTCTGTAGTGTGGCGAGGTAAAGCTAAATATGCCTGACAATAAACTGTGCAATATATTGCTTGTGTCTTCATTATTAAAAATAAATCACCAGACCATTTAACGTAATACACTGTCTGTCTGTCTGTCTGTCTGTCTGTCTGTCTGTCTGTCTGTCTGTCTGTCTGTCTGTCTGTCTGTCTGTCTGTCTGTCTGTCTGTCTGTCTGTCTGTCTGTCTGTCTGTCTGTCTGTCTGTCTGTCTGTCTGTCTGTCTGTCTGTCTGTCTGTCTGTCTGTCTGTCTGTCTGCCTGCCTGCCTGCCTGCCTGCCTGCCTGCCTGCCTGCCTGCCTGCCTGTCTGTCTGTCTGTCTGTCTGTCTGTCTGTCTGTCTATCTGTCTGTCTGTCTGTCTGTCTGTCTGTCAGGCTGCAAGTCTATATGTATGCCTGCCTGCAAGCCTGCCTGACAGAATAGATCCTTTCAGAGGTATAATATACCATGACAAACGCAACCCATTACAGAGAACACAATTGATTTACGATTTGAATCGTCACCTCTCCTGGAGTCAATGCACAAAGGAATGAAGCAAAAGCTACGAGAACACTGTAGTACAACACCCGCTCCATGTGACCAAACTCCAATCTCTAAGGAGATGTCAACAAGCTGAAGTTGACTGCTGCTCTCTGTGAGCATATTGACGATAAAGTTGTGCAAAGTAGAGGACGGAGGCCTAACTACCTTCT
The DNA here is from genome assembly GCA_963921405.1 of Cepaea hortensis. Lineage (NCBI taxonomy): Eukaryota > Metazoa > Mollusca > Gastropoda > Stylommatophora > Helicidae > Cepaea > Cepaea hortensis. The sequence goes on from OY992876.1 coordinate 18,235,148, forward strand.
GTAAGATTTACAGTGGATTTACTGCTTTACAGTTTACATTTACATACTTTCTAGAAGATTTACATATTATGTTTGGACGATTTACAGACTTGAATATTTACCTACCTACCTACCTACCTACCTACCTACCTACCTACCTACCTACCTACCTACCTACCTACCCACCTACCTACCTACCTAATACCCACCTACCTACCTACCTACCCACCCAATACCTACATAACCACCTACCTATCTACCTATCTACTTACTTACTTACCCACCCAACTACCTATCTACCTACTTATCTACCTTCCTGCCTACCTACCCACCAACCTACCTACCTACGTATCCTACCCAACCACCATCCACCCAGCTATTTAACTTATCCACCCATACACCCACCTATACCCACCCACCCAGCTACCTACATACCTACTACCCAGCTACCCACCTACCTACCTACCCACACATCTACCTACACACACATCTACCCACTTACCTATCTACCTACCCAACTACTTACCCACCCACCTACACACCAATCCACCTGCCTAACACCCAACTACCCTTATGTATAATGGCCAACATCTGGCATAAACCATCCTCCATGTGCAGGTCGAACTTTCCATGTCCATTGTATGACGCTGCCATCAACCCCGACGCCAAATTAATTTACTAGGCAATTTTACGTTCAGTCACTTGCCATTGCTTTCTGAACGGAAGTAAACGCTCAGTCCAACTGACTAGAGTAGGATTTGAACCCTCTATCCCACCGACAGCGCACCGGACATTTAAACACGAGCATCAAGCCTCGCAGCCGCGCAGACCTCTCAGTATAGGGGTAGAGAATAAATAATAACAAATGGCATTTACAGGAGGTTTGTGTACTTGACACAGACGCTAAGAAACACACAAACAAGGGCTGCTGTAATGTTCAACATAGCTCGGTGTTCACACCGTGTTGTACACTGTTAGTTTATCTGTGGAATTTGTTTGCCCAATTCATCGATCGGCACATCGTCTTATCTTTATGTTTACATTGCCCTCCTCTCTGCGTGTGCCGGAATCACGGATGAATGTCGGTCACGCTGTTCAAGTTCTCTCCTAGGACGAATAGCTGTCAAGCCTGGGTTCTCGGGTAGAAAATGTGGTTGTGATGGTCTGTCTGTCTGTCTATCTATCTATCTATCTATCTATCTATCTATCTATCTATCTATCTATCTATCTATCTATCTATCTATCTATCTATCTATCTATCTATCTATCTATCTGTCTGTCTGTCTGTCTGTCTGTCTGCCTGCCTGCCTGCCTGCCTGCCTGCCTGCCTGCCTGCCTGCCTGCCTGCCTGCCTGCCTGCCTGCCTGCCTGCCTGCCTGCCTGCCTGCCTGCCTGCCTGCCTGCCTGCCTGCCTGCCTGCCTGCCTGCCTGCCTGCCTGCCTGCCTGCCTGCCTGCCTGCCTGCCTATCCAACCAACCACAGTCTGCCTGTCTGGCTATCTCTATATCTGACTCGATGTCTGCCTGCCTGCCTGCCTGCCTGGCTGGCTGGCTGGCTGGCTGGCTGGCTGGCTGTTTGTCTGTTTTTCTGTCCATCTGCATGCCTATTTATCCACCCAACCAACTACAATCTGCCGGTCAGTTTCTGTGGCTGACAGGCCGCCTGTCTGCTTACCCCCCCCCCCCCATCCCCAACGTTTTCCTGTCTGCGTACGTCCGCCATGTGCGCTTCTGTGCTTGCCTCGCAATCACGCGATAACGCATGCACACGCACATACACACGAACACATGTTGTGCGTGTTTGTTTGTTTGTGTGTGTAAATATTGCTGAACGCAACTTTTTAGTTATTTATTAAAAAGCAACAATGCTATCTGCCGTAACTATACACACTGTCTGCTGTAACTATACACACTGCCTGCCGTAACTATACACACTGTCTGCTGTAACTATACACACTGCCTGCTGTAACTATACACCGTGTCTGCTGTAACTATACACCCTGTCTGCTTAACCATAACCCTGCCTGCTGTAACTATACACACTGTCTGCTGTAACTATACACACTGCCTGTTGTAACTATACACGCTGTCTGCTGTAACTATACACGCTGTCTGCTGTAACTATACACGCTGTCTGCTGTAACTATACACACTGCCTGCTGTAACTATACACACTGCCTGCTGTAACTATACACACTGCCTGCTGTAATTATACACACTGCCTGCTGTAACTATACACACTACCTGCTGTAACTATACACACTGTCTGCTGTAACTATACACACAGTCTGCTGTAACTTTCCACAGTACAGCCGGCATATGCATGGAAGACAAACATATGCATGGAAGACAATCATATGCATGGAAGACAATCATATGCATGGAAGACAATCATATGCATGGAAGACAATCATTTGCTTGGAAGACAATCATATGCATGGAAGACAATCATATGCTTGGAAGACAATCATCATCATCACGAAGCAAGACCATTACAGAACGTCGCTCTCATCACGGCCCAGCGAAAACTGACTCGTTCTCTTACCAATTCATTCTCCCCATTCACCTTTAAGCCCAAGGTGTCCCATGTCCGTCGTCGTGCCGACCGACTCCAGCCTCTTCTCCCGGAAACCATGATTCCGGCACTGTTATTTCTAAGTCACTGTGACTTTAAATGTGACCAAGGTATTTCAGTTTCAGTGACATTCTGCTGTTAAAGAACCTGTTTTCTTTGACGTTCAGTAGTTTTACGCAGCCTTCTAAAGTGTCCGTATTTTTATTCTTCAAGATATGGTCATAAGGTGAAAAGAGAAAAGCTTTTCGAATGCTGTATTCGACGAACAATAAACGATTGCTCAAATATAGTGAGACTTCAGCAATTAGCCGGTTCCAGCCAGGTTCGTGTAAACAGGAAGAGTTCATGTTAAATTTGAAATTACCACAGGGATAACAAATGTTCCACATTTGAACAATACCTGTGACTATGTGTTTTAATTGTTTCAGTTTAAGTATTATTCATTTATTCACTTCATCTAATATATAACTCTGCAGTGAGCACCTGACGAGATGCAACGAAATATTCCAGGCAATAAATCGTGCAACATATTGTTTGTGGCTTCTGTGTGTACAGTTTTCATCTTCTCGGTCCACGATTTTCTAGAACATTTTTGCTACATTCAAACTGGAACGTCTCATTCTCTTGTTTAGCGATTGCGTAATGGTCCATGACTCACTTAAATGTGTTGCTACCGGGAATATCCATGTCTCAAACATTCTGCTTTAATTTTTTTGCTAGACTTGTGCCATAGGTTCTTAACATTGTGTAAATTGATTGCATATCCTTTACCTGACGTCGCAGTCGACCCCAGCATTTATTTGGCAGTCTGTGATTTCTTGGCAAGTTTACGTTCAGTAGTTTGCTATTAGAACAAATGCATCCATACAACAAGATCTTCATATCGAAGAAGGTTGACTACTAAAGACGATAAAACAAAGAACATTAAGTAGTTTGGTCACTTGAAACTTCGTGAAAGTTTGGAGAGAACAATAATGGAGCGGTATATGCCCGGGAACGAACGAACGAAAATCTTTATTTTCAAAGGGTTAAGAATTGGGCACTCAGGCCCATCTGACATTCTGCCCTTCTTCTCTATTTCCAAAGAGAAGATGTGACAGATGATCTCCAGATGGGTGTATCGGACGCGGGACATCTTGCTTATGACCGAGAAGTTTTCCGGAAGGTTGTTATGGGTGCGAGGTTCTGCAAAGGACATGCTACTGAACGAAAGACTGGATGAATGAATGAATGAATGAATGAATGAATGAATGAGTTTGCCATTGCTTTCTGCACGACCGGCACTCATACTATTGTATGAAAACCAACGCATTGCTTCCAAATTGCCCACAGCTGCGTTTCGAACGCGGTATACGGGATTGCGAATTGCGTCCGTAACCCCATCGCCACAGAGCCGCTTCTGTGTAACCTCTGCCAATGAACAATGGCCGTTGTTGTTGGTTAAGGTTAAGTTTCTGTGTCTTCTGTGTTGATTGTAATCTGTGGTTGGCACGTAGTTATGATTTTGTTTAAATCCAGAAAAAAAATATGTAGGAAAATAATAACGTAAAAAAAAAATGTGAAGGAATTATAATTGACACATTGTAGATAAGCAAGCAAGATTCCAGGGAGAATTTGCAAAAAAATATGCGAAACTTCAGCTTTCGGTGAAGCTATATGATATTCTTCGTTTAGGATGAAATTTACGTTAAGACAGATTATACAGCTAAATAATAATAATAATAATAATAATAATAATTAAACAAACAAAAAACTAATCACGAAACAGGAACTTGCTATTAGTCTGTGAAGTATTAAGACCAACACATTTTATAGCGCTCCACCCCACCCTAACCCCACGCCATTCGCTAGCACAGAACAATAATTATTAAACTTTTTCTCTCTGAGCGAATTGCGAGTGCAGGCATGAACCCTCGTTCCGCCAGGCTCATGACAATATGAGCGTCACTTCCTAACGATTCCGCCATCACGGCCGATATAGAGTTAGATATTTAAACCAACAAAGAGTGATCCTGTTAAGGACTCCTTGAGGCGTATAAGATAGTGGTGCTGCATCCATATCTTTTATAGACCAAAAGGAAATCGAACGAACGAACGAACGAACGAACGAACGAACGAAAATCTTTATTTTCAAAGGGTTAAGAATTGGGCACGCAGGCCCGTCCTACATTCTGCCTTTCGTCTCTATTTTCTCTCATACATTCTTTCATTCAACATCGCTTATGAAGCAATTCTTTGACAACAAAAGAACAACATGCATGAAAAAAAAAAACCGCATGAAAAGTATCTCGTTGAGGCAATGTTTAACATGGGCATCATAAATACCCAGCGTGGGTGTAACGCGCCATACATCGATCGGTGATGTGGTCAGTGTGGCGCCGGCCGTCTTGACTTTCCAGAACATCTTGTGGTACCAATGTCAGGCTGGGTGTCCAGGTAGCCCAGGCCAGTTTAGAACATGTCGCCGTCTCGATGACCACCGGACCAGCTCGCCAACGCACTCGCCACTCCGCGACCTGGGCCCTTAATACTGTTGTAAAGACCACATATCAATACAGAGAAGCGCATGATGTATCAGGTAAAATGACCATGGGAAGAAGAAATAACAATGGACAGTATATTAACTGATTTAGTGCCAATGGATAATATATTGCCAAATATGATTTTTCATGTAGACAGAAGGGCGATATATCGGCATACTAGGGTAATCGTGTTATTTGTTTCGTTTGGCGGAATCTTACGCAATTTTAATTGTCAGTGAATGGAAATTTATACTTGTTCATTTGATTGTTCACCATATTTGGTCCAAATGTTATATTTTGTTTGACACTGAATCAGTTAAATTTAGGGTGACACAGAAAAATGAAATAACACATTGGAAGTGTGTCATAACTGTGTTTTACTGTGGCATCGACAACAGTATACATTCCTTCAGGATGAATACAGTCTATAGTTATAACATCCATTATGTGCCATGCCGATAAGCGTGGGCGGTCATGGTCTGCCATCTCACTCGATCACCAGACTCGTGGATCAGCTCTGTGTTCCTGTCTCGACCATGCCGCGTGGCCAAGCCATCCAGGTATTTACTTCTCGGTCTTCCCCTTGGTCTCTTCCCTTCGATCTTGCCAGCCGTCATCTGGTGCACATGACTACTCCTACCGGGCGAGGCTGCTCCTATGGAGCGCCCATTTACGCCGTTTCTCTGATTATCGATAAGACTGCAGTGCATGATATTCTTGGCATCTGTAAAGAAGGTAGTTTGTCATTGCTTTCTTTCCTAGCAGTGACCATACTGGTCGATGACGGTAGCCATTGTTTCCCAAAAAAAGAGATCCTCTGCCTACCGTCGTGAAGCTGGAGACCATAACCTACAACTATCTGTTGGCTGCTCTTCAATTTCATCCACCACCTGTACCCACGGCTTCACGTCATAACAATGGTTTTTAATTTTAAGCCTAACAGAACTGTCCGAATAACATGGCTTGATGGCAGTGTCTCACGCATCACAGACACCTCTATGATCAGGGGAATTTAAACGTTTAGAATATGTTTTGTCAGAATATTGTGAAGTGTCTCTCAGATGCTCTCAGGATTTATCAGCTAAATGTCTCCCAGTCTGCCCAACATATTTCTTGTCACACCTCTTGCATGAAATATATGAATATGAAATCAAAGAACAACATCATTATACCCAGGGTATTTCCTCGCGTGCCCCAGCCACTTCTACAGAAGCCAGAGTTCCCATGCAGATGGTACTGGTGGCAGCCTCATTGAGCATCGATCTGCATTTTCCTCTGCTTGTTGAATGTCGACCAGATACCCCGTTCACTTCTCTACTATATCAGCCTATCAAGATATGTATTATTTTTTCATCTTGCTGCACTTTCCACTCGATCCCAGAAATATTGTCTGGCTGCACTTTCCACTCGATCCCAGAAAGTTTGTCTTGCTGCACTTTCCAATCGATCCCATACATTTTGGCTTGCTGCACTTTCCACTCGATCGCAGAAATGTTGTCATGCTGCACTTTCCACTGGATATCTGAAATTCTTCACCACCTCATTGCTACTAGAATCTTCGCAGACCACAGTAGCTGCAACAACGGGCTCTTGCGTAGAACTGTATTTGAGAGATTTCGAGATGTGCCGCAAAACGAATCGTTCATATATTAGATGCCCTAGGGAAACTGAGAGGCTGTGCCTGGACAATGAACTTAAGTGCAACACACGGTCCGGTGACATTTGGATCTACCTCAAACTGCGTTGTACCTAAAGCTGTTCTGTGGCGAAGTCGTTAGGACGCAATTCGTAAATCCATATACCGCTTAGCGATTTGGCAGCAGACCGCCTTGCGTTGGTTATAATACACTGGTATCCGCAGAAGTTGGATGTGTCGGCCGAAAGGCGCAAGTATTGCAGCTCTGCTGTAAACAGGCATGACGCAATCACTTCCGAAAAAAACACTCCGGATGAACGCAGAAGAAGAAGAAGAAGAAGAAGAAGAAGAAGAAGAAGAAGAAGAAGAAGAAGAAGATACGCTGGCATGAGTGCCGGTCGTTCAGAAAGCAATGACAAACTACTGAACGTAAACTTGCCAAGAAATCACAAACAAAACGATTACCTTCGTTACAAATGTTTAGAAAATCATACTTCATCAATTCACATTATGCGGAAAAATAAGCTAGAAAACACAGTAACAACTTTCTAGGGATGGCTATTTTCCTTCTGGCTTTAGCTAAACATGGAACGACATGGGGAGCCAGTGGGAAAATACTTAGCAAAGTTTATCAACAGAGCATACGACCACACCTGGAATACGGATCAACTGCGTGGTGTTCAGCATAAAAAACCACACTACAAGAGCTGGACAAGGTGCAAAATCAAGCTCTTAGAGTCATCACAGGAGGGATGAGATCAACCCCTATAGTAGCAATGGAGAAAATGGGGAGGACACAAGCACTGAGAGAACGCAGAGATACATAAACACTAATACAAGCAGAAAAGTTCCTCAGCTTGCCAGGCCACCCTATGAAGAACCGATTTGAAAACCTAGCTATGGGGCGGTTGAAAAGAAGTAGTTGTATCCACCAGGCCAAACGACTCTACAGAGAAACCACCGATCTTCCCACAGTTGGTATCCCACTGACAACTATTCCAGAGCGAACTCCATGGAAAGATGAACATAGACTACCGCTACAAATCCAGACAATAGTGAGAGGAATATTTGACAAGGAAGAACAGAACAGTGTACAGCGCAGAACAGCCACTGTCAGCTTCCTTGATGACAATACCCACAGGATCTCTGGATCCGAGTTTATACAGATGGGTCAGCGCAAAATGCTGTTCGAAATGGAGGAGCGGAAGTCTATATAGAATACCCAAATAATACTAGGGACACGGCAAGAGTTCCAACAGGAAAGTACTGCCATAACTATGATGCTGAAATTGAGGCAATCAAGATAGCAATAGGGAAATTACTAAATACCAGCCATGGTAGACAACCTGTGGTGATATTGACAGATGCAAAAGCATTAATAGAGGCACTCCTGTCTGGGAAATTAACAGTTCTAAGGACACTACTTTCTGAACTTAGCAGTCAGCATACGGTCACCATACAGTGGATACCATACCACTGTGGAGTACCCGGAAACGACAGAGCTGATCGATTGGCTAAGGAAGGAGCAAAAGAAGAACAGCCTGATGTGCTCATCACATTCCACCAAAAGAAAAGAATGATCAAATCAGTCACAAGGCCACCAAACCCTACTCAAGACGACTACCACGTTATGGACAGTTCAGAACAAGTCATTATTCTGTGCCTCAGAACAGGACACAATAGATTACGCAACCACATGTATACAAAATTCAAGATTGGTGAAACAGCCATGTGCACATGTGGTTTGGCGTCGCAGACAGCAGAGCACATACTTCAGGACTGCCCAAACTACAATGTATCCAGGCGAACCTTCTGGCCTAGTGAGACGACAGTGGAAGATAAACTCTATGGACCGCTGTGTGAACTAAAAAAGACTGTTAGATTCATACAAGAGACAACATTGCAGTTATAGACATTTTTCAAGCGAACGAAAGAAGAAGAAGGACAGTGACAACTGTATTATTGACGGAAAAAGAGCAAGGGGAAGGCAGAGAGATAAACTCCTGCATGGGTTAGCCACATGGCATAACCAGGACAAGAACACAGACCTGATCGAGGGCCCTGGTGACCGAGTGATA
>OY992876.1:18248936-18296035 GCA_963921405.1 Cepaea hortensis
CGTCCTTTCGGCGTTCAGTAGTTCTCTTTCGGTTTTGATCAATTGTAGGATTTCCTCGTTTTCCTTCTTCATCTTAGCCATGCGCTCCATCTCTTGTTTGATGTTGTGCTGGATCTCTTTCATGTCGGCCAGCAGCTTCTCATTATCGCTGGTTGGTGCTGGCGTCAGTATTGCCCTGACTTGCTTCTTCAGCTCGTCTATTTGGCGCTGCAGTTGGTCTCTTTCAGCTTGTGATATACCCTTGGCTGTCTCGCACCTCCGCCTTGCTTCCTTGAATGGTGTCTTTGTTTTTATGGCAAACTTTAACACGTCTCTGTGTCGTTGCAGGTACGGCAGCCCAAATATCTTGCTCCATACTTGCCCAGGCAGTTGGCGCATTTTCGTTTGTTGTTGGGTGCTCTTAAGTCCGTGTCCAGCTTGGCCAGCTGACACTCCTTGAAGGCGTGGTGATCGGCGCAGTACCGGCAGATTTCCGTCTTACTGCGACATGCTCCTCTGCTGTGGCCGGCCCTCTGACATCTTGTAAATTGATTGACTCTTGGGATGAATCTGTCAGGCTGTTGTATTTTCTTGCTGATTGATACTGTGGTCGGAATTTCGCTGCCCTCTAACGTCACCACTGGCAAGGTTGTAGGTATATTAGAGTAGGTGAGGAGCCGCCCCGCCTTCAAAAATCGGATGTGAAGATTCTCTTCTCGTAGCTGCTTCAGGATGTCTTCGTCTGTCAGCTCCACTTGAATCCGCTTGACAACCCATCGGACTGTTTTTGAGTCGGTGTTCCCGGCTCTAGTGTCTTTCTTCCCCTTCTTCTCTGCTGTCTTGGGACTTGTATGTGGTAGGCTGTCGATCTTCTCCCTCGTGGTGGCTTCAGTAGTAGCTGTAGTTTCAGGTTCTTTGTTACAGCTCGCAGACAGGCTCTCCAAGTTCTTCTTCTTGTCGGCTCCCACGCTGCACATCTTGGATACCGCGTGTTTCTTATTGTTCTTGCAACGTGCCATTTCCCCCCGTATCAGGCTTCTTGACTTGTTCAGATGACTTGTCTTGTTAGCGCTCGCAGTGCGAATGACACTGACGACACAAAAGACACACGACAATATATATATATATATATATATATATATATATATATATATATATATATATATATATATATATATATATATATATATATATATATATATAAGGGAACGGGCTTGGTAGAATCAGCGGGGAAAGAAGACCCTGTTGAGCTTGACTCTAGTCCGACTTTGTGAAGACACATGACGGGTGTAGCATATGTGGGAGCGCAAGCGCAATTGAAATACCACTACTTTTATCGTTTCTTTACTTATTCAGTCGATAAACGATGTTTCTCGCTGGTCGCGAGATCCGCACAGTGGAAGGATGGGAGATTTGCTCGCAACAGACTCTCCGGCGATATCTCCGGCGGGCCTTTTCCCGGTGGTCGCGGGATCCGCACAGGTCAGGCGAGGAGTCTGACGGTAGTACACGCTTTTCACAGGTCCGGACACTGTGATGACAGATGTACGCACTCTACGGTCCAGGCGCGTACGAGGCCCTCACCTGTGAGACTTGGCTGAACGCCTTCTAAGTCGGGTTACCCTTGGGTTTCAGGGTCTGACCACCACTCGCCACCTGCTCGTGGAGGCGAGGTCTCGGAAGTTTGACGCTGAGCCGCCATCGTCTAGCAGATGGATCACCATAGTCTGGTAAGAATGAGACAGCGAGGTGTGACGAGGGGATCTGGTCGACGCTCGACGCTCAGAGGAAAGGCGAGACGGACATATAATCATATTGCTACTGGAACTATTAGTGTTGGAACTCTTCGCTGGCTGCTGAGGATGGGGAAGGAGCGCTTATGGGAATGTCCCGAATGCTGTGATGTCGGTTCCTAAATCAATCAATCAATCAATCAATCATATATATATATATATATATATATATATATATATATATATATATATATATATATATATATATATATATATTAGTCATAAAAACTCCGCCGCGGAGCTTACACGGCATGGGGCTTTTGATCGTCAGAAGCTAATCCCCTTCCCCAAGTGTTTCGGCCCATTATACCCTTAACACTCTCTAGGTGCGGGCCCGTCCGGGTCATGACTCCGGGTGTCTTTCCCCTGCCGAGGAGACGTTCGGCCAAGTTCGTTGTCCCTGTTGTTGTGCTTGTCCCTTCGCTGTTATCATGTCCACTCTCAAGCCTCTCCTCCTTCAGAGAGGAGAGTCTGTGCAGCCTGTGCTTGCCCCTTAACACTTATGGTCGTGGGAAGCCTGCTTCCTCTGTCGCCACGGCCTCAATCTCCCCCATACGTCTCCGTTGCAATGTTCTATCTTCGCGACCCGTTCATGGCGCCGCACTCTACTAGGAAGCCGGTTCTTCCTTTGATTTCTTGACCCACCTCTTGGTCTCTGCAGGTGAGTGCGACTTACGGACGGTAACCGCTCTGTTGTGCAGGTAGGACTTCTGCCGACATTTGTATGATTGGACTGCACTCAGATTCATCCCCTCACTCGGAGGAACGGCTAATTACCTGACACGAGACGTTGCAAGTTCGAGGTCTTAGTTGAGAGATTGTTAGGTGTTCTGCAGTTATCGTTTCTAACCATACTAGGTTCGAGTCTCGTCCCACTTCAGGTTCCGACAATTCCACAGCCAGGACAAGGCCTTTTCGGCTGCCTCACACAGTTGTTTTTGAGCCCGAGTTCTCACTTGTCCCTTAATGCCCATTCGTTTTAGCACGTCATACACGGAGTGGGACACACACGCGCGCGCACACACATACACACACACGCACACACACAGACATATATATATATATATATATATATATATATATATATATATATATAAAAGAGAGAGAGAGAGAGAGAGAGAGAGAGAGAGAGAGAGAGAGAGAGAGAGAGAGAGAGAGAGAGAGAGAGAGAGAGAGAAATCTCAAAGCTATATACAGCAAGAATAGTTTGATAGTCTGTTTCTCTTCCTGTCTATCCTCAATGAGTTTGCTCCAGACGTGGATAATCCTTTCCTTCAGATAAAACTCATCAATATCATTGCAGCTTTCCTTTGACTCCCATTGGTCGTATGTCATACGTTTGCTCAGCTTCTATTTTCTTTGTCTTTCTGTCAGGATCGATTCGTCGTGCATGGCTTCACCAGCGTACTCAGTTGGATAGCACTGCGTTAATAATTGATAGGTGTGTTTATAGGTGTATTAATTCTCTCTCTGTAACACCTGTCTGTCTGGCGGATAGATGTGTATATAGGTGTTTTAATTCTCTGTGTGTAACATCTGTCTGTCTGTCTGTCTGTCTGTCTGTCTGTCTGTCTGTCTGTCTGTCTGCCTGCCTGCCTGCCTGCCTGCCTGCCTGCCTACCTACCTACTACCTACCTACCAACCTACCTACCTACTTACCTACCTACCTACCAACCTACCTACCTACTACCTACCTACCAACCTACCTACCTACTGACATGAGCGAGATAGGCATTCGGATGGCATGAGCGCTGTTGACGTGTGTGAGGTGCTAACATGAGCGCACTGTATTGCCATGGTGCGAAATGAATCACAAATGAGTTGGAAATAAGTTATTGCTGGACGGATTACGACTGGCGATTCTACTGCCACTGAGCTATTCTGTGTTGCCGATGGATGAGATGATGTTACTCAGTTGCTAAGGAATTAGGGCACCTGTAACTGTTGACATAAGTCACTCTACTGTCTGCAGGTAGATAGGGCATATTTAATATTCATGTTCTATTGTTGTTCTTATTTGCCCTGGAGTTGATTGGTAGTAATACTCTTTCTATCTTCTCTAAATCACCACGTATATATCACATAACAGTCAACACTACACTAACAATAACTTCTTCATAACACGACAACTGCATCTGTTTTGACACGGTGTATTCTGTCTTTATACCTGGATGGCTTGGCCTCGTGGCATGGTCGAGACAGAAACACAGAGCTGATCCACGACTCTGGTGATCGAGTGAGATGGCAAAACATGACCGCCCACGCTTACCGGCATGGCACATGATGGATGGATGGATTCTGTCTTGTTTTTAAAACACATGTCACATCAATGTCACTAAAACAACAATACTTGCACTCGATCTCTATCTTGTATATTTGTCGCTCGAACAATCACTGACGTCAACATTCGTCCACAAATTCACAAGCGCTCAATCTGTACAAACGTGGCGGCCAGATGGACCTCTGCCATGTGCCATTCTCTGTCCGACCTCGAACGCGGTCCAGACGTCAATGATCTCTCACGGACCTTTAGTCCGTGCTTGACCTTCGCTCAGCTTACTTCGGGCCGAGTGGTTCACAATCCACTCGATCTTCACGTCTGTCACTAAAATGTGCAAGACTCTAGGTCACCTGCACTGGGTGGTACTTTGACCTACGCCAACTCCATGGCACCTACCTACCTACTTTCCTTCCTTCCTACCTACCTCCCTACCTACCTCCCTACCTACCTACCTACCTACCTACCTACCTACCTACCTACCGGTCTGTCTGTTTATATGTCTGTCTATAAATTCGTCCAGCTGTCTGCTAATTTATCTGTCCATCGGTCAGTTTGTCGGTCTTTAAGACGGACCGCTGAAACAACCCGTCTTTCTGACCGACCTGTCAGTCCGTTCATCTGCCTAGGTGTCTGTCTATCTGTTTACATACTTACATGTCTGTGTGTCAAACTGTTAGTTTATCCGTCTATGAAACTATCCTCACATTCTCTCTCTCTCTCTCTCTCTCTCTCTCTCTCTCTCTCTCTCTCTCTCTCTCTCTCTCTCTCTCTCTCTCTCTCCCCCCTCTCTGACCTACCGCCCGAACGTCCGCCCCTTCACCCAGCACACTGACTGACTGGCTGGATATAGGAAGTTATATCTAGGAAAAGTACAAGTACCATGGTCATCATCTTTATAAAGCTCCTCACCGACTGGCGTGTGCGATCATGCTTCTCCATATCTCGCGATCTCCAACCCAACGTTTCACTGCTTGAGTTGGCACACGTCCGTGCCATGACGAATGGCTGTCATGAATCTTATCTCGCTGTCTTTCTGTATCTACCTTTCCATCAATCTTTCCAGTTGTCACAGAATGTTCCAGTTTTCCTCTTGTATCAGTCAATCAGGTGCCGTCTCCACAATGATGATTGGCCGCACTGGGTCTCCAACACTGTCTTCTCTCGCCTGGATAATCCTGGATAATTAGTAAACTAATTAGCTATTAGAACAGCGGTACTTTATCCCTGTGATACCTGTGACACCCACAGGCTCTATACTAATTGGAAAGGAAAGGACTGGGGTGGGATTTCATCTCTGTGGAGAGGCATGATCGCCCACGCCAGCCGCCAAGGCACTGGATGATGATGATGATAAAACGTATAACACGTCTCATGTTGAGAGCGTCTATATGAAACGTATAAAGACGTTTAGTCTTGAAAACCTATATAAAACACATTATTACGTGTATTGTCTGGACACCCACATAAAACGCATGAGTAGGTGTAATATCTGGAGGATCAAAATAACACATATTAATTCGTTACTGTCTGGAGGATATATATAAAACTAATACATACGACGTTTTATGTATGGAGCACCTATATAACACAAATTAATATATGAAACGCTAATCTTTGTAGCACATATATGAAACAAATTAATATATGAAACGTTAATATTTGGAGCAGCTTTTAAAACAAATTAATGCAACTAAAGACTGGAGCACTTATATAAAAAAATATTAATGCAGTTAAAGACTATAGCACTTATATAAAACGCATAAGTGTATAACGTTTATTGTGTAGCGACCCATCTGAACTCTACTCAACGTTTAATGTACGGAAGACACACACACGACACATTAATACAGGTAAAGGCTTGAGCACCTATATGAAATTCTTCAAAACATATGTCTACAGCACTTGTTTAATAAAACACGTTAATACATTTAAAGTTTGAATCACCAATATAAAGCACACCAATGCATATAATGTCTAGAGAACCTATTTAATAAAACACATTAATAAATTGAAGGCGTGGTCCACCTATATAAAACTCATTGAGTTCAATTCTGGATATAAACATCCGTTTGTACCGAGGCGCTTAGTTTTTCCCCCATTTTTTTTCAGTTCTCGGTTGGCCACAATCTTTTCTGTTGTCTTTTGTGTAAGTTCCACTGACTTCCTATCTTTTGTGTTGCGGCCAGTGCTTGCTGATTTATCTAACCCAACTCACTGGACTCAACAGGGCCATAATAATGTGTCCATACACAAAAACCGGCTCGGTAACAAAGTAATTCCTGAAGTGGCTTGAAAACACATTCACTACACTAACTCTGTCTGTCTCTCTCTGTCTCTCTCTGTCGCTGTCTCTCTGTCTCTCTGTCTCTCTCTCTCTCTTTTTTTTTCCTTCTTTCTGTCTCATCCTATCTCTCCGTATTACTGTATGTGGAAAATACATACACTACACTAATGCTGTCTCTCTCGCCCCTCTCTCTTCCTGTCTCATCCTCTCTCTCTCTCTTCCTGTCTCATCCTTTCTCTCTCTCTTCCTGTCTCATCCTCTTTCTCTCTTTCTCTTCCTGTCTCATCCCTCGCTCTCTCTCTCCTCCTGTTTCATCCCCTCTGTCTCTCTCTTACTGTATGTGGAAAATACATACACTATAATAATGCCATCTCTCCGTCGCTCTTTTTCTTCCTGTCTATTCCCCCCCCCCCCCTCTCTCTCTCTTCCTATCTCATCCACTCTCTTTCCCTCTTAATGTATGTGAAAAACACATGCACTACACTAATGCCCTCTCTCTTTCCCCATCTTTCTCATCCTGTCTCTTCCTCCCTCTTTCTTTCTCTCTTCCTGTCTTATCCTCTCTCTCTCTTTCTCTCTCTCTCTCTCTCTCTCTCTCTCTCTCTCTCTCTTAATTTATGTGGAAAATACATACGCTAGACTAATGCTCTCTCTATCTCTCCCTCTCTTTCTCCACCTGTCCCATCCTTTCTCTCTCTTTTCCTGTCTCACCTCTCTCTCTCTCTCTATCTATCTCTCTCTGTCTCTGTCTCTGTCTCTGTCTCTCTCTCTCTCTCTCTCTCTGCATGTTTCATCTTCGCTGTGTGTCTCTCTTACTGTATGTGGAAACCGCACACACCACACTAACGCTCTCTTTCCCTCTCTTTATCTTCCTGTATCATCCCTCCTCTCACTCTCTCTCTCTCTCTCTCTCTCTCTCTCTCTCTCTCTCTCTCTCTCTCTCTCGTTCTCCACTTGTCAAAGAGAATCGATTTACTCTGCTATGCCAGCCTCTATTTACCTGCATTTCACAACCAGTTCTCTGCACCGCATTAGTTTGATTCTGTTTGAAAGAAAATTGAGCTTGCGTCCATTAACTTTGGGGAAGCTGTCTAACAATGCCCAGCCCACAAACAAACGCCGCCGGAAGATTACTAGCGCAAACAAAAACTGCACAATAATTTGACACAAAAATGTGAACAGATTTCTGACGAATTGTTTTATTTCTGTTTTTAGTTTTTAAATGTTACAAGTTCAAGAAATTGTTGTCCGTTATTTAATTAATTGAAGAACGGGTAATTATAGAACCATGTAGCAGTCAGAGCATTCAGGCCACCAGAAAGATGATGCAAATTACCAATCCCAGGGAAGACAACGAGTAACAATCTTCAGATCCGCACAGTACCCACCCAACTTGCTGAAATACCACATGATTGATAAACTAATTACTTAGTCGCGGTTACAACTTCATTGCAACGGGTCGTCCCCATTATACCCCGTTTCTGTACCAGTGAATATCACACGAAATGCTTCTCACTGCCCTATGCGAAATGTGGAATAGACAGGAGTCTCGACAAGCCAACAGCCCGCACAGATACACTGTGCATAATCCCGCCGTCAGAATGCCAACACAAAAGTCCTCCACGGAAAATACAGTTCATCGTTGATGGAAGCGGCAGTCACTAGAAAACCATCAGCCGCACATTACTGAATTAAAAGTCGAGAGGACCGACTTTATTGCCCCGGAATTTATCCCATATTGCTCGGTCCCCTTCGGCAGGGCGGCCCGCTGAAGGCATCGCACAAAGCACGAACACCGTAGCTCCAGCGACGAACCCTAGGAGTCTCCGAAAAAAATGCACTCGTAAACGAAAAGACATTCCAATCAATTCCAAGAGGATAAGCCGACCGCCATTGTTCTGAAAATGCAGTTCACGCTACATCAATCGCGGACAGATGTAAAAAACATTCCAAACGAAGTTCACAGCTCACAGTTTCGCACCACGCACTCAACTCAGTAGCACGGCGACGGTACCATTTGATCATTTAAAGATCAGAGATACTAATGAATGTAACCGCGGAACTGGTAACATGACTGCTAAACATTTGTTGCATGAGTGACCAACATATGCAATGCTGACAAAAATTATATATGCCTATATCCGCTCCATTTTAGGATAAACTCAGCTGTAACAAGCTCAATTTGACTGCCGCTTTCTTTGAGTTTATTCATGTTGGTGTCTGAAGTTGTACGAAGAAGAAGAAGAAGAAGAAGAAGAAGAAGAAGAAGAAGAAGAAGAAGAAGAAGAGAAGAAGAAGAATGACAATACTATTTTAACTAAGAAAAATAAATTGTGGAACCACACAGGACACAATCATCTGGCCACACTGGACTCACTAACTTGTATTTCCTGTTTCTGTTTCGCAGATACCTCACCCCCCCTCCCCAACAACAACACACACACATACACACACACACACACACACACACACACACACACACACATACACACACACACACACACACACACACGCACCGCCGACATCTAGTTTCCCGTAGCCATGGACTTTTGTTACAAATTAAAACACACCGCACAGATATCCGGTGTCACACCACTATGGGATCCGGTTAATCTGATTGAATCCTACCTCTTTAGATTCCTTCTTCCGTTATTTAATATCTGGTCGGCTGTCTTGTGTTTCATTCGCATTGATACGTAATCATATCAGTGAAATCACAAACACACAAATGTCTGACGTCATGCTTGCTGGGTACGTCTAGTGTCTAGTGCTCTTGTAGTAAGGTGGCTGTGATTGGTGTCTGTCTGTCTGTCTGTCTGTCTGTCTGTCTGTCTGTCTGTCTGTCTGTCTGTCTGTCTGTCTCTCTGTCTGTCTCTCTGTCTGTGCCTGCCTGCCCTCCTGTCTGTCTGTCTGTCTGTCTGTGCCTACTTGCCCTCCTGTCTGTCTGTCTGTCTGTCTGTCTGTCTGTCTGTCTGTGCCTGCCTGCCCTCCTGTCTGTCTGTCTGTGCCTACTTGCCCTCCTGTCTGTCTGTCTGTCTGTCTGTCTGTCTGTCTGTCTGTCTGTCTGTCTGTCTGTCTGTCTGTCTGTCTGTGCCTGCCTGCCCTCCTGTCTGTCTGTCTGTCTGTATGTGCCTACTTGCCCTCCTGTCTGTCTGTCTGTCTGTCTGTCTGTCTGTCTGTCTGTGCCTGCCTGCCCTCCTGTCTGTCTGTCTGTGACTACTTGCCCTCCTGTCTGTCTGTCTGTCTGTCTGTCTGTCTGTCTGTCTGTCTGTCTGTCTGTCTGTCTGTCTGTCTTTGAAATATCCGACTGGTGTTTCTATCTCCACGTCCCTCGCTTAATCAATTTCTTTTTCTTGATTTAGTTGTGTCTCTCTACTCTGCTCTCTCTCTCTCTCTCTCTCTCTCTCTCTCTCTCTCTCTCTCTCCCTCTTTCTCTCTCTCTGTTTTTGTTTTAATCTCCAGTCCTCTAGCTTTGCGCTCGTTTCCTGTCTCTCGTTTTCTTTCTCATTCTTTCTCTGTCTCAGTCTCTCTCCGTCTCTCTGTGTCTCGATTTGTCTCTCTTGACTCCACTCTCTCTCTCTCTCTCTCTCTCTCTCTCTCTCACTCTGCTCTCTCTCTCTGTCTCTCTGTTTTTGTTTTAATCTCCAGTCCTCTAGCTTTGCGCTCGTTTCCTCTGTCTCTCGTTTTCTTTCTCATTCTTTCTCTGTCTCAGTCTCTCTCCGTCTCTCTGTGTCTCGATTTGTCTCTCTTGCCTCCACTCTCTCTCTCTCTCTCTCTTTTCGTTGCTATCTTTCTCCCTATCTCTCTTTCGGTTTGTGCTGTTTCTGAATTTCTATTATTCGCCTCGACTTTTCGTTCTCCCTTTATATATTCTCTCTTCCCGTGTTCTTCCTATTTCTGTCCTAGTGTCTTTTTCAGTTTCTCTCTGACTCTCAACTCTGTCGCCACCGCCTCTCTATTTCTCTTTAGTTCTCTCCCTCAGGCCGGTTTCCTGGCCTAGAGGTTAGCGACTTTTCTCCGTAATCTCGTATACTCTCGTAAGTAACGTGACGACGGTGAAAATCAGCAGTGGTTCGAATCGCGTAGGTAACTTACGGGGTATGTGAGCCGGCCGCTCAGAAAGCAATGGAAAACTACTGAGCGTAATCTTGCCAGGAAATCAACAATCAGCTGAAAGATGCTGATATTGACAGCGATGTCCTGTAAAGGATATGCAAAACATTTTTTTTTCTCTCCCTCAGTCGTATTTCTGTCTGTGTCTTTTCTCTCTGTTTCCCTTTTTAAAAATCTCCGTTTCTCTCTCTTAGTGGGTCTCAGCGATGTCTTAAGTGATCTCTCATTCTCTTTTTACTCTCTCACACAAAATCTCTCTCTCTCCCTCTCTCTCTCTCTCTCTCTCTCTCTCTCTCTCTCTCTCTTCGACTATATGCCTCCATAAGTCACCTACTAGTATCATTTTTCCACTATCATTCTTCACTGTATGTGTGTGAACGAGACAGTGGGTGAGAGAGTGTGTGAGAAAGAGTGTGAGTGGAAGAATTAGTATGATAGAAAGAGTGAGAGAGTATGCATGCGCGTGTGCCTGAGTGAGTGTAAAAGTGAGTGAGTGTGTGGACATATGTGTGAGAGATTTAGTTAGAGAATGAGTGAATCTGAGAGAGTGGGTGTGTTGTGTGTCTGCCTGTCTGTGTGATAGAGTGTGAAAGTTAGTGAGTGAGTGTGAGTTAGAGAGTCATCGAGTAAATGAGTGAGTAAGGGAGCGTGAGTGAGTGAGAGAGAATTTGTGGGTATGCGTGTATGTGCACGAATGAGTGAGTGTGAGAGCGAGTGAGTGTGTAAAAGAGAGAGCGTGGGTGAATGAGAGAGTGCATGAGAAAGTGTAATGTATGTGTGTGCATGTCTGGATGTGTGTATGGGTGTATATGTGTGTACATGTGTGTATCTGTGTGTGACTCTGTGTGTATGTCTGTACGTGTGTTAAAGTGTGCGTTCATGTGTTTATATGCGTTTATATGCATGTGCGTGTGTGTATGTGTGTATGGATGAGTCTGTGTGTGTGTGCTCGTGTATGTATTGTATATCTTTGTATGTGTAAGTGTGCATGCATGCAGTGTATGCGAGGGAGTGTATATTCGGGTGTTATGTGAGTACGTGTGAGTAAGTATATGGATGTGTGCAGGTGTGTGTATTGCGTGGGTATGATGTGTGTGGGTGTGTGTATGTACATGTGTGTGAGAGAGAAGAGAGAGAGAGAGAGAGAGAGAGAGAGAGAGAGAGAGAGAGAGAGAGAGAGAGAGTTGAGCGCACGCATGTCATCTAACATGCTGATCCATATGTTTTGTGTATTCTCATTGTTTTCATATTATCATTTTGATGCACTTGATTTTAACATGCATAAAATGAATTCATGTAAATTACTGTAAAGCAAGTGAGAGAGTTAGTGAGTGTAAGTAAGAGAGAGAGAGAGTGAATGAGTGTGAGAGTGTGTGTATGTAAAGAGAGCGCAAGAGAGAGAGAGAGAGAGAGAGAGAGAGAGAGAGAGAGAGAGAGAGAGAGAGAGAGGGAGAAAAAAAAAGAGTTGAATTGCATCACTAATTTTTACGCTACATAATGTATATGTACAATTTTTTCTCCACTTCTTGCAATTGCGAGAATTCTCACGACAATCGTCAGTGTCTCAATTGTGTGTAAAGTGTGGGAGTTTGTTCTTATTAGCTTCAGTGATAATGTGAGGCATCAAGTATTTGTCTAGATGTGAGGATGTATGTATGGGTGTGTATGTGAGGGATATGTGTGTGTGTGGGGGGAATGTGTGTGTGCCTGTGTAAGAGAGAGAGAGAGAGAGAGAGAGAGAGAGAGAGAGAGAGAGAGAGAGAGAGAGAGAGAGAGAATTCAGTGCTCGCATGTCCTGTAACATGCCATTCCATATTTTTTGTGTATTTTCATCTTTCACATTATCATTTTGTATGTATGACACTTGATTTTATCATGTATAAAATAACATTACTGTAATGTGAGTGAGAGCGTTAGTGAGAGAGAGAGAGAGAGAGAGAGAGAGAGAGAGAGAGAGAGAGAGAGAGAGAGAGAGGGAGAGAGAGTTGAATTGCATCACTAATTTTTAAGTTACAAAATGTATATGTACAATTTTTCTCCATTTTCTTTACAATTTTGCGACAATGCTCACGACAATCGTCACTGTATGTGTGTGTAAAGTGTGGGAGTTTGATCATAATAGTAGGTTGGGGGATCGGGGGATGTGTGTGTGGGTGGATTCGTGATGTGTGTGGGTGGGCTCAGGATGTGTGGGTGGGAGGGGTGGGTTTGTGTGGGTGGGTGGAGGATTTGTGTGTGGGTGGGTGGGGGATTGTGTGTGGGTGCGTGCGAGATGTATGGGTGTATGGGGTGATGTGTTTGTGGGTGGGGATGTGTGTTTGTGTAGGTGGTTGTGGGTGAGTGGGTGGAGGAGGATATGTTGGTGGATGATTGATGGTGGGTTATGGGATGGGTGGGGGTATATGTGTGGGTGGGGAGATGTGGGTGTGGGGATATGTGGTGGGTGGGAGATGTGTGCAGGTGGGGGTGGTTGTGGGTTTGGGGATGTGTGTGTGGGTGAGGGATGTGTATGGGTGTGGGATGTTTGGGTGGATGGGTGGGGAGTGTGTGTGGGTGAGAGATGTGTGGGTGAATGTGTGTGGGGGTGTGTGGGTTGGGGGAGGGTGCATGATGGGTGTGGGTGATGGATTTGGAGATGTGTGTGTGGGGGATATGTCTGGCTGGGTGTGTGTGTGTGTGTGTGGCTGAATGAAGGATGTATGTGTGGGTAGTGAGGGTGATTGTAGTTGGGGGATGTGTGGATGGGTAGGAGATGTGTGGATAGATGTGTGTGTGTGTGGGTGAGGGATGTGTCTTTGGGATGTGTGTGGGTGTGGTATTGTGTGGGAGGGGAGCTGGGTGTGGTTAAATGATGTTTGTGTGGGTGGGTGAAGGTGTGGTTGGGTTTGTGGGTGGGTGAAGGATGTGTGTGAGGGTGGGGGATGTGTGCTTAGATGGGTGGTTGGGATGTGTGAGTGTGGGTGGGTAGATAGGAGATGTATGTGTTGATGAGTGGGTAAGGGATGTGTGGGTGTTAGTGGTTGAGGGATAAGTACGTGTGTCTAGGGATGTGTGAGAGGATGAATGTATGGGTTGTGTGTGCGTGGATGGGAGGTGTGTGTTTGTGAATGGGGAATGTGTTGGTGGGTGGGGATGTGTGTGAGGGATGTTTGTATGGGTGGGGAGATTGTGCGTGGGTGGGGATGTGTGTGTATATGGGTAGGGGTGTGTGGTTAAGGGATATGTGGCTGGAGGATGTGTGGTTGGGTGGATGATGTGTGGTTGGGTAGAGGATGTGTGGGTGGGTGATTGTATATGAGTAAGGGTGTGTGGTTAAGGGACGTTTGGTTGGGGGATGGGTGGGTAGAGGATGTGTGGGTGGGTAGAGGATATGTGGGTGGGTGAGTGTGTGCAGGTTAGGAGATGGTGGGGGATGTTTGTAGGTGCGGGCTCGGGATCTGTGAGTGGGCTGGGGGAGATGGGAGATTATGTGGGTGAGTGCGGAATTTGTGGGTGGGTAGGTGCGGAATATGTGAGTTGACGGGGAGACATGTGTGTGGCTGAGGAATGTGTGTTTGGTTGGGTGGTTGGAGGTGTGTGGGTGGAGGAGGATATTGGGTGAGTGATTGTTGGTGGGAAATGGGACGAGTAGAGGATATGTGAGTGGGTGGGGAGATGTGTGTAGGTGGGGATGTGTGGGTTATTGAATGTATGTGTGCTTGGGGTGTTGGTGGATGGGATGTGTGGTGGGTGAGAGGTGTGTGTGGGTGGGGAGATGTGTAGGTGTAGGGATGTGGTGGATAGGTGGGGGAATGTATTGTATGTGTGTGTGGTTGGGTGGAGAAGTTGGAGTGAATGGGGGATGTGTGGGTGGGTGGTGGATGTGTCTCATAACATAGTAATATGCATTGTTTATGTTTACAAAATTCATGTGACAATGTTTTTTTCCTATGCACTGTTGATGAAAGAAAGATGAATGATTGGAAGGGCCGAATGTAAGACGGACCTGCGTGCCCAATTTGTTACCCTTTGAAAATAAAGTCTGTTCGTTCGTTCGTTCTCTGCATTTCTCACACACACAATCTTTCTCTTCACACACACACACACACGCACACATACACGCACACACACACTCACACACACTCACACAAACACACACACACACTACACACAACCACACACACATATACACCCATTGACATACAAACACACACATATACACACATTCGCACACAAACATACATACCCACACTCACACAAACACACACAACTCCCACTCTCTTTGTATCTCTCACACACACTCTCTTTTTGCACAAACACCCACACACACACACACACACACTACTACACACACCACACACACACACAAACAACTACACACCCAAACACATACACACACACACACACACACACCCACAAACACACACACACATGCAAAATTATGAGGCTTCTCAGTGAGTTTATTATCACCCAATTCTCTTTAGTTGGAAAAAAAAACGTTAGGGAAATGTGGTTACTTTATCCCAAAGACAGGTGAGTATCTGAAACGTGTAGCCGTTAAATTAGAGCAGCACGCTCCCGTGGCCATTAAATTAGAGCAGCACGCTCGCGTGGCCGTTAAATTAGA
The DNA here is from genome assembly GCA_963921405.1 of Cepaea hortensis. Taxonomy (NCBI): domain Eukaryota; kingdom Metazoa; phylum Mollusca; class Gastropoda; order Stylommatophora; family Helicidae; genus Cepaea; species Cepaea hortensis. The sequence goes on from OY992876.1 coordinate 18,263,993, forward strand.
GCAGCACGCTAAATCTCAATGAAGGACAGGCCAGGAGCCTCCCACACACAAGCTGACCAGAAGGAGCGCCAGTTAATGGTATTCCTCCGTCCGGTCTGAGAACATTCCGGCGATCGGATCGATACATCTGCTGCTGTCTGGGGGTTCTATCTGCCAGCCTCACACAACTGCTCTAGATTCCATTACTGGGGGGACACAGGCCGCTTTTCTTTCTTTCTTTCTTTCTTTCTTTCTTTCTTTCTTTCTTTCTTTCTTTCTTTCTTTCTTTCTTTCTTTCTTTCTTTCTTTCTTTCCTCTCTTCTTTCTTTCCTCTTTCTTTCTTTCTTTCTTTCTTTCTTTCTTTCTTTCTTTCTTGCTTTCTTTCTTTCTTTCTTTCTTTCTTTCTTTCCTCCCTTCTTTCTTTCTTTCTTTCTTTCTTTCTTTCTTTCTTTCTTTCTTTCTTTGAAATATCTGACTGGGGATTCTATCTCCGCGCCTCTTGCTTATTCAATTTCTTGTTCTTACTTTAGTTGTCTCTCTTCTCTCACAAACTTTCATTTGACAATGTTTTTTTTCTTCCCATCTGAATGTATCATGCGTAATATGCATTGTTTATGCTTACAAAATCCAGTTGACAATGTTTTTTCCCCCTATGTAAATGTAACATGCACATTAGATGAATGAAAGATGAGTGATCGAAAGGGCCGAATGTAAAACGGGCCTGCGTGCCCAATTTGTTACCCTTTTAAAATAAAGTTTGTTCGTTCGTTCGTTCGTTCGTTCTCTCTGTTTTTGTTTTACTCTCTAGTCCTCTAGCTTTGCGCTCGTTTCCTCTTTCTCTCTTTTTCTTTCTCATTCTTTCTCTCCGTCTCTCTGTGTCTCATTTTGTCTCTCTTGCCTCCACCCTCTCTCTTTTCGTTGCTATCTTTCTCCATATCTCTCTTTCCATTTGTGCTGTTTCTGAATTTCCCTAATTCGCCTCGACTTTTCGTTCTTCCTTTCCATCTGTCTCACTTCCCGTTTCCTTCCTATTTCTGTCCTAGTATCTTTTTAGTCTATGAATCTCACTTAGCCGCCACCGCCTCTGTCTATATTTCTCTTAAGTTCTCTGCCTCAGTCGTTTTTCTGTCTGTCTCTTTCTCTCTATTTCCCCTTTAAAAAATCTCCTTTTCTTTTTCTTAGTGGGTCTCTAGCGGTGTCTTAAGTGATCTCTTCTCTCTTTCTCTTTTTAATCTCTCACACAAACTCTTTTTCTCTTTCTTTCTTACTCTCACACACATTCTTTCTCTTCACACACACACACACACACACACTACACACACATACACCCATTCACACACACATATACACCCATTCACTCACATATATACACACAAACCCACACACATACGCGTGCAAAATTATATGGCTCCGCAGTGAGTTTATTAAAACTCAGTTCCCTTTTGTTCAAAAACGTTAGGGAAATGTGGTTACTTTATCCCAAACACAGGTGAGTATCTGAAACGTGTAGCCGTTAAATTCGAACAGCACGCTCCCGTGGCCGTTAAATTAGAGCAGCTCGCTAAATCTCAATGAAGGACAGGCTAGGACTCCCCCCCCCCCCCACGCACACCAGCTGACCAGAAGGAGCGTCAGTTAATGGTATTCCTCCGTCCGGTCTGAGATGATACCAACGATCGATACATCTGTTGCTGTCTGGGCGAATCTATCTGCCAGCCTCACACCACTGCTCTAGATTCCATTACTGGGGGACATAGGCCGCCTTTCTTTCTTTCTTTCTTTCTGTCTGTCTTTCTTTCTTTCTTTCTTTCTTTCTTTCTTTCTTTCTTTCTTTCTTTCTTTCTTTCTTTCTTTCTTTCTTTCTTTCTTTCTTTCCTCCCTTCTTTCTTTCTTTCTTTCTTTCTTTCTTTCTTTCAGCCTGTCTGTCTGTCTGTCTGTCTGTCTGTCTCTCTGTCTGTCTGTCTGTCTGTCTGTCTGTCTGTCTGTCTGTCTGTCTGTCTGTCTGTCTGTCTGTCTGTCTTTCTTGTTTCAAATATCGGATTGAAGTTTATATTATCTCCCCCCCTCCCCCCACGTCTCTCTATTTGTGCCAGTCTCTTTTTTGTCACATTCCGTTTTGTTTAGCAGTGTCTTTGTCTTTCTCATTCGTCCTCATTCTGGGGCTTCTTTCTTTCTCCCCCCTCTCTCTTGGATATATATATATATATCCAACTCTCTCTCTCTCTCTCTCTCTCTCTCTCTCTCTCTCTCTCTCCTCTCTCTTTCTTTTTGTGCGTGCTGTCTTGTAGTCTTTCTTATTCTCTCTCTTTCCCACACTCTCTTTCTTTCACCTCACTCTCTTTCTCATCTCTGTCTTTCTGATTCCCTCATTCTCTATCTCCATCTCTCTCTCTCTCCATCTCTCTCTCTCTCTCTCATTATGTCTCACACTCTCACTATCTCTGTCACTCTCTCTTTATCTTATTATATCTCCGTCTCTCTCTCTCTCTCTCTTTGTCTCTCTCTCTGTCTCTGTCTCTGTCTCTCTTTCTCTCTATGTCTTTCTCTATCTCTGTCTCACTCATTCTCTCGTACTCCCACTCTCTCAATCTTTCACTCTCTTTCTCTCTCTCTCACTCTTTCCCCCTCTCTCTCACTCCTTCTCTTCCTCCCACTCTCTATTGAAGGTAGCAACAACAAGAAGCCATGTCCCGGAAGAGAACACTTATCAGCTACTTGGTAGATTGGCAAACACTACACCATATCACGTGATGTCTGGCGCTGACAGCAAAGATAAAAAAAAAAAAACAGCCTGCTATTTATAGACATTACAAATATCCGCTCGCCAAATATAAACATGAAAGCCGTTTTCTCGTGCACTGTCGTGCTTATCTCAACGCTTGCAGGATCGCTTTGTTCTTCATAATGAATAAAGCATTCAAAATAACAAGAGTCGCCGTAGCGTAGTAACTACACATTCGCTTGCGACCCGGTGGTCACCGGTTCGAATGGTGAAACCTGAAACTGACTTGTATCTCCCAGGTTGAAACGGTGTAAACTGTATATAATACCGGGTGTTTGTAGTCTCACTACACTTTGTATGCAGAACACATTTGAAAAATAAAGTACATGATGTCATCAAAAATGTGCTCCATAGTCCATCATGAAGCAATATGCAGCGAATGGCTGCCGTCTGCTGAAGTAATTCTTTGCACTTCAAACAGAAAGGTGTTATCAATGGAAGAAAGAATTTTTCAGATTTGTTCTACATACAAAGTTAGTGAAACTTTACAAACACCCTGTGTAATTGCAACAGAAAGTCAGTACAAATGACTTAGTCTGGACAAAAGAAAAACTGAAATAATAGTTGTTACAAAGACATATTATATACAGTATACTCAAGTAAAACATGATGAACTGATTAAAATGTTGGAAGATATCAACATTGATGGGAAAGATTTAAGAATAATAAAGAATATTTACTTGAACCAAGTAGCAGCAATTAATATGGGAAATAAAGAGGGTAGTTACGAACTGATAAAGCTAGGAGTACGACAGGGATGTGTCTTGTCACCCGATCTCTTCTCCCTCTATAGCGAAGTAATAATGAGAGAGATCAAAGAGAAGCCAGGAATACTAATCGGAGGATATAATATAAACAATATACGCTATGCAGATGACACAGTATTGGTGGCGGATAATGCAACAGACATACAACAATTGTTGGACAATGTAGTAACAGAGAGTGCAAAGAAAGGACTCTCCTTGAATATCAAGAAAACAATAACGATGGTGATGTCAAAGAAAATAGTAACACCAAAATGTGACATAGAAATGGAAGGGGAAATTCTCAACCAAGTGGATAATTTTAAATACCTAGGGGCACTTATAACATCAGATGGAAGATGTACAACGGAGATTAAAAGCAGATTAGGGCAAGTAAAAGCCGCATTTCAGTAAATGAAGAGTATCTTATGCAATAAGTCGCTGTCAATGAATGTAAGAAAGAGAATGCTGAAATGCTATATAGAACCCGTTTTGCTGTATGGCAGCGAATCTTGGAATGTAAATGAACAAATTAAAAAGAACTTAGAAGCAACAGAGATGTGTTTTTTGAGACGAATGTTGCGAATTTCTTGGGCTGCCAGAATAACTAACAACGATTGCCTGAAAGAGGCTAATGAAACTAGAGCACTATATACAACAATAAGAAAGAGATGAACAGCTTTCTTTGGTCATGTGATGAGAAAAGAGGCATTGGAGAACATCATGACAACTGGAAAAATTACGGGGAAGAGAGTCAGAGGCAGACCAAGATAAATGATGCTGGATGGATTGAGACGGTGAAATGGAGGAATATCATCAGCAGAGTTGATCCAGAACACCAAAGATCGAGATCTGTGGAGAGCCATGAACGCCTACGCCAGCTGGCAGGGCTCTTGATGATGATATACTCAGATGCAACATCGAAGTGTTGGAAGCAGTCTGAAACAAGTCAATGTATTTAATTATTTGGGTATTTTAATAACAGCAAATGAAAGATGAATTAGTAGATTCTGTACCAAACCAAAAGTAGGTTTGGACGAAACAAACATAGATGGCGGAAAATGGGAAGCAGGGGGGTGTCAAAGTTATGTCTGAAAAGTTGTTAATATTGTTGCAGACATGTTGTATTATATATCAAATTATAGTAAACTACTGTATATAATCGCATGGCAGATACGGGAAGTTGCTTAAGAGGAGATTAATCATGACACTTAATCAGTTAAGAAAGTTAAATGTAGAATTAATCATGACACTTAATCAGTTAAGAAAGTTAAATGTAAAATTAATCACGACACTTAATCAGAGAAGAAAGTTAAATGTAGAATTAATCATGACACTTAATCAGTTCAGTTATCAGTTATCAGTTGGGGTATCTTCATTGCACTCCGGACATGTCCATAGGTGCTCAGATCCTCCCCCCAGCATATGCATCAGCGTCCGGTGGCTAATAGTGCCAGTTCTGTGTTGGTTGACGAGGCGCTTTGTTTTCCCGATGTACCTCTCGCGTCTGGCTGTGCCGATTCTTACTCCCAGGTCTTTCATCCTGGACAGCGATGTGGAATCACTGACGTCAAAGTCCTCTGTTCTCTCCATATCTTTAAGGATGTTAATAACATCGGCACGATCCATGGGCTGGCCATCTACAAGGGGTGCAGAACCAGCCAGTTTGTCAGCTCGTTCATTTCCCTCGACTCCCGCATGTCCCGGGACGAAGATAAAGGTGACTTTACTTAATCAGTTAAGAAAGTTAAATGTAGAATTAATCTTGACACTTAATCAGTTAAGAAAGTTAAATGTAGAATTAATCATGACACTTATTCAGATAAGAAAGTTAAGTGTAAAATTAATCATGGTATTTATTCAGATAAGAAACTTAAATGTAGAATTAATCAGATAAGAAAGTTAAGTGTAAAATTAATCATGGCAGTTATTCAGTTAAGAAAGTTAAATGTAGAATTAATCATGACACTTATTCAGATAAGAAAGTTTAATGTAGAATTAATCATGGCACTTATTCAGATAAGAAAGTTAAATGTAGAATTAATGATGGCACTTATTCAGATAAGAAAGTTAATTAAGTGTAAAATTAATCATGGCAGTTTTACAGTTAAGAAAGTTAAATGTGGAATTAATCATGACACTTATTCAGATAAAAAAGTTAAATGTAGAATTAATCATGGCACTTATTCAGATAAGAAAGTTAAATTTGGAATTAATCATGACACTTATCCAGTTAAGAAAGTTAAATGTAGAATTAATCATGGCACTTATTCAGATAAGAAAGTTAAATGTAGAATTAATCATGGCACTTATTCAGATAAGAAAGTTAAATACAGAATTAATCATGGCACTTATTCAGTTAAGAAAGTTAAATGTAGAATTAATCATGGCACTTATTCAGATAAGAAAGTTAAACGTAGAATTAATCATGGTACATATTCAGATAAGAAAGTTAAACGTAGAATTAATCATGGCACTTATTCAGACACGAAAGTTAAATATAGAATTAATCATGGCACTTATTCAGTTAAGAAAGTTAAATGTAGAATTAATCAAGGCACTTATTCAGTTAAGAAAGTTAAATGTAGAATTAATCATGGCACTTATTCAGATAAGAAAGTTAAATGTAGAATTAATCATGGCACTTATTCAGTTAAGAACATTAAATGTAGAATTAATCATGGCACTTATTTAGATAAGAAAGTTAAATGTAGAATCAATCATGGCACTTATTCAGATAAGAAAGTTATATGTAGAATTAATCATGACACTTATTCAGATAAGAAAGTTAAATGTAGAATTAATCATGACACTTATTCAGATAAGAAAGTTAAGTGTAAAATTAATCATGGTATTTATTCAGATAAGAAACTTAAATGTAGAATTAATCAGATAAGAAAGTTAAGTGTAAAATTAATCATGGCAGTTATTCAGTTAAGAAAGTTAAATGTAGAATTAATCATAACACTTATTCAGATAAGAAAGTTAAATGTAGAATTAATCATGGCACTTATTCAGATAAGAAAGTTAAATGTAGAATTATTGATGGCACTTATTCAGATAAGAAAGTTAATTAAGTGTAAAATTAATCATGGCAGTTTTACAGTTAAGAAAGTTAAATGTGAAATTAATCATGACACTTATTCAGATAAAAAAGTTAAATGTAGAATTAATCATGGCACTTATTCAGATAAGAAAGTTATATGTAGAATTAATCATGACACTTATTCAGATAAGAAAGTTAAATGTAGAATTAATCATGACACTTATTCAGATAAGAAAGTTAAATATAGAATTAGTCATGGCACTTATTCAGATAAGAAAGTTAAATTTGGAATTAATCATGACACTTATCCAGTTAAGAAAGTTAAATGTAGAATTAATCATGGCACTTATTCAGATAAGAAAGTTAAATGTAGAATTAATCATGGCACTTATTCAGATAAGAAAGTTAAATGCAGAATTAATCATGGCACTTATTCGGTTAAGAAAGTTAAATGTAGAATTAATCATGGCACTTATTCAGATAAGAAAGTTAAACGTAGAATTAATCATGGCACTTATTCAGATAAGAAAGTTAAACGTAGAATTAATCATGGCACTTATTCATTTAATAAAGTTAAATATAGAATTAATCATGGCACTTATTCAGTTAAGAAAGTTAAATGTAGAATTAATCAAGGCACTTATTCAGTTAAGAAAGTTAAATGTAGAATTAATCATGGCACTTATTCAGATAAGAAAGTTAAATGTAGAATTAATCATGGCACTTATTCAGTTAAGAAAGTTAAATGTAGAATTAATCATGGCACTTATTCAGTTAAGAAAGTTAAATATAGAATTAATCATGGCACTTATTCAGATAAGAAAGTTAAATATAGAATTAATCATGGCACTTATTCAGTTAAGAAAGTTAAATGTAGAATTAATCATGGCACTTATTCAGACACGAAAGTTAAACGTAGAATTAATCATGACACTTATTCAGTTAAGAAAGTTAAATGTATAATTAATCATGGCACTTATTCAGACACGAAAGTTAAACGTAGAATTAATCATGACACTTATTCAGACACGAAAGTTAAATGTAGAATTAATCATGACACTTATTGAGATAAGAAACTTAAACGTAGAACAGCCCTAGCGAAGAATATTCTCTGCAGTTTATCTTTGTCAGTCGCGGTGGGGAAAAGGGTCTTTAATGGGCTATATTTTGCCAATTCTAATGTGTGGAAGCGAATCATGGACAATTAACAGACAAATGAGGAATTATATGGAAGCTACGGAAATAAGTTTTCATGAAAACATCGTGGATTGGTAGAAAGAACAATGCAGATGTCCTGAACGAAGTTAACTCACAAAGAAAAACTGATCACTCTCATCAGAAGAAGGCAGTTTACATTCTTTTGGCACGCCATGAGCAGGGGAAAGATGGGTGTGCCGTCACAACAGGAAAATTGGAAGGGCAGAGATGCAGGGGTGACCAAGAGAGAAGATGCTGGGCAATTTGATATCATGGCATGGAGGAACATCAGTATCCGAAGTGATTGGCAGCACTAGAAACAGTTGGTTATGGACAGACATGGTCACCAATGCCACACGGCATGGAGTTTAAGAAGATTGGCAGCACAAGAGACAAAGGGCTATAGACAGATATGATCACCAGTGCCACACGGCATGGACTACAACAAGGCAACACCAATACGCCTGGAACAAGACAAGCTGAAGAAGCTGCCGGGTCAGCAAAGCAATGCTCTAACTGTCCGCCTATCAGAGCTTCCATCCTAGACCCGTTCAACGACCTAGGCTTAGGGCCTGGTCTGCCCTGCCATAACATTTAGTCTAGGTTGCAATTACTCGCACCCCCCTTGCCCCCCCCCCCCCCGCAAAAAAAATCACCTCCCGATTGAACTCCTCCGCCCGAAGCCGTTGGCACAATGGGGGGTGTTGGGTTTGTTGCATTCGGCGCTTACAAAAAGCAGGTAGTACCGTCTGCGATCATGATCTACTTACTATGTACATTATATTAACGTATAGAAAGGTTAACAACAAATACAAAATGAGAATTGTCCAATGTTATGTATAGTCATCACTACTATATGGCACGGAAGCCTGGACATTGAACATACAAAGTCGAATAGAGGCTTTCGAGATGTGGATATACAGAAGAATATGTCATATTTCACGGAAACAAAAACAATCAAATACAGAGGTTCTAGAAAAACTGTGTGAATGAAAAGGGAGCTGATGAAAGAAATAAAAACGAGGCAAGTATTTGAGAATTTCGGCAACGTTAACAGACATAACACACTTATAAAAACCATCCTGAAGGGTAGGGTTAAAGGCAAGTGAGCAAGAGGTAGACAAAGGTACAAGTGGGAAGATAACATCAAGAGATGGGTGAACAGTAGCTTAACAGAGTGTATAATCAAGGCGAGAGAATGAAACAGATTGTGTTGGAAATCCATTGCAGCCAACCTTCATTGTAGAGACGGCACCTTGATTAGTCGACTATATACCCACTATGCTTTTCGGTGTGTAAAATTTTCCTCTGCTTGTTTACTTACTGCTTTATATGTTGCCATTAAGAACTTGTGCACTTTTTTTTAACATGTTCCTTTTTTTTTAACGTGTTCCCTTAGAGCAGTGGTTCTCAACCGGTGGGGAATTCCCCCCCCCCCCCCCCCACCAGATTATTTCAAGTTTGCGTTAATAGAAGAACCGATTACTTAATATTGTTTTTCCCTCCATATGTTAGGATTCTGTACTTCTCCCCCTTCTGAAATTAATTTTATAACGTAAGTAGACCCGCACATCACGTCATCACGTTTTTAGTAGACGTCTAGGCTTGTTCCAGTATGAGTTATTAAATTTAGCGTCCATTTGTACGTATACTGTTTAGAGGCAGGGGGGAATTTATAGGCAGGAAATACGAAAAAGGGGGGGGGGTGGATGACGTTCTGAAAATACGGTGAAGGGGTGCACGGGCCAGAAAAAGTAGAGAACCACTGCCGTAGAGGAAACTAAAATGAAACTAAAGAGTTCAGACTATCTAAAATGAAAGAGTGTGAACTATTTGAAACAAAAGTGTGCGGACTATTTGAAACGAAAGAGTGCAAACTATTTGAAATGAAAGCATACGAACTATCTGAAACGAAAGAGTGCGAACTCCCTGAAACGGAAGAGTGCAAACTATCAGAAACGAAATAGTGCGAACTATCTGAAACGAAGCGTGCGAACTATCTGAAATGAAAAAGTGCGAACTATCTGAAACGAAAGCGTGCAAACTATCTGGTTTTCCTGTTTTTTTTTTTTTTTTTTTTTGTAAATTCTCTCGGGAACACAGCGCTATCCATAAAATTCTACAGGGAAGTAATTTTAGGAAACTATCAATCTCTTCTCTAATCTGGTCGAGCCCCGGGAGTCACAGAATCTAGCCCTGGAAACCAAACGGATTTCCACAGGACATAAATGTTAGCTAAATGTGCTAAATGTTAGCCTATGGTGACTTTTAAATGTTGCTAACGAATTTGCCCGATCCATTTCATACGCTAGATTTCTAAAACGTACTTAATGGCTTTATTTTTAAACATGATATGTTATCGGTACTCCGAATGTTCTAAAAAATCTAAACGGTGATGTGAGAAATGAAACGAAAAACAAAAAAGACTTAGATTTTTGATCCGGCAGTGTAAGCAGAGCCGTGCCGTGCTATGATATAGAAAGGCGGCCGCATCAGGCAGCACCATAAAGGGTCGGCATAAGCAGCGAAAACAAAATAAAATTTGAACCATTCAATAATAAAAAAAATCTTTATGGGGTGGCATTTCAAAAAGTAAAAAACAAAAACATTTAAGGGGTGACATTTCGAAGACTAGCATCATACTGAGAAAATCTGCAGTAAGGACCCGAGTGGAAGGAACATATTAACAGGAGTCATGCCTAAACAGATTCAAGGTGATCAAAGACTTTCTGCTCACAGCCAGAAGGAAAGATGCCATTTCTGTGAAGACCAAGAAAAACAAGGACAATGTCAAGTTCAAGGTGCGATGTAGCAGATACCTGTGGACACTGGTGTCCCAGGACAGAGAAAAGGCATTGAAGCTGAGACAGACATTTCCACCTGACAGCTGGTAGTCTGGCAGCTAAATAACTTCAGTGACATTATTAAATGAAGAAATCATAAAAAAGGAGAAATCGAATATAAAAGATACATTGACAAGATGACGATTTTATATTAAAATTGAGACAGGTCATCATGTGCCATGCCGATTGTGTGGGCAGTCATGTTTAATCATCTCAAACGATCATCAGTCTTGGATCAGCTCTGTGTTTTTGTCTGGATTATGTCATATGGGCAAGCCACCCAGATATTTACCTCTCTGTCTCCCCCTTGTTCTTTTCCCCCTTAATCTTGTCAGCTGTCACCACGTTCTTTAGTTTATTTCTTCTCATAACGTACCTCTTCATCGGACCGAAATGTTTTGAAACTCCCTACTCCACTCATACACTTGCGTCGAAGAACACATGTTCCTGCGGCGAGGCACTGTCGTCATTTGGAGGTGACGGGTTCGAACCTCAGTCGGTAACGTGGCTTTTAATTTTTATGTTGTCTAGTGCGCTGATAAGGTCATGCGGACGTCATTCGTAAGCCCGTTTACCCGCGTTTTCTCTTTCTCTTTCTATTTCACTTCTGCCACTATTATTATATCTCCAAGATAGAAGAAACATGTTACTTGTTCTAGTATCTCCCAGTTTACTGTGATGTTCATTGATGACTTTTCCTTTCCACTGCTAATTATCACAGTCCGTTTTTTTATGTTAATATCTAAGCCGTATTCTGCACTATACCTGTTTACTTGTTCCATTAGGTCTTGTAACTCTTGCTACTTCTACGAGCGCGAAGCATTTCTCGTGTGTCGGTAGTGCAGATGAACCCAGCAAACTGGTCAATTGAAGCTGTGACTTCTGATTGGTGCACCGGCTAACAGAAAAGACTGTTGGCTTTCACGAGAACACGTACTCGCCAATATCGGAGTGGGTTATCTTACAAAAAGAGGACAACTGGCTGAGCTCTCTCTCTCTCTGCTCCTGCCGGCTGTCCCTGATATATTATGGGATGTACTATTTATAGAGCACGAGAGACGCATGAGTGAGGGAAGATAAAGGGAAGAGAAAGGGAAGAGAAAGGAGGATGAGGGGTAACAACAACAGAGACAAGTGCATGTTACAAAAAATAGTAGATTTGATAGTTTTGGCGGATAGAACATTTAAAAAGACTTGATAATTTTGGTGGATAGAACATTTAAAAAGATCGTTTTGAGGGATAGAACATATGAAAAGACTTGATAGTTTTGGTGTATAGAACATTTTAAAAAACTTGATAGTTTTGGTGGATGGACCATTTAAAAGGACTTGATCGTTTTGAGGGATATAACATATAAAAAAAACTTGATAGTTTTGCAGGATAGAACATATAAAAAGATTTGATAGTTTTGGTGGATAGAACATTTAAATAGACTTGATAGTTTTGAGGGATATAACATATAAAAAGACTTGATAAAAAGATTTGATAGTTTTGGTGGATAGAACATTTAAAAAGACTTGATAGTTTTGAGGGATATAACATATAAAAAGACTTGATAGTTTTGCAGGATAGAACATATAAAAAGAATTGATAGTTTTGCAGGATAGAACATATAAAAAGACTTCTTGGGGGAATATAACATATAGAGATTTATTAGCCTTGTTGGATAGAACATATAAAAAGACTTGATAAATTTGGAAGATAGACCATGCATCTGGAATAGAACAAACATATTTCCAGAACAATCGATGAAGTGATTACGGTTCCGAGATGGCAGCAAAGTGTCATATAGAAGCGTCGCAGGCCAGATATCCTATTTTTACAAGACATGAGCTTTTGTCAAAATTTCAACCTAAATAGATATATGATTCAATCTTGCGTATGCTCGCGTGTGTATACTATTTTATTTGTCTGGACTGCTATTTCACTTTTCACATGGGACAGTGAGGAGCGTTTTGTGTGGTTGTCACCGGCACAGGAACGGAGCAATTACGGTGTGACCCGTTGCGGTGAAGTTGGAACAAGGACTAACTGAACTAAACTAAACGAACCAACCAACCAACCCACCCACCGGCTCGCCCACCCGCTTAAGGACAATATTTACATTTTAAAGGATGCGCCATTGTATTTACTCCCGTTGCATGGTAAAGTGTTAGGTCTTCAAGTATTCTATACTACGGTATTGCAGGGTAAAGTGTTAGGTCTTCGGTATTGCAGGGTAAAGTGCTAGGTCTTAGGTATTGCAGGGTAAAGTGTTAGGTCTTCGGTATTGCAGGGTAAAGTGTTAGGTCTTCGGTATTGCAGGGTAAAGTGTTAGGTCTTCGGTATTGCAGGGTAAAGTGTTAGGTCTTCATGTATTCTAGACTATTGCAGGGTAAAGTGTTAGGTCTTCAAGTATTCTTGACTACGGTATTGCAGGGTAAAGTGTTAGGTCTTCGGTATTGCAGGGTAAAGTGTTAGGTCTTCGGTAATGCAGGGTAAAGTGTTAGGTCTTCAAGTATTCTATACTACGGTATTGCATGGTAAAGTGTTAGGCCTTCAAGTATTCTTGACTACGGTATTGCAGTGTAAAGTGTTAGGTCTTCGGTATTGTAGGGTAAAGTGTTAGGTCTTCGGTATTGCAGGGTAAAGTGTTAGGTCTTCAAGTATTCTATACTACGGTATTGCATGGTAAAGTGTTAGGTCTTCAAGTATTCTATACTATGCTATTGCAGGGTAAAGTGTTAGGTCTTCAAGTATTCTATACTATGGTATTGCAGGGTAAAGTGATAGGTCTTCAAGTATTCTATATTACGGTATTGCAGGGTAAAGTGTTAGGTCTTCAAGTATTCTATACTACGGTATTGCATGGTAAAGTGTTAGGTCTTCAAGTATTCTATACTACGGTATTGCAGGGTAAAGTGTTAGGTCTTCAAGTATTCTATACTACGGTATTGCAGGGTAAAGTGTTAGGTCTTCGGTATTGCAGGGTAAAGTGTTAGGTCTTCGGTATTGCAGGGTAAAGTGTTAGGTCTTCGGTATTGCAGGGTAAACTGTTAGGTCTTCAAGTATTCTAGAATATTGCAGGGTAAAGTGTTAGATCTTCCAGTATTCTAGACTATTGCAGGGTAAAGTGTTAGGTCTTCGGTATTGCAGGGTAAAGTGTTAGGTCTTCAAGTATTCTAGACTGTTCTATTGCAAGGTAAAGTGTTAGGTCTTCAAGTATTCTAGACTGTTCTATTGCAGGGTAAAGTGTTAAGTCTTCAAGTATTCTAGACTGTTTTATTGCAGGGTAAAGTGTTAGGTCTTCATGTTTTCTAGACTACGGTATTGAAGTGAGGTATCCAGTTGTCTTCTTTACCGCCATTACTCCCCAGTCATTTCCCAGAACATTATGGATATTATCCGTTATCCACTTGATATATCTTATGCAGTAAGTCGCTATCACCGAATGTATGAAAGAGAGTATTGAAGTGCTATATAGAACCTGTATAGAACCTTCGTCAGTCAGGTCTTAGTCAGATATGACTGAGCTACCGTATAACAGTAGACGGTACTACCTGGTTTCTGTTAGCGCCGAACGTTGGGCGGCGCTTACCAAACCCGACACCCCACATTGTGCCAACGGCTTCGGGCGGAAGAGCGCAATTGGGAGGGTACAAGCCTTACCCTGGTGCGAGGAAATGCAAGCTAAAGACAAAATTGTCATGGCAGGGCAGACCAAGCCCTAAGCTTTGGTTGGCGACTGGTCTAGGATCGAAGCTCCGACAGGCGGACAGTTAGAGCATTGCTTTGCTGATCCGGCAGCTTCTGCAGCTTGTCTTGTTCCAGGTGTAGGGGTGTTACCTTTCCTCTGGAGTGAACTAGGCAGGCCGAGAGAGGGATCATGCTGCATGGGCAACACATGATCTCTATATTTTAGCCCAGGCTTTGTGCTATGGAGAGGCAATAACTCCATCCCTGGTCTTAACTGGTCTCGGAATCAAAGCGAGAGGCAACTGTTACGGGTTATAAGTCCTTGTCAGTTGGCGTAGACATGGGGCGCCACGCGTTGCCTCTGACGGTGGGAGACACCTATAGGTGTCACTGATCAGCTACCGCCCGCCTCAAGCTGGGCAGCCCCCAGCCAATTGGGTGCTGATCCGCCACAGCCTGCCTGCTTCAATGGGTGCTTGGGGCTAGGACAAAATCTGAATCGCAGGCTGTAAAACCAATGCACCAGGTACAAACAAAAATATAAATAGAAACCTCAAGCTACGGCTTGCAACCTGGAACGTGAGAACCATGTGTCCAGGATTTTCCACTGACTTGACCAATATTGACGATGTGAGAAAAACGGCTGTGATTGATGCCGAACTCAATCGTCTTAACATTGATATTGCTGGCCTGCAGGAGACTCGCCTCGCTGAGGAAGGGTCACTCAGGGAAAACAACTACACCTTTTTCTGGAAGGGTAAAGGGCAGGCAGAAAAAAGGCAACACGGTGTGGGCTTTGCAGTGAAGAATTCGCTACTGGGAATGATTGAAATTCCAGCAGGAGGAAATGAAAGACTATTATCCCTGCGCTTGGCAACCTCTTGTGGGTTTGCCACCATTATTACTGCATATGCACCGACACTCGATTCCTCTGATGATGTGAAGGATTTGTTCTATGAGGAGTTAGACTCTGTGATCAAGGCAGTTCCAAAATCCGACTACATTTATATGCTCGGTGATTTCAATGCTCGTGTGGGCAAGGACTCGAGTTCATGGCCAGTGTGCCTTGGAAAATACAACATCGGTCGCATGAATGAAAATGGGCAAAGGCTGCTGGAGCATTGCACCAGTAATGACCTATGTATTACAAACTCTTTTTTTAAAACAAAAGAGATGCATAAGGTCACATGGAAACATCCAAGATCCGGCCATTGGCACCAGCTGGACTTCATCATCACACGGAGACAACATCTGAACCATATATCATTGACTCGTAGTTACCACAGTGCTGACTGTGATACGGATCATTCTTTGGTTGTTGCAAGGGTTAGACTGAGACCAAAGAGAATCTACACAGCTAAACACAAATCTAGCCCCAGGATTAATATTATTAACACTCATGATCCTGAAAAGTGCTTTCAGTTTCAACAGCAACTTGAAGACGCTTTCACTGATACACCAGAAAATTGTACAGTAAATGATAAATGGAATAAACTTAAGGAAACTCTTTGTAAAACTGCCGTAAAGGTTTACGGCACTGTGGATCATAAGAGGCAGGACTGGTTTGCGGCCAACAGCGAGACTCTGCAGCCCTTGATTGATAAGAAGAAGAAAGCTCTCTTAAGAAACAAGGAAAGACCAACGCGTAACACTCTGAGTGAGCTAAGGCAAGCTAGGAAGGATGTGCAAAAGGCTGCCAGGCAGTGTGCAAATGATTATTGGATCAAGTTATGTGAGTCCATTCAAATCGCAAGTGATAAGGGAGACATAAGAAGCATGTATGAAGGAATAAAGAAAGCCTGTGGTCCAGTGATCAAAAGAAGTGCACCATTGAAAACCTTGACTGGAGAAGTCATCACTGATAAGAAACAGCAGATGGACAGATGGGTAGAGCACTATTTGGAGCTTTACTCAAGTGAGACCAAACTAGCGGATAATGCCCTCAACGCCATAGAGGCTCTACCAACTCTTGACCACCTGGACACACTTCCCACCATAACAGAAGTTAAGTGTGCTATAAATGAACTTGCATCTGGCAAGGCTCCAGGTAAGGATGGGATTCCAATAGAGTTTATCAGGAGTGGGCAAGACACACTCACTATACAGATCCACCAGCTAATAGAGCTATGCTGGCGTGAAGGACAAGTCCCACAGGATTTCAAAGATTCAAGCATCATAACACTGTACAAGAACAAGGGCGATCGGAGCGACTGCAACAACTATAGGGGTATCTCACTTCTGTGTATTGTTGGAAAAGTATTTGCCAGAATTGTTCTGCGCAGACTTCAAGTCCTAGGAGATCAAGTCTACCCCGAATCACAGTGTGGCTTTCGACAGAACCGGTCTACCACTGATATGATATTCTCATTGCGACAAATGCAAGAAAAATGCCGTGAACAGAATCAACCACTGTTTATTGCCTTCATCGACCTCACAAAGGCATTTGATTTGGTCAGTCGTGAGGGTCTGTTCAAGGCACTAAAGAAGATTGGCTGCCCACCAACTCTTCTGTCCATTGTGGAATCGTTCCACACAGGCATGAAGGGTATAATCAAGTTTGATGGTGCAACTTCTGAAGAATTTGAAATCAAGAATGGAGTTAAGCAAGGTTGTGTACTAGCTCCCACCCTCTTTGGAATATACTTTTCACTTCTACTGAAATATGCATTTCGTGATCAGGATGGTGGTATATACATTCACTCACGCTCAGATGGCGGCCTCTACAATGCTCAGAGATTGAAGGCTAAGACCAAAATTAGGAGGGTACTGGTCAGAGAGTTGCTTTTTGCAGATGATGCTGCAGTTACGACCCACTCTGAGGAAGAATTGCAATGTCTACTATCTGCATTCTCCAATGCTTGTTCTGAATTTGGTTTAACAATTAGCAAAAAGAAGACACAGATTATGTCACAGGGTGCACATGGGGTACCATCAATCTTTATTGACGACGCCGAACTAGAGATAGTAGACCATTTTACATATCTAGGATCAGTGGTAAATAGCAAATTATCCCTAGATCAGGAAATCAACATCCGGATTGGTAAGGCAGCAACAACAATGAACAGGTTAAGAAAAAGAGTCTGGGAGAACAGGAAGCTTACTGCCAAAACAAAAGTCCTTGTCTATCAAGCCTGTGTCCTTAGTACTCTTCTCTATGGCAGTGAAACCTGGACAACTTACTCACACCAAGAGAACAATTTAAACAGCTTTCATATGCGGTGTCTGCGAAGAATTCTTGGTATTAAGTGGCAAGACAAAATCACAAATACTGAAGTATTGGAAAGATCAGGTTGTGTGACAGTTTATTCCATGCTCAGTCTTCGTAGACTTAGATGGATAGGACATCTTAGGAGGATGGATGATGGTAGAATACCAAAGGATATCTTTTTTGGTGAATTACAGATGGGTAAGAGATCTCAGGGTCAGCCTCTACTACGATACAAAGATGTGTGTAAGCGGGACATGATTGATACAGGCATTGATAATGCACATTGGGAGCAAGTCGCCGCTGAACGTGTTGCATGGAGGGCAAATATCAGAAATGGAATAAAGTCAAAGGAGAAAATTATTGCAGAAAAGTCACACACCAAGCGTTTGAGACGTAAGATGGTGCATGATGGTGGAAATGACCACGTGTTCACATGCACCCACTGTGAACGGACATTTACAGCGCAAATTGGCCTTATCAGTCACACTCGCTACCGCCATAGTTAAAAGTTATTATGCCTTTTTAAAGCACAAACTATCGTCTGTCAAGACGGCAAGGTGCCAATGATAGAACCTGTTTTAATGTATGGCAGTGAATTATGGAATGCGAATAAATACATTGAGAAGAGCCTGGAAGCAACGGAAATAATTTTCTCAAGGCGAATATTGCGAATTCCTCGGACTGCTAGAGAAACTAAAAATGATTTCCAGGAAGAGACTAATGAAAATAAAACATTATTTACAACCATAAGAGAGAATAATTGCATTCTTTGGTCGAGATGACGAGATGAGCACCCCATAATGACAAAACGTCGTGACAACTGGAAATATCAGCGGGGGAAGAAGCAGAGGTAGACGGGGAGGAATGATGCAGAATGAAGTGATACGGTGGCATGGAGGAATAATATCAATAGACATGATCCACAACACCGAGGAGCGAGATCTGTGGAGAGACACGAATGTCTACACCAGTTTGCAGATGATGATGATCCACTGTACGAGGCTGGATCGAGTCTAGACCCATATTGATAGGAAAATAGAATCCTAACACTGTCGAGGATTGAACCCGGTCCACTGTCTTACCAAGGAAACGCAGCAAGCATCATTCTGACGGGGCTCATATCCTTTCAAGTTTCACGTCTAGGAGACTTCATCACGTAAAGAGATGGGTCCGTGAGGCGTTGTGCACAGCCAGCACGGAAGCACACAGCACGGAAGTACACAGCACGGGAGTACACAGCACGGAAGTACACAACACGGAAGTTCACAGCACGGAAGTACACAACACGGAAGCACACAGCACGGAAGTACACAGCACGGAAGTTCACAGCACGGAAGTACACAGCACGGAAGTACACAGCCAGCACGGAAGCACACAATACGGAAGTACACAGCCAGCACGGAAGTTCACAGCACGGAAGTACACAGCACGGAAGTACACAACACGGAAGCACACAGCACGGAAGTACACAGCACGGAAGTTCACAGCACGGAAGTACACAGCACGGAAGCACACAGCCAGCACGGAAGCACACAGCCAGCACGGAAGCACACAGCACGGAAGCACACAGCACGGAAGCACACAGCACAGAAGCACACATCACGGAAGTACACAGCCAGCACGGAAGTACACAGCCAGCACGGAAGCACCCAGTACGGAAGCACACAGCACGGAAGCACACAGCACTGAAGCACACAGCACGGAAGCACACAGCACGGAAGCACACATCACGGAAGTACACAACACTGAAGCACACAGCACGGAAGCACACAGCACGGAAGCACACAGCACGGAAGCACACAGCACGGAAGCACACATCACGGAAGCACACAGCACGGAAGCACACAGCCAGCACGGAAGCACACAGCCAGCACGAAAGCACACAGCCAGCACGGAAGCACACATCACGGAAGTACACAACACGGAAGCACACAGCACGGAAGCACACAGCACGGAAGCACACAGCACGGAAGTACACATCACGGAAGTATACAGCCAGCACGGAAGTACACAGCCAGCACGGAAGCACACAGCCAGCACGGAAGCACACAGCCAGCACGGAAGCACACAACACGGAAGTTCACAGCACGGAAGTACACAGCCAGCACGGGAGCACACATCACGGAAGTACACAGCACGGAAGCACACAGCACCGAAGAACACAGCACGGAAGCACACAGCACGGAAGTACACATCACGGAAGTACACATCACGGAAGTACACAGCCAGCACGGAAGTACACATCACGGCAGTACATATCACGGAAGTACACAGCACGGAAGCACACATCACGGAAGTACACAGCCAGCATGGAAGCACCCAATACGGAAGCACACAGCACGGAAGCACACATCACGGAAGTACACAACACTGAAGCACACAGCACGGAAGTACACAGCACGGAAGTACACAGCACGGAAGCACACAGCACGGAAGTACACAGCCAGCACGGAAGAACACAGCACGGAAGCAAGCACACAGCCAACACGGAAGCACACAGCACGGAAGCACACAGCACGGAAGTACACAGCCAACACGGAAGTACACAGCCAACACGGAAGCACACAGCACGGAAGCACTCAGCAAGGAAGCACACAGCGCGGAAGTACACAGCACGGAAGTACACAGCCAGCACGGAAGTACACAACACGGAAGTACACAGCGCGGAAGTACACAGTACGGAAGTACACAGTACGGAAGTACACAGCCAGCACGGAAGTACACAGCCAGCACGGAAATACACAGCGCGGAAGTACACAGCGCGGAAGTACACAGCACGGAAGTACACAGTACGGAAGTACACAGCCAGCATGGAAGTACACAACACGGAAGTACACAACACGGAAGTACACAGCACGGAAGTACACAGCCAACACAGAAGCACACAACACGGAAGCACACAGCACGGAAGCACACAACACGGAAGTACACAGCACGGAAGTACACAGCCAGCACGGAAGCACACAGCACTGAAGCACACAGCACTTTCTGAACGACCGAATTTTCTGCCATGGAGGGAATCAACGCAACGACCCCTGCTCCCATTGCGCCTGCGGAAGATTTTGAACCCGCTCCGTGGCGAAATAGTTCATCATCATCATCAAGTGCCCTGCCAGCTGGCATAGGCGTTCATGGCTCTCCACAGATCTCGGTCTTTGGTGTTCTGGATCAACTCTGCTGATGGTATTCCCCCATTCCACCGTCTCAATCTATCCAGCATCATTTCTCTTCATCTGCCTCTGCCTCTCTTCCTCTCGATCATTCCAGTTGTCACGATGTTCTCCAATGCCTCCCTTCTCATCACATGACCGAAGAAAGATGTTTGTTGTATATTGTTGTCTATAATGTGTTAGTTTCATTAGCCCCTTTCAGGCAGTCGTTGTTAGGTACCCTGGCAGTCCAAGGAATTCGCAACATTCGACTCAGGAAGCACATCTCTGTTGCTTCTAATTTCTTCTGAATTTGTTCATTTACATTCCAAGATTCACAGCCATACAGCAACACTGGTTCTATATAGCACTTCAGCACTCTCCTTCTTACATTCAGCGAAGATGTTACGTACACAATTTGTAATTCTGCATACCGCGTCCAAACACAGCTACGGACGATTTGGCAGCAGACCGCCTGGCGTTGGTTTTATGAAAATGGTATGAGTGTCGGTCGTTCAGAAAACAATGGTAAACTACTGAACGTAAAACCGCCAAGAAATCACAAACAGCCAAAACATGCTGGGGTTGACTGCGACGTCCTGTAAAGGATTAGCAACTAATTGTTTTTAAATTTTGAACCCTTGACCCGGTATGCCTGAGAATAACGAAACTGCTTTCACTAACCCCAGACCCAAAATACTTCGACACCCCAATGTAATACATTTTAAAGTCCAACAGGTTAAAGACGTATTGCCGCTCATAATACATTGATGAAAAATAAATAACTTCAAATACTCATTATCTTTTATTTTGCACAGACGAATAAACTATTATAAATATGAAGGTTATCATATTACATTACACCACATAGCGGAAGTAATATCTTTTCTAAGACATTACTCTCACGGCATGCGACAGGCGAAAGTATATGATATACAACATGAATAAAGGCGAGAGAACGCTTTACTCTTCCTACTCCTCTCTTTTACATCCTCTTCTTAATCTTCTCCCTCCCGCGTTTTCTCATCCTCTATCGCTGCTAGTCACACACATAAAACAAAAAAATGTCCTCTATATTGAAGATCTCCAATCCTGAACGATTCGCCGATCCTACGAGGTCCTGGCGTATAGTTCGTATATTTAAATTTCATGATGACAGATTGGATCTTTGTTGCAGATAACATTTCAAGAGCCACAGATCTGGGCACGCGCCTCACTTCTGGGACAGAGTCCTTCTATTGATCAAAACCGCGTTTGTAATAAATAATACATTTCAAGCTGGCGGGGTTTCTATTCCCAATATGGCATATTTTACATTCCCGTTTTTCTGTGCTTACTCTCATTTTTCAAACCGTTTTCTTCGTGTTATACGTTGCTTCATCGCCGTCGTTGGGTTGTTTACTCTTACATTTTCTTGTTTTCTTCGTTTCTGTTTTCTTCATCTTATTTCTGTTTGTGTCATCATTTCTCTCTTTTTGTACGCGTGGTCTTTCATCTTTATGTTTTTTCTTCTTCCTCATTTTTTGTCTTTGTCATTTGTTGTCTCCGTCTCCTCTAATGTTCTGTTCAGTTCTGTTCTGTTCTGTTCTGTTTTGTTCTGTTCTGTTCTCTCTCTCTCTCTCTCTCTCTCTCTCTCTCTCTCTCTCTCTCTCTCTCTCTCTCTCTCTCTCTCTCTGTCTGTCTGTCTGTCTGTCAGTCTCAACCTTGTCTCCGCCCTTTATTATTTATTACTATACTCTTGCTAATTACTTATTTCCTAGCATTGATCTGCTGACTATTTTTAAACTTCTCCTTACCATTTCTTCTCTCCCTGCTCCCACTAAATCTTTGCGTTACCTCATGCTAAAATATTTCCTTATTTTATGTCAGGTGTCCCAACCTCGCTTGTCTCATGGTATGTCCCAACCTGGCTTGTCTCATGGTATGTCACAACCTGGCTTGTCTCATGATATGTCCCATCATGACTTGTTTCATGGTATATCCCAACCTGGCTTGTCCCATGGTATGTCCCAACCTGGCTTGTCTCATGGTATGTCCCAACCTGGCTTGTCTCATGGTATGTCTCATCATGACTTTTTTCATGGTATATCCCAACCTGGCTTGTCTCTGCGTGTGTCCCAACCTGGCTTGTCTCTGCATGTGTCCAATCCTGGCTTGTCTCTGCGTGTGTCCCAGTCTGGCTTGTCTAATGGTATATCCCAACCTGGCTTATCTCTGCGTGTGTCCCAAGGTAGTAAATCTCAGTATTTCGTCAAATTATAGTTACCTTAATCAGCTGACCCATTCTAGCCTCCCGTCCCCTTCCATTTGTCCCGTGTTATTTCACCACATAATCTGTCAATCTGTCCCATCATCCACTAGCTTATCATAACTTCCATCCTGTCGTGCATTATCATATATCCCACCATTATATCATTCGGACATCTATTTGTTTGCTGTGAGAAGCGGTGCCAAGAAGATGCTGGTTGTTGGTACAGCAACCTCTGGCATTATTTACTCTGTTAATCAGTGGCAAACCTTGGCATATTTCTTTGCTGGGTTTTTGTGCGATAGAATAACTTCGCACGCCCTGACCGGCAATATCAATCTTGACGCGCCACCACTGATACTATTTGAAGTATTTCAGTGGCGCTTCCTTTATATCTGTAGCGATGTTTAATCGTGATCTTGTCGACATCTCTCCTTCTACTTCTAACGGCCGTTAAGCCTTTCCAGCTTGGACATTCTATACTTGTTAACTACTTAGACTGAACTCAACGTAGCTTATATAACATGACACTGGTATAGTTTGTTCACATTCTATTTTACTAACGCACTGGACAATGTCGATAGTACAACCATTTGCTCTACACAAGATTCACAAATATACATAGCAGTGCTTAAACGATAACTGTTGTAAAAGAGCGGCATAATATTAGCCATGCTCTATAACTCAGAACTAGGTCCAACGCTGACCGTAGCTCGAGTCCAACTGATTTTAAGGTGACGTTTTGCAAGTCACTAGACTGCTGAAAACATTATATGATACTGGAGATATACCTTCTGAATTATGTAATTCTGTATTTATTGCAATCCCAAAGAAATCAGGAACCTTAGAATGTGATCAACATAGAACAATTAGTATAATGAGTCACATCACAAAGATTTTGTTACGAATTATCATGCAAAGAGTGAGGAAGAAAATACAACCTGAAATAGGGGAAGAACAATGTGGTTTTGTAGAAGGAAAGGGTACAGTAAATGCTGTGTATATGCTGCGAACAGTTATTGAACGTGCTTTAGAAGTAAACAAGGATATACATCTTTGCTTTATTGACTACACAAAGGCTTTTGATAGAGTAAGACATGTCAACATTGTGGATATGCTGGCAGATCTACAAATTGGTGGGAAAGACATTACACTTATAAAAAACATATATTGGAAACAACAAGCTGCCATAAGAATTGATAATGAAGTAGGACAATACCAACCTATTAAGAGAGGTGTTAGGCAGGGATGTGTAATGTCTCCAGATCTTTTTTCCTTATACAGTGAAAATATTTTCAGAAATGTAGAAGACCTAAATGGAATCAGCATTGGAGGACGAAACATAAATAACATTAGATATGCAGATGATACAGTATTGATTGCAGACAATGCACAGGATCTGCAACAATTAGTAGACGCTGTGGTTGTACACAGTGAGCAGCTGGAGTTGGAATTAAATTGTAGGAAGACACAGGTTATGGTCGTCACTAGGAAGAACGAAGTACCACAATGTAATATACAAGTAAATGGGAATATTCTTCAGCAAGTGAATCGGTTCAATTATCTCGGAACAGTCATAACATCTGATGGCAGATGCCTTGAAGAGATTAGAACAAGAATTGCCATTGCGAAGGTAGCCTTTAGCAAGATGAAAAACATTCTGACCAATAAAATGATGTCAATTGAAACGAGAAAAAGAGTGTTGAGGGGATACATAGAGCCTGTTCTTTTGTATGGATATGAAACTTGGACAATGTGCAGTCAAGCTGAAAAACATCTGATGGCTGCAGAAATGTGGTTTCTGAGGAAAATGCAAAGAATACCATGGACAGATAGAAAAACCAATGACCAAGTACTACAAGAGACAAATGAAAATCGTAGATTGATTAGAGAAATTAGACGTAGACAGTCAAAATTTTTTGGACATGTTATGAGAAGAAATGGACTGGAGAACTTGGTGACAGCTGGCAAGATGGAGGGGAACAGACCAAGAGGAAGACCGAGAGGAAAATACCTGGATGGCTTGGCCACATGGCATGGACGAGACAGGAACACTGAGCTGATCCACGACTCTGGTGATCGAGTGAAATGGCGAATCATGACCGCCCACGCTTTCCGGCATGGCACATGATTGATTGATTGATTTGCCCTTGCGCAAAACGTCCTAGCCACTTTTCATGCTTTTGTGACCATGCCGTGGTAGGTCACTTCGCACGGTCTCTTCATGCAGACCGCGCTTGTTACTAACTCTTGCCATGATTCAACCTGTACAAACTAGACCATGGCAAGTGGCTGGCCGAGTGGCTATAACACTAGGCTCTCCTTCAGGAGTCATGGGTTCGAATCCTCGGTAATGTGTGGATTTGTTTTTGACAGCAGCAAAAAGATAAACCCTAACCTGCACAGTTTGCGGCGACTGCACTAGCCAAACGGCATTAATTCCCCAGGCTCAAGACCTCCATGTCCTATACCGCAAAGTACTATGGCAATTTCTTTTCAGCACAAGATCTTCTTATTATGATCCATACCGTGTGGTGTTGGTGATCATGTCTGCCCACAACATTCTGTATTTAAGTGCTGACAATCATTTATGATACTGACTTTCCTCCATGTCATGATGTCAAACTGTCTAGGCAATGGTTCTAAACCTTTTTTGGCCCGTGCCCCCCCCCCACCCTTTTCACCATATTTTCAGAACGTCATCCCCCCCCCCCCTTTCGTATTTCCTACCTAAAAATTTAGCCCGTGCGCCCTTCACCATATTTTCAGAACGTCTTTCTCCCCTTTGGTATTTCCAATCTAAAAATCCCGCCCGCCCCTACACAGTATACGTAATAATGGAAGCTAAATTTAATAGCACATGCTAAAACAAGTCTAGACATCCACATAAAACATGATTTGTGGGTCTACTTACTTCATAAATTGAATTTTAGAAGGGTGAGACGTACAGAACCGTACAGTATGAAGGGAAAAACAATATCAAATAATCGGTTCTTGTATTAACGCGATCTGGAAATAATTTTAATTCCCCCCGCCCCACCTGGAAACCCTAAAATTCCCCCCTGGGGGGGGGGGGGGGGGAGAATTCCCCACCGTTTGAGAACCACTGGTCTAGCATCTTCTCTCTTAGTTTCCCCGTGCCTCTCTTCCCTTACAGCTATGACCACATACTAACGCATCCACCTCTCATGACATTCCCAAAGAATGTGGACTAACTTCTTCTGATGAAAGTACCAATTCTCTTTGTGAGTTAACTTCTTACAAGATATCTCCAATGCTCTTTATCCGCCCACAGTGTTCTCTCCATTCTTCTTAAAACCACATCACTACAGCTCTCACATAATTCCTCACTTGTCAGCTGATTGTCCATGATTCGTTTTCGTGCATCAGGATTGGCCCAACATAGCTCAAGCACAAGATAAACGACACAAAAATTACCGCAGCGCTGTTGATATTACACAGAGAGAAAACGTGCCGGGGGTTTAGCCACTAACAAACTCAGTGTTTCAGGACAGGAAAAAAAAAACACGATAGACAGAGATATAACAGCACACAGAGAAGACGAATAATGTGTGGAGGAGACGAAGGGAAATGGCGTGGTGGCTAGACGTTTGGCTGTCTGAACGGATATCATGGGTTCCAATCTGCATCGGGGCAGATTGTTAAAATTGACCTGCTCTCCCACGTCGACCTTATCCTTTAAAGTGTACCAGGGAATGTCTTGGGAAGATAGGGCGGCCGGTGTGATACTAACGACGTCATCCACCGGGCGGCAACTGGTTGGTACAATTGTAGTCTAGCACCATGTACCCAATGCGTCTTGCAGCATGTAATAGGGGCCTATATTTACGTCCTTTACAGAAGGAGATGCGAAATATTGGAGGGATTGGTGTGCGTTGGTTGAGAGGCTAAGAAGAAGAAGAAGAAGAAGAAGAAGAAGAAGAAGAAGAAGAAGAAGAAGAAGAAGAAGAAGAAAAAGAAAAAGAAAAAGAAAAAGAAAAAGAAAAAGAAAAAGAAGAAGAAGAAGAAGAAGAAGAAAAGGAAGGAGAAGCAGCAGCAGCAGCTGCAGGAGAAGACGAGGTAGACAAGAAAAAGAACTCCGTGTATCGGGTAGCTATCGTCGTCCTCATGTTGCCCTTAAATCACAGGTGTCAGAGATAGGCGGGAGGCTGGTGCAGGATTTAGTCTCTCCTGATCCGGTAACATCTCACATAATGGTTTCACTTCCGGGGTTTTCGCTGATTGAACTCCAAATCTGAATTATTCATCATCTCCAAACAACAACTCTATCGCCTCTAGCTCACCCTCATTCTCTCTCTCTCTCTCTCTCTCTCTCTCTCTCTCTCTCTCTCTCTCTCTCTCTCTCTCTATCTCTGTGTGTGTGTGCTTCTGGCTGTCTGTCTCTTTTTGTCTCTCTCTGTCTCTGACAGTCTGCCTGCCTTTCGTGTCTCTCTTTGTCTCTCTCTCTGTCGCACTTTCTCTGACGCTTTTTGTCTGCCTCTTTCTCTCTCTTTGTCTCTCTCTGTCTTCTTACCTCTATTTCTGTCTCTATACCTCTCTGTTTCTGTCTCTGTCTCTCACTCGCTGTCATTGTTTACATTTACAACATTCTTTTGACAATGTATTTTTCCTATGTGAATGTATTATGCACTATTGATGAACGAAAGATGAGTGGTTGGAAGGGCCGAATGTAAGACGGGCCTGCGTGCCCTATTTGTTACTCCTTGGAAATAAAGTCCGTTCGTTCGTTCGTTCGTTCGTTCGTTTTCTCTGTCTCTCCCGCTCTGCCTCTCTCTGTCTCTTTTTTCGCGCTCTCAATCTTTTCTGTCTTTCTCTCTCTTTCAATCTCTCTCTCTGCCCCCCCCCCCTCCCCCTCTCTCTGTCTCTGCACTACCTACTGTAGTTTGCTGAACCGCGTGGCGCTTCCAGCCACGAGTCACCCTAAGTATATGATACAAATGTTTAGACTGATAGGCACTCCATGGATGAAGTGTGGCGCTTCTAGCCACGAGTCGCCGTGGGTATGTGAGTAAATGTTTAGGCTGATCGGCACTCCAAGGATGAAATGTGGCGCTTCTAGCCACGAGTCGCCATGAGTATATGAGTGAATGTTTAGGCTGATCGGCACTCCATGGATGAAGTGTCACGCTTCTAGCCACGAGTCGCCCTGAGTATATGATACATATGTTTTTGCTGATCAGCACTCCATGGATGAAGTGTGACGCTTTTAGCCACGAGTCGCCATGAGTATATAATACATATGTTTAGGCTGATCGGCACTCCATGGATGAAGTGGCGCTACATTATGGGATGGGTGGAGGATGTGTGCGTGTGGGTGGGGAGATGTGTGATGTGGGGGCATGTGTGAAGGTGGGGGGATGTGTGGGTGGGTGATGGATGGGTGGATGCATGCATATGTGCCTGGGTTTGTGTGTGGGTGGTTGGGGGATGTGTGTGGAGAGATGTGTGGTGGATGGGAGATGTGTGTGTGTGTGGGTGGGGAGATGGTGTATGTGGGGGTATGTGTGGGATTTGTGGTTTTGGGGATGGTTGGATGGATGGGGGCATGTATGTGTCTGTGGGTATGTGTGTGGCTGGGTGGTGGATGTGTGTGTGTGGGGGACACGTGGATGGATAGGGGATATGTGGGTGGGTGATGGGTGGGGGATTTGTCTCATAACATGGTAACATGCATTGTTTATGTTTACAACATTCATTTGACATTGTTTTTTTTCCCCTATGTGAATGCACTATGCACTGATGAACGAAAGATGAGTCATTGGAAGGGCCGAATGTAAGACGGGACTGCGTGCCCAATTTGTTACCCTTTGAAAATAATGTTCGTTCGTTCGTTCGTTCGTTCCATGGATGAAGTGTGGCGCTTTTAGCTACGAGTAGCCCTGAGTTTATGAGTAAACGTTTAGGCTGATCGGCACTCCATGGATGAAGTGTGACGCTTCTAGCCACGAGTCGCCCTGAGTATATGATACATATGTTTAGACTGGAGTATATGATACATATGTTTAAACTGGAGTATATGATACATATGTTTAGACTGGAGTATATGATACATATGTTTAGACTGGAGTATATAATACATATGCTTAGACTAGAGCTTATGATACATATGTTTAAACTGGAGTAAATGATACATATGTTTAGACTGAAGTATATGATACATATGTTTAGACTAGAGTATATGATACATATGTTTAGACTGGAGTATATATACATATGTTTAGACCGGATTATATGATACATATGTTTAGACTGGAGTATATGATACATATGTTTAGACTGGAGTATATGATACATATGTTTAGACTGGAGTATATGATACATATGTTTAAATTGGAGTATATGATACATATGTTTAGACTGGGGTATATGATACATATGTTTAGACTGGAGTATATGATACATGTGTTTAGACTGGAGTATATATACATATGTTTAGACTGGAGTATATATACATATGTTTAGACCGGATTATATGATACATATGTTTAGACTGGAGTATATGATACATATGTTTAAATTGGAGTATATGATACATATGTTTAGACTGGAGTATATATACATATGTTTAGACTGGAGTATATGATACATGTTTTTAGACTGAAGTAAATGATACATATGTTTGGAATGGAGTATATGATACATGTGTTTAGACTGATCGCCACTCCATGTATGAAGTGGTCAGTATATCTCCGATCCCCTTGACTTCCCATGACTATTCATGGCACCCATTTTATGCTGTGTCGACCTGAGTGCCATGGCTTGTAGGGGATTTGAACATATGACTGCTGGGCCAGCGGGCAAGTGTGCTAGCCACTGCATTAATATCATTGCTTATTATAATTTATTTCCCTACGGTTATGTACTCAAAGTATTGCCGTGTTTACCAAATCTGTTGTCAGAAAATCAGTTTCCTTTAATTCGTTATTGTATTGCTCTCAGCCAACTTTCTTCATCTGCCCTTTATTAACCATCAGGGCATACGCCCTCAGCCAAGCCACTTCAAGCCAATGTACAGTGTGTATTTTTAATGACTGTGGGGTTCTTGAAAATATTGCCGGTCCAAGTTTTGTATTTACCTTTTATGTTTCCTGAACTCCACAGAGGGTAAATACAAAACTTGGACCGGCAATATTTTTAAAAACCCCACATTCATTAAAAATAAATCCTATATCTTTTGCTATCTCCTGCAGTCCGCATCCATGTTCTCCCAATATTATTCATCTCCGTCTGTAATTCTCTTATCCGGGATTGTTAGGTCGCCCGCTATTTCATTTAACTTGTGGGTTCCAACAAGGGATTTTCTAGTCATATTATCCCCAGGTTTTCTCAGTGTCTGTCCTATCCAGCACCAGTATCTTTTCTTCATCTCTTGATTCGCCGGGATTTGTTTCGTTCTCCATGAACTCGACATTGCTGATTATGTCATACTTTTAAAATTCCCACTATTCTGTGCAGGCACCATTTAGTGAATGTTTATAGTTTATTAGTAACTAGGCGACCCGGCCCGGCGTCGCCTAGTTCCTGGCGGGAAGCGTCTAATTTAATTCATATAAGTAGTCATTATACATTCAAATACATTTCTCTAAGCGCACAGAGTACGCGTTCGGCCTCCTGTTCCCGTTCCCCATCTGTTTCTGATGCTCCCGTCCCCGTTCCCATTGCTCGTCTGTTTCTGAAGCTCGTAATGCCATTTTCTTTCGTTTAAATATTAAAAATTGATTTTAAACTAACTAACTCCAGATGGGTGTATCGGACGCGGGACATCTTGCTTATGATCGAGAGGTTTTCCGTAAGGTTGTTATGGGAGCGAGGTTCTGCAAAGGACATGCTACTGAATGAATGAATGAATGAAGTATTTCAGTTGGATCCGCGGGAGTGAGAACAACATCTGTACAAAATTTCATCTCAATCGGATGGACCGTTCGGGAACGCATAAAGGACACACAAAGAAACATTCTCTTATATATATATATATATATATATATATATATATATATATATATATATATATATATATATATATATATATATATATATAGAGAGAGAGAGAGAGAGAGAGAGAGAGAGAGAGAGAGAGAGATTCTGTTAGTTCTCGATGTTTCTGACCCATACTGTACTACCGATTTAACACTGGGGTTAACAATTCTAAATTTGACTGTGTTGTCAAAGCTCCTTTGTTTTCCTATGGCTTTTGTTTTCTTACGTTAATATCTCTATCTGTTCTCCCATATTTGTCGATATTGATCCCAACACAATTCCGCCTTTTGAAGTGAGGATTCATAAAAAAATATAGGGCTGTTATTCGCTTGGTTTAATCACATCATCTTTATCTTTCCTCTATGGATTTTTAGACCTAATTGTTGTGACCTGTCATCAAGTGTGATTACTTTATCCTGAATCTGATTACGTGTGTACGACAGGAGTGCAATGTTGGCGAAGTCCGAGTGATCAAGTTCTTATACACATGTTTCTCTCCATCAAATTTGCTTTCGCTGTATTAACCTCTATAACCTGTATTTTTCGTGGTGGACTTTTGTGTTGGCATTTTGCCAGCGGCATTATGCATAGTATATATCATATTAATATGTATCTGTGTTGTTTTCCATGTATCTTGTATTGTTTCCCATACACTTTGTAATGTTTCCCATGCATCTTGTAACGTTTCCCACGTATCTTGTATTGTTTTCCATACACTTTGTAATGTTTCCCAGGTATCTTGTATTATTTTCCATACACTTTGTAATGTTTCCCATGCATCTTGTAATGTTTCCCGTGTATCTTGTGTTGTTTCTTATGTATCTTTAATTGTTTCTCACGTATCTTGTGTTGTTTCATGTGTGTCTTTCATTGTTTCCCATGTATCTTGTTTTGTTTCTCACGTATCTTGTGTTGTTTCCCATGTATCTTGTAATGTTTCCCATGTATCTTGTAATGTTTCCCATGTATCTTGTATTGTTTCCCATCATGTATTGTTTCCCATGGATCTTGTATTGTTTCTCACGTATCTTGTGTTGTTTCCTGTGTGTCTTGTAATGTTTTCCATGTATCTTGTGTTGTTTCCCATGTATCTTGTGTTGTTTCCAATGTATCTTGTGTTCTTTCCTATGTATTTTGTATTGTTTCCTATGTATTTTTTTAAATATTGTATCCT
>OY992876.1:18296235-18563735 GCA_963921405.1 Cepaea hortensis
TATGTATTTGGTATTGTTTCATGTGTATTTTGTATTGTTTTCCATGTATCTTGTATTGTTTCCCCTGTATCTTGTATTGTTTCCTATGTATCTTGTATTGTCTCCCTTGAATCTTGTATTGTCTCCCATGTATCTTCTATAGTTCCTCATGTATCTTGTATTGTTTCAACACCGCTTGAAGATGTGTAAAGATGTTCCTTCCTTCCTTCCTTCCTGCCTGCCTGCCTGCCTGCCTGCCTGCCTGCCTTTCTTTCTTCATTCCTTCCTTCCTTCTATCCTGCCTTCCTGCATTCCTTCTTCCCTTCATAATCGCGACAACACCACGGACCCCTCCCCCCCCCCCCAACCTCCTTTCCCTTTCCCCTGGTGACCGATTGAGTTGGCAAACCATGACTGCCCGTGCTTATCGGCATGGCGCTTGATGCTGATTATGATCCATCTGGCAGAATGGAAACCACCGCTACAGCTGCTCTTTGCTGTGTCATGTTGTGTAGACAAACCACTCCGCGGACAAACCCAGAGACGGAAATGAACGCTTGAATTCTCAATTCTACTGTCTCCTCCCTGAAAGTGAAACGTCTGGTCAGCGCGGCCTCCGCTCAGTCAAACCCTGACCATTAAAATCAGACTGTTCATCGAGCATGCGACCAGGTTTCGGTTTGTCACCGGCTGTTTTACTCATTAGGGTTGAAGTGGTTGTCAGCGAGGGGTGGTGTGGTGGGTTGGGGACGGCTGGTTGGTTAAACCTGCAACTGTCGTGGCTGTTGTGTGTGTGTGTGTGTGTGTGTGTGTGCTTGCGCGCGTGCGTGCGTGCGTGCGTGCGTGCGTGTGTGATCATTTCATAGTTTCTCTCTTTTGTGTTTGTTTGTTTCTTTCTTTCTGTTTTGCTTCCTTCTTTCCGACCTTCCCGCCCGTCCGTCCGTCCGTCCGCCCGCCCGCCCGCCCGCCCGTCTGTCCGTCCGTCCGCCCGCCCGCCCGTCTGTCCGTCCGTCCGTCCGTCCGTCCGTCCGTCCGTCTGTCTGTCTGTCTGTCTGTCTGTCTGTCTGTCTGTCTGTCTGTCTGTCTGTCTGTCTGTCTATCTGTCTGTCTGTCTGTCTGTCTGTCTGTCTGTCTGTCTGTCTGTCTGTCTGTCTGTCTGTCTGTCTGTCTGTCTGTCTGTCTGTCTGTCCGTCCGTCCGTCCGTCCGTCCGTCCGTCCGTCCGTCCGTCCGTCCGTCCGCCCGCCCGCCCGCCCGCCCGCCCGCCCGCCCGCCCGCCCGCCCGCCCGCCCGCCCGCCCGCCCGCCCGCCCGCCCGCCCGCCCGCCCGCCCGCCCGCCCGCCCGCCCGCCCGCCCGCCCGCCCGCCCGCCCGCCCGCCCGCCCGCCCGCCCGCCCGCCCGCCCGCCCGCCCGCCCGCCCGCCCGCCCGCCCGCCCGCCCGCCCGCCCGTCCGTCCGTCCGTCCGTCCGTCCGTCCGTCCGTCCGTCCGTCCGTCCGTCTGTCCGTCTGTCCGTCTGTCCGTCTGTCTGTCTGTCTGTCTGTCTGTCTGTCTGTCTGTCTGTCTGTCTGTCTGTCTGTCTTCCTTTCTCTTACTGTTTCACTTCCGCCAGTTCTATTCTGTCTATTAAAACTGCTGTTGAATATCAGACATAATGATTCCCCCGCACGAAGCCAGTCGTCCGTCGAGAATGGGCGGTACCATGCCACTAACATTATCTCATTATGCTGTACTATCTTTGTGAGGAGCCACCGTGGCACAGTAGTTAGTGGTCTTCCTTCCAAGAGAGTGGTCCGGATTCAATCCCTAGCTGAGACAGGATTATCTGTATCAACCATCGCAGCCCTGGGGTCTGGCGTCGACCCAGACTCATACGAATGTGTTTCAGACCATTGTCGGCATTTTCTGGGAAATTTCTGGGAAGACAAGGGGACGGGGAAAGAAACTGCCACCTCACCTCATGTGATATTACCTAGAATATGTTAGGTCCTAACACCTGACACCCTGACTGCAGTAGCTGCTATGGGTCTATCTTTGTTTTCTACTTGTCGTTATGAGCTGACCCACCGGTGACTGGGGTCCTTCCTCTAGTAGCACCATAATTCCCGCTGTCTCACTGTGAACATTTATCTTCATGAAGCACTGTCTTCGCACTGACGGTCGGCTGTGATGTATCTCCAATATTTTCAGTACAATATCTTCACGGTCCACACATGTATGCTTCTTCCAGTCTCAGCAAGATGTTGTCCTTCAGCATATAACATTGTCTTTCTCTGGTGATGTTGTCTTTCTCTTGTATCTTTCTCTTGTGTCTTTCTCTTGTGATGCTGTCTTTCTCTTTGTCTTTCTCTTGTGATGCTGTCTTTCTCTTTGTCTTTCTCTTGTGATGCTGTCTTTCTCTTGTGTCTTTCTCATGTGATGTTGGCTTTCTCTTATGATGTTGTCTTTTTCTTGTGATGTTGTCTTCCCACATATAACATTGCCATTCTCTTGTGATGTTGTCTTTCTCTTGTGTCTTTCTCTTGTGATGTTGTCTTTCTCTTGTGATGGTGTCTTTCTCTTGTGATGTTGTCTTTCTCTTGTGATGTAGTCTTTCTCTTGTGATGTTGTCTTTCTCTTGTGATGTTGTCTTTCTCTTGTGATGTTGTCTTTCTCTTGTGATGTTGTCTTTCTCTTGTGATATCTTTCTCTTGTGATGGTGCCTTTCTCTTGTGATGGTGTCTTTTTCTTGTGATATCTTTCTCTTGTGATGTTGTCTTTCTCTTGTGATGTAGTCTTTCTCTTGTGATGTTGTCTTTCTCTTGTGATGGTGTCTTTCTCTTGTGATGTTGTCTTTCTCTTGTGATGGTGTCTTTCTCTTGTGATGGTGTCTTTCTATTGTGATGGTGTCTTTCTCTTGTGATAGTGTCTTTCTCTTGTGGTGTCTTTCTCTTGTGATGGTGTCTTTCTCTTGTGATGGTGTCTTTCTCTTGTGATGGTGTCTTTCTCTTGTGATGGTGTCTTTCTCTTGTGATGGTGTCTTTCTCTTGTAATATCTTTCTCTTGTGGTGTTGTCTTTCTCTTGTGATGGTGTCTTTCTCTTGTGATGGTGTCTTTCTCTTGTGATGATGTCTTTCTCTTGTGATGTTGTCTTTCTCTTGTGATAATGTCTTTCTCTTGTGATGGTGCCTTTCTCTTGTGATATCTTTCTCTTGTGATGTTGTCTTTCTCTTGTGATGGTGTCTTTCTCTTGTGATGGTGTCTTTCTCTTGTGATATCTTTCTCTTGTGATGGTGTCTTTCTCTTGTGATGGTGTCTTTCTCTTGTGATATCTTTCTCTTGTGATGGTGTCTTTCTCTTGTGATGGTGTCTTTCTCTTGTAATATCTTTCTCTTGTGATGTTGTCTTTCTCTTGTGGTGTTGTCTTTCTCTTGTGATGTTGTCTTTCTCTTGTAATGTTGTCTTTATCTTGTGATGTTGTCATTCTCTTGTGATGTTGTACTGTTGTTTTTATCTTGTGATATCTTTGTCTTGTAATGTTGCATTTCTCATGTGATGTTGCCCTCACACATATGACATTGTTATTCTCTTGTGATGATCTCTCTCTCTCTCTCTCTCTCTCTCTCTCTCTCTCTCTCTCTCTCTCTCTCTCTCTCTCTCTCTCTCTCTCTCTCATCCGGGCGGTGCAGAATATATTATACATTTATAATGCATGTTGTTTCTGTTTTTGTCGCTGTTGCCTCAGATTAGCTTCATAATTGATTTATGAGTTAAATAATGAATCACAGCAGAGAGAGAAGAAGGGCAGAATGTCACACAGCCCTGCCTGCCCAATTCTTAACTCTTTGAAAATAAATTTGGTTCTTGCGTTCTCTCTCTCTCTCTCTCTCTCTCTCTCTCTCTCTCTCTCTCTCTCTCTCTCTCCCTCCCATCCACCCATCCATTCCATCCATCCATCTGTCCGTCCGTCTGTGTGCGTGTGTGTGCGCGCGCGCTCACATATAATTGTGTTTATTTTCAACTAGTAAATAGATCAGATTGTAGATTATCATATAGCCTATGTA
Source organism: Cepaea hortensis (assembly GCA_963921405.1). NCBI lineage: Eukaryota > Metazoa > Mollusca > Gastropoda > Stylommatophora > Helicidae > Cepaea > Cepaea hortensis. The sequence goes on from OY992876.1 coordinate 18,300,254, forward strand.
TATCACCACCACCATCATAATCATGCCACATAGCGTATGCGGCTCATGTCTCATCGCAGATAACGTTCTTTGATGTTGTGGAACGATTCCGTTGATGATATCCCTCTACGCCGCGATATAGATCATCAAGCATATTTATCCCCATCCTAAAATACCAGCTTTCTTTGGCCCACAAAATCACATTTAAAAAACCTGCCCCATGTAATTCTTTGTAACGAGCGTACGGAATCATTCCGATGGATTTCTTCTTCTTCTTCTTCTTCTTCTTCTTCTTCTTCTTCTTCTTCTTCTTCTTCTTCTTCTTCTTCTTCTTCTTCTTCTTCTTCTTCTTCTTCTTCTTCTTCTTCTTCTTCTTCTTCTTCTTCTTCTTCTTCTTCTTCTTCTCCTTCTTCTTTTCTTCTTCTCCTTCTTCTTTTCTTCTCCTTCTTCTCCTTCTTCTCCTCCTCCTCCTCTTTCTCCTCCTCCTCCTCCTCAGTTTTATCTTTTTGCCCCTGAGCTGCATGAAAAGGCTGCTTAAGTAATGCTAGGTGCCCCACCCACCGCCTTTTGTAAAATCTCCATTGTTCATCATAAAGGGTTTAAAGGGCGTTTGAAGTTGAGAGGATCGACTTCCTTGCATCCCACATGGCTCTATCCGCTTCTTCAGTGCGACCTGCCGAAAGTTCGCCCAAAGCACGAATACCATAGTTGCATCGACGACCCCCAGGAGTCTCGAAGAAAATTACTCTCGCGAACCGTATGACGGAGTCAGAAATCGAACCACAACCTTCAGATCGCGAGGCAATCAGCTTAATCATTTCACCACGGAGACTCCCACCGTGAAATATGCTCAGCATATTCATCTTAAATAGCGGCAGATGCAAGGAGACATGGGGAATCTGAACATTCCCACACTAAGAAGGGTCGAGGCGTGTGTTCTTATCAATGACAGCCGTGATCCCCAAGGAGAAGACATCCAGACAAAATACTTCTCATTCGCCTGATAACTTATGCCGAAGTTTCAGACTCGAGGAATTATACTTTGTCTGCTCCACACCTTTTGCCCCTGCCCTGAACATGAATAAGATATTAGACTATCTACATGGAATCAACACTTCGGGGAGATTCAACATGGAAACTGGGCTCTTGGCTACAGTCTACCATTAAGGGATGGTTAAGTTATACATGGCTATAGGGTAGCGGAAATTAACATAGTTGATTAGTTACCGTTTGGCCGAGTGGTTAGAACGTCTGGCTTCCATTCGGGAAACCCGAGATCGAATCCTTGGTAAAGTGATGGATTTTTCCTTCTGTCGCGAGCACAACCCTAAACTACACAGTTTGAGGCGAATGCCCGGGCATTCATCAGGCTCAAGACCCCACTGTTCTACACAGCAAGGTACGATAGACTGTCATGACAGTTTCAGTGTTATTTTTCCATTTAATATTGTTATCTTCCTTTACAGACATTAGTTAATTAAATTAATCTTGGGGTCATAGGCGACTTCAATAAATCCTGTAAAACGGAGTACGGCCCTTAAAACTCGTTCTGACCAAACAAAAGGCGCACTGGCAATTAATGCTTTGATATTAAAAAGATCCAGGTCACTGTGTCTCCGGCCTGCAAACGTCTGTGTTCTACTCTTGATGATGATTGCTCCCAATGTTTCTGGAAGTGGGTGTTTTTCCCTTAAAAAAAAAAACCGTATTTAATACACGTTAGTTAGCATATTACTTTGCTGATCCGAATCATCTGCAGCTTGTCTTGTTCCATTCGTATGTGAGTGGATGGATGTGTGTGGGGAATGAGTGTATGGATGGGGGATGTGTGTGTGTGTGTGTGTGTGTGTGTGTGTGGAAAGATGTGTGTGGGTGGGTATAAATAGGTGGTGGGGTGTGAGTGGGTGGGAGGTGGTTTTGAGGATTGGGGATGTGGGGGTGTGTGTGGGTGGGGTTGTGTGGTTAAGGGATGGGTGGGTGGGTGGAGGATGTGTGGGTGAGTGGAGGATGTGTGGGTGGGTGAGTGTGTGTAGGTTGGGGATGTGTGTGGGGGTTCGGGATGTGCGGGTGGGTTGTGAGAGGTTGTGGGGTGGGGATTGTGCAAGTGGGGGGAAATGTGGGTGGGTGAGGGTTTTATGTGTGGGTAGATGCGGGATGTGTGGGTTGGCGGAGATATGTGTAGGTGGGGGATGTGTGTTTGGCTGGGTGATGGGGGTATGTGGGTAGGTTGTGGAGTACATGTGGGTGGGTGAGTGTTGGTGGGTGGAGGATATGTGTGTAGGTGGGGGATGTTTGGTTAGGTGGGTGCATGTATGTGTGCCTGGGGGTGTATGAGTGTAAGGGGATGTGTGTGGGATGTGTGGTGAGTGGGAGATGTATGTGTGGGTGGGGTGGGTGTGGGATGTGGGAGATGGATGGATGGGTTGGAGCATGTAGTTGTGCCTGGGGGTGTGTGTGTAGTCGGGTGGGGGATGTGTGTGTGGGTTTATGGGGGAGGTGTGGGTGGATGGGGGATGGGTGTGTGGGTGGATGGATGGTTAGGTGGGTGGGTGGGGGATGCGTCTCATAACATGCTAACATGCATTGTTTTTGTTTACAACATCCTTTTGACAATGTTTTTTTTCCCCAGTGTGAATGTATTATGCATTATTGGTGAACGAAATATGAGTGATTGGAAGGGTCGAAAGTAAGACGGTCCTGCGTGCCCAATTTGCTACCCTTTGAAAATAAAGTCCGTTCGTTCGTTCGCTCGTTCGTTCGTTCGTGCGTTCGTTCGTTCGTTCGTTCGGTCGTTCGTTCGTTCGTTCGTATTGGTGTTACCTTACCTCTGGAGTAAACTAAGCATACTGAGAGAGAGAGAGAGAGAGAGAGAGAGAGAGAGAGAGAGAGAGAGAGAGAGAGAGAGAGAGAGAGAGAGAGAGAGAGATCATGCTACATGGTCCCTAAATTCAGTCCAGACTTTGTGCTGTGGAGAGGTATAGTTCCAATATACAGATTATGGTCTATCAAGACGGCAAGGTGCCAGTAAGCCCATACATGTGCTACTACTTCTAGTAGCACAGGACTGATTTTTGCGTGTGGATTATCTTTCCCTTTTACCATTGTCCCTGGCCATCAGGTAAACCCACTCCGAGTTCAGAGGTACTTGGAATTTTCATCCCCAAGTCAAGGACGAGAAGTCAACATTCCAGTCCAACTGACTGGTGTAGATGGCGAACTCGCTACCTCAGCGTCAGAACGGATGATCTTGTCGCAAACACAATTTCTAGTGGCGGGATAAGGGTATCCCCTCTCAAAGGAGAAGTAAGGGTCTCCTTCCCTCCGCTTGCCTACGGGACAACCAAGTGTTCACCATGCAGTATGATCCCTCTCTCGGTCTGCTTAGTTTACTCCTGAGGAATGCTAACACCATTACGTCTGAAACAAGGCAAGCCGCATGCCATGCCGGATCAGCAAAGCAATATTCTTAACTGTCCGCCTGTCCGAGCTTCCATCCCAAACCATTTTCCGACCAAGGCTTAGGGTCTGGTCAGCCCTGCTATGACATTTAGTCTTTAGGTTGCTGCTTCCTCGCACCAGGATAAGGTTTGTCTCAATTGCGCCCCTCCGCCCGAAGCCGTTGGCACAATATGGGGTGTCGGGTTTGGTGAGCGCCGGCATTCTGCGCTAACAGAAAGCAGGTAGTACCGTCTTTACAGTGGTTCTCAACCGGTGGGGAATTCCCGCCCCCCACCCCCACCCCCGGGGGGGGGGGAATTTTAGGATTTCCAGGGGGAGGGGAGAATTAAGATTATTTCAAGATCGCATTATTACAAGAACCAGTTACTTGATATTGTTTTTCCCTCTAAATTTTACGGTTCTATACTTCTCGCCCTAACGAAATTCGTTTTATAACGTAAGTAGACCCGCAAATCACGTTTAATGTAGATGTCTAGACTTGTTCTAGTATGTGTTATTAAATTTAGCTTCCATTTGTATTTATACTGTGTAAGGGTGGGGGGGGGGGGGGATTTATAGGGAGGAAATTCGAAATGGGGGATGACGTTCTGAACATATGGTAAAAGGGAGGAAAGGGCCAAAAAAGGTTGAGAACCACTGGTCTACTATCATCAGGTAGCTATGAAAAGCACATACCGCCATAAATATATGAGTGTGACAGAAGAGTACTAACATTTATTTGAGGTAAAGGAGCAGAAACAGATCTTTTTCACAATAGCTTCATATAGAATTAGATTGACTAGTCTGTCAAATAAAATTAGAGAAATGAGATTTCTTTGGACTTTTAACGAGGCATAAATGTCCGTGGAAGATAATTTATGGAGGGATGCGTACTGGAGAAGGGAAGGAGAGGACGACCCCATGGCATATGGATTCAAGATGTGTTAGTTAAGTTACACATGTTCAGAAATAATCTGTGACGTGTGCGCGTTCGGCTCCGTGCCGTCCAGCACATGACGCACGAAAGACGACGTGAGGTATATCACTTTTAAATTAAAATCCTTTCGGGGCTGAGTGGTCTCGAGTATTGTGCTCACCTCGAGTGCTGGATGTCCCAAGTTCAAGCCCCGGTGAGGGCCGGGACTTTTCACGTGGACTTCTAGCATCAAAATGTCCCCTGGTCTCTGGGTAGTGAGATCGGACGCCCGTGTGTATTGTTGCGCACGTAAAATATCCCGTGGCTGTTGGAAATCGAAAAAGAGTAGCCTAACGGCGCTGCTCGGGCAAAATTTCGAGTTAACAATCTACCCAAAGTATTTCAGGATCCTCGCTAGTGATACGAAGTTCGTGCACTGAGCTGAGATTCTCCAGACTCAGGTTTGAGTTAGGAGTAGAACGGAGAACTTATGGGTTACACCTGTGTGCCGTGATGTTGATCCGTCGACTAAACTAAACTAAATTAATATCCTACTTTTTTCTAACTCGGTGACAGAAATATTAATCTGAGCCAGGGATGGACCCTAATATAACTTCTCTTCTGAGATTAAACGGGATAGGGATAGTTGTAGAATGTGGGAAACAATTGATCACTCTGCTCGTGCCTCGATGAGGAGGCGCAACCGACATGGTTGTAACAAGGAGACTGTCCATGAGTGCGACGTGCTGGTGGAAACAAATATGCAAATGTTAAGTAGGTAAGCAACCTATGTCAGGTCTAGCAAACAGTAGGGAATTTACTTGATCCTAGAAATATACTGCTCGTGAATCATGGAGGAAATTGGAGGAAAGACGCTAGTAACAAGCGCTGGATCTTCAATAACACCCCCCCCCCCCAACCAAGGTATTTGTAATTTACTTCCCCAAGTCAAGAACGAAGAGTCAACATTTTAATCCAACTGACAGGTGTAGGGGTTGAACCCGCTACCTCGGCATGAGCACACCGAATGTTTAAGAACGAGATCTGTTATCCATTCTGCCCTACTGCCCTCTCTATCCACGATATTCTCAACATACTTCTAAACATCACCACGTCAGTTTAGTCGTTTAGTCGTTGGATCAACATCACGGCACACGGTTTAACCCATAAGTGCTCCGTTTTCCTCCTAACTCAAACCTGAGTCTGGAGAAACTCAGCTCAATGCACGAACTCCGTTGCATCGGCGAGGATCCTGAAATACTTGGGTAGATTTTTAACTCGAAATTTTGCCCGGACAGCGCCGTTAGGCTACTCTTTTTCGATTTCCAACTGCCAAGGGATATTTTTACGTGCGCAACAATACACACGGGCGTCCGATCTCACTACCCAGAGACCAGGGGAAATTTTATTACTGGAAGTCCAAGTGGATTTTTAAATAAATCCCGGTCCTCACCGGGGCCTGAACCCGGGACCTCCAGTACTCGAGACAGACACCATACCTCGAGACCACTCAGCCCCCCTCGTCAGTTCTTTACTCCTAGTACAGCATTTACATTCACACAGAAGACCAGGCTGCACATAAACTTGCAGTAACCGGGCAATTACGCTTGTGATATTACTATTTTCTTCGTGACTTTGCTCATTGTTGTATACAAATGGGGAGTCTCCGTGGTGAAGTAGTCAAGCCGTTTGACTCGGGCTCCGAAGGTTGTGGGTTCGATTCCGGGCCGCGTCCTTCGGTTTTCGAGTGAAATTTTTCGGAGACTCCTGTGGGTCGTCGCTAAAGCTACGGAGTTCGTGCTTTGTGTGACGCTTTCCGTACTGCGGAAAGAAATCGAGCCATATGAGATAAAATCCCCGTGCAATGAAGTCGACTTTTAAGCGACTTTTTTTTCTATAAAAATCTTCTGATAGGCCGATTATTTTCTGTATCCCCATGTCAAATCTTCCGTCAGATGTGACTATGCAGCCTAAATATTGACAAAGAGCGACCTGTCTTATTTTTATGCCTTTACATAAATACGAGAGTGTCGATGGCGCAGTGGTTAGCACTCTTGCCTATCGGCCCGGTGTTCACGTCTTCGGGACACCGCTGAGGCCGATTAAAAAACAAACATTGACCTGGACTGCCACATTGATCATGGCGAGGAAAAGTCTTCGGTAGTAAAGGTGACCTGAGTAATACTGACCATTGACCACGTCACCTATCGATTTCCGATTGGTATATACCAATTTGGCGATCCGCCGCCATACATTCAGTACGCCTAAAGACCTAAAAATGGACCATTACTTTATTGTTCTTTCTTTTACCTTTTACAGAAAGTCCATCAACCCCACAATTGTTGGACTGTTTGTGATTTCTTGGCAAGTTTACGTTCAGTAGTTTGCCATTGCTCTCTGAACTGCCGGCACTCCATCATTGTATGAAAACCAGTGCAATGCGGTCTGCTTCCAATTCGCCAGCAGTTGTGTTTCGAAGGCGGTATGCGGAATTGTGAATCGGGATTGTAACTCCATCGCCACAGCTCCGCTACTGTACTATTATTTGTATTTTATGTAAAGCAGACTGTAGTTTGTACTGTTCTGAAAACTACCAGACATTCAGTTTTGCTAACAGTAGTGAAAATCCCACCTTCTCACTTCAGTCCACCCCATTATTTACAAAATGGGCTTCCGGTCCAAAATGGCGGATAGGCGGTTGAGCTGTTAAGGCCTCTTGAGTGCTTTTGCTTGTGGCTATGGCTTGCTTACGCATTTTCCTCATATTGGATTGGTAGTGCATGGTTCCGTCGCTCATTTACAGAGTTAAGTGCTTGGAACGACACTGTGAGCTGTGGATTTCGTGTGGAGTGCTTTTACATCTGTTTCTATTATGAACTGCATGCTCAAAAAATGGGATGGCCGGATGCTGAACTGACTAGTTTTGCATTATGCAGCAATGTGCGTGAAGCTGCTGCTTTACTAGGGACTGCCGCTTTCATCGACGATAAACTGTAATTTTCGTGGCGGACTGTTGTGTTGGCATTCTGGCGGCGTTGTTATGCCTGTACTTGCCTGTGCATGCTGTTGGTTTGTCGGTACTGCTGTTTGTTCCACCTTTCACATGGTGCAGCGAGGAGCATTGTGTGTGGTATTCACTGGTACAGGAACGGAGCATTATTGGGAGGGCTCTTTACCGCGAAGTTGGAACCGTGACTAACGGATTAACATTATTTACAATGAAGCCAAGGGCACAACTCTGAATATTCACACTTTCTCCTCCAATGTTACCTTCCTCTTGCAGTTAGCTATGACCTCCCATAGATAACAATCCCTTCCTCTTGCAGTTAGCTATGACCTCCCATAGATAACAATCCCTTCCTCTTGCACTTAGCCATGACCTCCCATAGATAACAATCCCTTCCTCTTGCAGTTAGCCATGACCTTTTATAGACAACAATCCCTTCCTCTTGCAGTTAGCCATGACCTCCTATAGACAACAATCCCTTCCTCTTGCAGTTAGCCATGACCTTCTATAGACAACAATCCCTTCCTCTTGCAGTTAGCCATGACCTTCTATAGACAACAATCCCTTCCTCTTGCAGTTAGCCATGACCTCCTATAGACAACAATCCCTTCCTCTTGCAGTTAGCTATGACCTTCTATAGACAACAATCCCTTCCTCTTGCACTTAGCTATGACCTATAGACAACAATCCCTTCCTCTTGCACTTAACCATGACCTCCTATAGACAACATTCCCTTCCTCTTGCACTTAGCCATGACCTCCTATAGACAACATTCCCTTCCTCTTGCAGTTAGCTATGACCGTCTATAAACAACAATCCCTTTCTCTTGCAGTTAGCCATGACCTCCCATAGACAACAATCCCTTCCTCTTGCACTTAGCCATGACCTCCGATAGATAACAATCCCTTCCTCTTGCAGTTAGCCATGACCTCCCATAGATAACAATCCCTTCCTCTTGCAGTTAGCCATGACCTCCTATAGACAACAATCCCTTCCTCTTGCAGTTAGCCATGACCTTCTATAGACAACAATCCCTTCCTCTTGCAGTTAGCCATGACCTTCTATAGACAACAATCCCTTCCTCTTGCAGTTAGCCATGACCTTCTATAGACAACAATCCCTTCCTCTTGCACTTAGCCATGACCTTCTATAGACAACAATCCCTTCCTCTTGCACTTAGCCATGACCTCCTATAGACAACAATCCCGTCCTCTTGCACTTAGCCATGACCTTCTATAGACAACAATCCCTTCCTCTTGCACTTAGCCATGACCTCCCATAGACAACAATCCCTTCCTCTTGCACTTAGCCATGACCTCCCATAGACAACAATCCCTTCCTCTTGCACTTAGCCATGACCTCCGATAGATAACAATCCCTTCCTCTTGCAGTTAGCCATGACCTCCCATAGATAACAATCCCTTCCTCTTGCAGTTAGCCATGACCTCCTATAGACAACAATCCCTTCCTCTTGCAGTTAGCCATGACCTTCTATAGACAACAATCCCTTCCTCTTGCAGTTAGCCATGACCTTCTATAGACAACAATCCCTTCCTCTTGCACTTAGCCATGACCTTCTATAGACAACAATCCCTTCCTCTTGCACTTAGCCATGACCTTCTATAGACAACAATCCCTTCCTCTTGCACTTAGCCATGACCTCCTAAAGACAACAATCCCGTCCTCTTGCAGTTAGCCATGACCTTCTATAGACAACAATCCCTTTCTCTTGCAGTTAGCCATGACCTTCTATAGACAACAATCCCTTCCTCTTGCACTTATCCATGACCTTCTATAGACAACAATCCCTTCCTCTTGCACTTAGCCATGACCTCCTATAGACAACAATCCCCTCCTCTTGCACTTAGCCATGACATCCTATAGACAACAATCCCTTCCTCTTGCACTTAGCCATGACCTTCTATAGACAACAATCCCTTCCTCTTGCACTTAGCCATGACCTCCCATAGACAACAATCCCTTCCTCTTGCACTTAGCCATGACCATCTATAGACAACAATCCCTTCCTCTTGCACTTAGCCATGACCTTCTATAGACAACAATCCCTTCCTCTTGCACTTAGCCATGACCTCCCATAGACAACAATCCCTTCCTCTTGCACTTAGCCAAGACCTTCTATAGACAACAATTCCTTCCTCTTGCACTTAGCCATGACCTCCTATAGACAACATTCCCTTCCTCTTGCACTTAGCCATGACCTCCTATAGACAACATTCCCTTCCTCTTGCAGTTAGCCATGACCTTCTATAGACAACAATCCCTTTCTCTTGCAGTTAGCCATGACCTTCTATAGACAACAATCCCTTCCTCTTGCACTTAGCGATGACCTCCCATAGACAACAATCCCTTCCTCTTGCACTTAGCCATGACCTTCTATAGACAACAATCCCGTCCTCTTGCACTTAGCCATGACCTTCTATAGACAACAATCCCTTCCTCTTGCACTTAGCCATGACCTTCTATAGACAACAATCCCTTCCTCTTGCACTTAGCCATGATCTCCCATAGACAACAATCCCTTCCTCTTGCACTTAGCCATGACCTCCGACATACAACAATCCCTTTCTCTTGCAGTTAGCCATGACCTTCTATAGACAACAATCCCTTCCTCTTGCACTAAGCCATGACCTCCTATAGACAACAATCCCTTCCTCTTGCACTTAGCCATGGCCTTCTATAGACAACAATCCCTTCCTCTTGCACTTAGCCATGACCTCCCATAGACAACAATCCCTTCCTCTTGCACTTAGCCATGACCTTCTAAAGACAACAATCCCTTCGTCTTGCACTTAGCCATGACCTTCTATAGACAACAATCCCTTCCTCTTGCACTTAGCCATGACCTCCCATAGACAACAATCCCTTCCTCTTGCACTTAGCCATGACCTTCTATAGACAACAATCCCTTCCTCTTGCACTTAGCCATGACCTCCTATAGACAACATTCCCTTTCTCTTGCAGTTAGCTATGACCTTCTATAGACAACAATCCCTTTCTCTTGCAGTTAGCCATGACCTCCGACATACAACAATCCCTTTCTCTTGCAGTTAGCCATGACCTTCTATAGACAACAATCCCTTCCTCTTGCACTAAGCCATGACCTCCTATAGACAACAATCCCTTCCTCTTGCACTTAGCCATGGCCTTCTATAGACAACAATCCCTTCCTCTTGCACTTAGCCATGACCTCCCATAGACAACAATCCCTTCCTCTTGCACTTAGCCATGACCTTCTAAAGACAACAATCCCTTCGTCTTGCACTTAGCCATGACCTTCTATAGACAACAATCCCTTCCTCTTGCACTTAGCCATGACCTCCCATAGACAACAATCCCTTCCTCTTGCACTTAGCCATGACCTTCTATAGACAACAATCCCTTCCTCTTGCACTTAGCCATGACCTCCTATAGACAACATTCCCTTTCTCTTGCAGTTAGCTATGACCTTCTATAGACAACAATCCCTTTCTCTTGCAGTTAGCCATGACCTTCTATAGACAACAATCCCTTCCTCTTGCACTTAGCGATGACCTCCCATAGACAACAATCCCTTCCTCTTACACTTAGCCATGACCTTCTATAGACAACAATCCCGTCCTCTGGCACTTAGCCATGACCTTCTATAGACAACAATCCCTTCCTCTTGCACTTAGCCATGACCTTCTATAGACAACAATCCCTTCCTCTTGCACTTAGGCGGTTGAGCTGTTAAGGCCTCTTGAGTGCTTTTGCTTGTGGCTATGGCTTGCTTACGCATTTTCCTCATATTGGATTGGTAGTGCATGGATCCGTCGCTCATTTACAGATTTAAGTGCTTGGAACGACACTGTGAGCTGTGGATTTCGTGTGGAGTGCTTTTACATCTGTTTCTATTATGAACTGCATGCTCAAAAAATGGGATGGCCGGATGCTGAACTGACTAGTTTTGCATTATGCAGCAATGTGCGTGAAGCTGCTGCTTTACTAGGGACTGCCGCTTTCATCGACGATAAACTGTAATTTTCGTGGCGGACTGTTGTGTTGGCATTCTGGCGGCGTTGTTATGCCTGTACTTGCCTGTGCATGCTGTTGGTTTGTCGGTACTGCTGTTTGTTCCACCTTTCACATGGTGCAGCGAGGAGCATTGTGTGTGGTATTCACTGGTACAGGAACGGAGCATTATTGGGAGGGCTCTTTACCGCGAAGTTGGAACCGTGACTAACGGATTAACATTATTTACAATGAAGCCAAGGGCACAACTCTGAATATTCACACTTTCTCCTCCAATGTTACCTTCCTCTTGCAGTTAGCTATGACCTCCCATAGATAACAATCCCTTCCTCTTGCAGTTAGCTATGACCTCCCATAGATAACAATCCCTTCCTCTTGCACTTAGCCATGACCTCCCATAGATAACAATCCCTTCCTCTTGCACTTAGCCATGACCTCCTATAGACAACAATCCCGTCCTCTTGCACTTAGCCATGACCTTCTATAGACAACAATCCCTTCCTCTTGCACTTAGCCATGACCTCCCATAGACAACAATCCCTTCCTCTTGCACTTAGCCATGACCTCCCATAGACAACAATCCCTTCCTCTTGCACTTAGCCATGACCTCCGATAGATAACAATCCCTTCCTCTTGCAGTTAGCCATGACCTCCCATAGATAACAATCCCTTCCTCTTGCAGTTAGCCATGACCTCCTATAGACAACAATCCCTTCCTCTTGCAGTTAGCCATGACCTTCTATAGACAACAATCCCTTCCTCTTGCAGTTAGCCATGACCTTCTATAGACAACAATCCCTTCCTCTTGCACTTAGCCATGACCTTCTATAGACAACAATCCCTTCCTCTTGCACTTAGCTATGACCTTCTATAGACAACAATCCCTTCCTCTTGCACTTAGCCATGACCTCCTATAGACAACAATCCCTTTCTCTTGCACTTAGCCATGACCTTCTATAGACAACAATCCCTTCCTCTTGCACTTAGCCATGACCTCCCATAGACAACAATCCCTTCCTCTTGCACTTAGCCATGACCTCCCATAGACAACAATCCATTCCCCTTGCACTTAGCCATGACCTCCGATAGATAACAATCCCTTCCTCTTGCAGTTAGCCATGACCTCCCATAGATAACAATCCCTTCCTCTTGCAGTTAGCCATGACCTCCTATAGACAACAATCCCTTCCTCTTGCACTTAGCCATGACCTCCCATAGACAACAATCCCTTCCTCTTGCACTTAGCCATGACCTTCTATAGACAACAATCCCTTCCTCTTGCACTTAGCCATGACCTTCTATAGACAACAATCCCTTCCTCTTGCACTTAGCCATGACCTCCCATAGACAAAAATCCCGTCCTCTTGCACTTAGCCATGACCTTCTATAGACAACAATCCCTTCCTCTTGCACTTAGCCATGACCTCCCATAGACAACAATCCCTTCCTCTTGCACTTAGCCATGACCTCCCATAGACAACAATCCCTTCCTCTTGCACTTAGCCATGACCTCCGATAGGTAACAATCCCTTCCTCTTGCAGTTAGCCATGACCTCCCGTAGATAACAATCCCTTCCTCTTGCAGTTAGCCATGACCTCCTATAGACAACAATCCCTTCCTCTTGCAGTTAGCCATGACCTTCTATAGACAACAATCCCTTCCTCTTGCAGTTAGCCATGACCTTCTATAGACAACAATCCCTTCCTCTTGCACTTAGCCATGACCTTCTATAGACAACAATCCCTTCCTCTTGCACTTAGCCATGACCTCCTATAGACAACAATCCCCTCCTCTTGCACTTAGCCATGACCTCCTATAGACAACAATCCCTTCCTCTTGCACTTAGCCATGACCTTCTATAGACAACAATCCCTTCCTCTTGCACTTAGCCATGACCTCCCATAGACAACAATCCCTTCCTCTTGCACTTAGCCATGACCTTCTATAGACAACAATCCCTTCCTCTTGCACTTAGCCATGACCTTCTATAGACAACAATCCCTTCCTCTTGCACTTAGCCATGACCTCCTATAGACAACAATCCCCTCCTCTTGCACTTAGCCATGACCTCCTATAGACAACAATCCCTTCCTCTTGCACTTAACCATGACCTTCTATAGACAACAATCCCTTCCTCTTGCACTTAGCCATGACCTCCCATAGACAACAATCCCTTCCTCTTGCACTTAGCCATGACCTTCTATAGACAACAATCCCTTCCTCTTGCACTTAGCCATGACCTTCTATAGACAACAATCCCTTCCTCTTGCACTTAGCTATGACCTCCCATAGACAACAATCCCGTCCTCTTGCACTAAGCCATGACCTTCTATAGACAACAATCCCTTCCTCTTGCACTTAGCCATGACCTCCCATAGACAACAATCCCTTCCTCTTGCACTTAGCCATGACCTCCCATAGACAACAATCCCTTCCTCTTGCACTTAGCCATGACCTCCGATAGGTAACAATCCCTTCCTCTTGCAGTTAGCCATGACCTCCCATAGATAACAATCCCTTCCTCTTGCAGTTAGCCATGACCTCCTATAGACAACAATCCCTTCCTCTTGCAGTTAGCCATGACCTTCTATAGACAACAATCCCTTCCTCTTGCAGTTAGCCATGACCTTCTATAGACAACAATCCCTTCCTCTTGCACTTAGCCATGACCTTCTATAGACAACAATCCCTTCCTCTTGCACTTAGCCATGACCTCCTGTAGACAACAATCCCCTCCTCTTGCACTTAGCCATGACCTCCTATAGACAACAATCCCTTCCTCTTGCACTTAGCCATGACCTTCTATAGACAACAATCCCTTCCTCTTGCACTTAGCCATGACCTCCCATAGACAACAATCCCTTCCTCTTGCACTTAGCCATGACCTTCTATAGACAACAATCCCTTCCTCTTGCACTTAGCCATGACCTTCTATAGACAACAATCCCTTCCTCTTGCACTTAGCCATGACCTCCCATAGACAACAATCCCTTCCTCTTGCACTTAGCCATGACCTTCTATAGACAACAATCCCTTCCCCTTGCACTTAGCCATGACCTCCTATAGACAACATTCCCTTCCTCTTGCACTTAGCCATGACCTCCTATAGACAATATTCCCTTCCTCTTGCAGTTAGCTATGACCTTCTATAGACAACAATCCCTTTCTCTTGCAGTTAGCCATGACCTTCTATAGACAACAATCCCTTCCTCTTGCACTTAGCGATGACCTCCCATAGACAACAATCCCTTCCTCTTGCACTTAGCCATGACCTTCTATAGACAACAATCCCGCCCTCTTGCACTTAGCCATGACCTTCTATAGACAACAATCCCTTCCTCTTGCACTTAGGATTGACCTTCTATAGACAACAATCCCTTCCTCTTGCACTTAGCCATGACCTCCCATAGACAACAATCCCTTCCTCTTGCACTTAGCCATGACCTCCGACATACAACAATCCCTTTCTCTTGCAGTTAGCCATGACCTTCTATAGACAACAATCCCTTCCTCTTGCAGTTAGCCATGACCTTCTATAGACAACAATCCCTTCCTCTTGCAGTTAGCCATGACCTCCCACAGACAACAATCCCTTCCTCTTGCACTTAGCCATGACCTCCGACATACAACAATCCCTTCCTCTTGCAGTTAGAAATGACCTTCGACATACAACAATCCCTTTCTCTTGCAGTTAGCCATGACCTTCTATAGACAACAATCCCTTCCTCTTGCAGTTAGCCATGACCTCCTATAGACAACATTCCCTTCCTCTTGCACTTAGCCATGACCTCCTATAGACAATATTCCCTTCCTCTTGCAGTTAGCTATGACCTTCTATAGACAACAATCCCTTTCTCTTGCAGTTAGCCATGACCTTCTATAGACAACAATCCCTTCCTCTTGCACTTAGCGATGACCTCCCATAGACAACAATCCCTTCCTCTTGCACTTAGCCATGACCTTCTATAGACAACAATCCCGCCCTCTTGCACTTAGCCATGACCTTCTATAGACAACAATCCCTTCCTCTTGCACTTAGGCTTGACCTTCTATAGACAACAATCCCTTCCTCTTGCACTTAGCCATGACCTCCCATAGACAACAATCCCTTCCTCTTGCACTTAGCCATGACCTCCGACATACAACAATCCCTTTCTCTTGCAGTTAGCCATGACCTTCTATAGACAACAATCCCTTCCTCTTGCAGTTAGCCATGACCTTCTATAGACAACAATCCCTTCCTCTTGCAGTTAGCCATGACCTCCCACAGACAACAATCCCTTCCTCTTGCACTTAGCCATGACCTCCGACATACAACAATCCCTTCCTCTTGCAGTTAGCCATGACCTTCGACATACAACAATCCCTTTCTCTTGCAGTTAGCCATGACCTTCTATAGACAACAATCCCTTCCTCTTGCAGTTAGCCATGACCTTCTATAGACAACAATCCCTTCCTCTTGCAGTTAGCCATGACCTTCTATAGACAACAATCCCTTCCTCTTGCACTTAGCCATGACCTTCTATAGACAACAATCCCTTCCTCTTGCACTTATCCATGACCTTCTATAGACAACAATCCCTTCCTCTTGCACTTAGCCATGACCTCCTATAGACAACAATCCCCTCCTCTTGCACTTAGCCATGACCTCCTATAGACAACAATCCCTTCCTCTTGCACTTAGCCATGACCTTCTATAGACAACAATCCCTTCCTCTTGCACTTAGCCATGACTTCCCATAGACAACAATCCCTTCCTCTTGCACTTAGCCATGACCATCTATAGACAACAATCCCTTCCTCTTGCACTTAGCCATGACCTTCTATAGACAACAATCCCTTCCTCTTGCACTTAGCCATGACCTCCCATAGACAACAATCCCTTCCTCTTGCACTTAGCCAAGACCTTCTATAGACAACAATTCCTTCCTCTTGCACTTAGCCATGACCTCCTATAGACAACATTCCCTTCCTCTTGCACTTAGCCATGACCTCCTATAGACAACATTCCCTTCCTCTTGCAGTTAGCCATGACCTTCTATAGACAACAATCCCTTTCTCTTGCAGTTAGCCATGACCTTCTATAGACAACAATCCCTTCCTCTTGCACTTAGCGATGACCTCCCATAGACAACAATCCCTTCCTCTTGCACTTAGCCATGACCTTCTATAGACAACAATCCCGTCCTCTTGCACTTAGCCATGACCTTCTATAGACAACAATCCCTTCCTCTTGCACTTAGCCATGACCTTCTATAGACAACAATCCCTTCCTCTTGCACTTAGCCATGATCTCCCATAGACAACAATCCCTTCCTCTTGCACTTAGCCATGACCTCCGACATACAACAATCCCTTTCTCTTGCAGTTAGCCATGACCTTCTATAGACAACAATCCCTTCCTCTTGCACTAAGCCATGACCTCCTATAGACAACAATCCCTTCCTCTTGCACTTAGCCATGGCCTTCTATAGACAACAATCCCTTCCTCTTGCACTTAGCCATGACCTCCCATAGACAACAATCCCTTCCTCTTGCACTTAGCCATGACCTTCTAAAGACAACAATCCCTTCGTCTTGCACTTAGCCATGACCTTCTATAGACAACAATCCCTTCCTCTTGCACTTAGCCATGACCTCCCATAGACAACAATCCCTTC
The DNA here is from genome assembly GCA_963921405.1 of Cepaea hortensis. Classification (NCBI taxonomy): domain Eukaryota; kingdom Metazoa; phylum Mollusca; class Gastropoda; order Stylommatophora; family Helicidae; genus Cepaea; species Cepaea hortensis. The sequence goes on from OY992876.1 coordinate 18,317,266, forward strand.
CTCTTGCACTTAGCCATGACCTTCTATAGACAACAATCCCTTCCTCTTGCACTTAGCCATGACCTCCTATAGACAACATTCCCTTTCTCTTGCAGTTAGCTATGACCTTCTATAGACAACAATCCCTTTCTCTTGCAGTTAGCCATGACCTCCGACATACAACAATCCCTTTCTCTTGCAGTTAGCCATGACCTTCTATAGACAACAATCCCTTCCTCTTGCACTAAGCCATGACCTCCTATAGACAACAATCCCTTCCTCTTGCACTTAGCCATGGCCTTCTATAGACAACAATCCCTTCCTCTTGCACTTAGCCATGACCTCCCATAGACAACAATCCCTTCCTCTTGCACTTAGCCATGACCTTCTAAAGACAACAATCCCTTCGTCTTGCACTTAGCCATGACCTTCTATAGACAACAATCCCTTCCTCTTGCACTTAGCCATGACCTCCCATAGACAACAATCCCTTCCTCTTGCACTTAGCCATGACCTTCTATAGACAACAATCCCTTCCTCTTGCACTTAGCCATGACCTCCTATAGACAACATTCCCTTTCTCTTGCAGTTAGCTATGACCTTCTATAGACAACAATCCCTTTCTCTTGCAGTTAGCCATGACCTTCTATAGACAACAATCCCTTCCTCTTGCACTTAGCGATGACCTCCCATAGACAACAATCCCTTCCTCTTACACTTAGCCATGACCTTCTATAGACAACAATCCCGTCCTCTGGCACTTAGCCATGACCTTCTATAGACAACAATCCCTTCCTCTTGCACTTAGCCATGACCTTCTATAGACAACAATCCCTTCCTCTTGCACTTAGGCGGTTGAGCTGTTAAGGCCTCTTGAGTGCTTTTGCTTGTGGCTATGGCTTGCTTACGCATTTTCCTCATATTGGATTGGTAGTGCATGGATCCGTCGCTCATTTACAGATTTAAGTGCTTGGAACGACACTGTGAGCTGTGGATTTCGTGTGGAGTGCTTTTACATCTGTTTCTATTATGAACTGCATGCTCAAAAAATGGGATGGCCGGATGCTGAACTGACTAGTTTTGCATTATGCAGCAATGTGCGTGAAGCTGCTGCTTTACTAGGGACTGCCGCTTTCATCGACGATAAACTGTAATTTTCGTGGCGGACTGTTGTGTTGGCATTCTGGCGGCGTTGTTATGCCTGTACTTGCCTGTGCATGCTGTTGGTTTGTCGGTACTGCTGTTTGTTCCACCTTTCACATGGTGCAGCGAGGAGCATTGTGTGTGGTATTCACTGGTACAGGAACGGAGCATTATTGGGAGGGCTCTTTACCGCGAAGTTGGAACCGTGACTAACGGATTAACATTATTTACAATGAAGCCAAGGGCACAACTCTGAATATTCACACTTTCTCCTCCAATGTTACCTTCCTCTTGCAGTTAGCTATGACCTCCCATAGATAACAATCCCTTCCTCTTGCAGTTAGCTATGACCTCCCATAGATAACAATCCCTTCCTCTTGCACTTAGCCATGACCTCCCATAGATAACAATCCCTTCCTCTTGCACTTAGCCATGACCTCCTATAGACAACAATCCCGTCCTCTTGCACTTAGCCATGACCTTCTATAGACAACAATCCCTTCCTCTTGCACTTAGCCATGACCTCCCATAGACAACAATCCCTTCCTCTTGCACTTAGCCATGACCTCCCATAGACAACAATCCCTTCCTCTTGCACTTAGCCATGACCTCCGATAGATAACAATCCCTTCCTCTTGCAGTTAGCCATGACCTCCCATAGATAACAATCCCTTCCTCTTGCAGTTAGCCATGACCTCCTATAGACAACAATCCCTTCCTCTTGCAGTTAGCCATGACCTTCTATAGACAACAATCCCTTCCTCTTGCAGTTAGCCATGACCTTCTATAGACAACAATCCCTTCCTCTTGCACTTAGCCATGACCTTCTATAGACAACAATCCCTTCCTCTTGCACTTAGCTATGACCTTCTATAGACAACAATCCCTTCCTCTTGCACTTAGCCATGACCTCCTATAGACAACAATCCCTTTCTCTTGCACTTAGCCATGACCTTCTATAGACAACAATCCCTTCCTCTTGCACTTAGCCATGACCTCCCATAGACAACAATCCCTTCCTCTTGCACTTAGCCATGACCTCCCATAGACAACAATCCATTCCTCTTGCACTTAGCCATGACCTCCGATAGATAACAATCCCTTCCTCTTGCAGTTAGCCATGACCTCCCATAGATAACAATCCCTTCCTCTTGCAGTTAGCCATGACCTCCTATAGACAACAATCCCTTCCTCTTGCACTTAGCCATGACCTCCCATAGACAACAATCCCTTCCTCTTGCACTTAGCCATGACCTTCTATAGACAACAATCCCTTCCTCTTGCACTTAGCCATGACCTTCTATAGACAACAATCCCTTCCTCTTGCACTTAGCCATGACCTCCCATAGACAAAAATCCCGTCCTCTTGCACTTAGCCATGACCTTCTATAGACAACAATCCCTTCCTCTTGCACTTAGCCATGACCTCCCATAGACAACAATCCCTTCCTCTTGCACTTAGCCATGACCTCCCATAGACAACAATCCCTTCCTCTTGCACTTAGCCATGACCTCCGATAGGTAACAATCCCTTCCTCTTGCAGTTAGCCATGACCTCCCGTAGATAACAATCCCTTCCTCTTGCAGTTAGCCATGACCTCCTATAGACAACAATCCCTTCCTCTTGCAGTTAGCCATGACCTTCTATAGACAACAATCCCTTCCTCTTGCAGTTAGCCATGACCTTCTATAGACAACAATCCCTTCCTCTTGCACTTAGCCATGACCTTCTATAGACAACAATCCCTTCCTCTTGCACTTAGCCATGACCTCCTATAGACAACAATCCCCTCCTCTTGCACTTAGCCATGACCTCCTATAGACAACAATCCCTTCCTCTTGCACTTAGCCATGACCTTCTATAGACAACAATCCCTTCCTCTTGCACTTAACCATGACCTCCCATAGACAACAATCCCTTCCTCTTGCACTTAGCCATGACCTTCTATAGACAACAATCCCTTCCTCTTGCACTTAGCCATGACCTTCTATAGACAACAATCCCTTCCTCTTGCACTTAGCCATGACCTCCTATAGACAACAATCCCCTCCTCTTGCACTTAGCCATGACCTCCTATAGACAACAATCCCTTCCTCTTGCACTTAACCATGACCTTCTATAGACAACAATCCCTTCCTCTTGCACTTAGCCATGACCTCCCATAGACAACAATCCCTTCCTCTTGCACTTAGCCATGACCTTCTATAGACAACAATCCCTTCCTCTTGCACTTAGCCATGACCTTCTATAGACAACAATCCCTTCCTCTTGCACTTAGCTATGACCTCCCATAGACAACAATCCCGTCCTCTTGCACTAAGCCATGACCTTCTATAGACAACAATCCCTTCCTCTTGCACTTAGCCATGACCTCCCATAGACAACAATCCCTTCCTCTTGCACTTAGCCATGACCTCCCATAGACAACAATCCCTTCCTCTTGCACTTAGCCATGACCTCCGATAGGTAACAATCCCTTCCTCTTGCAGTTAGCCATGACCTCCCATAGATAACAATCCCTTCCTCTTGCAGTTAGCCATGACCTCCTATAGACAACAATCCCTTCCTCTTGCAGTTAGCCATGACCTTCTATAGACAACAATCCCTTCCTCTTGCAGTTAGCCATGACCTTCTATAGACAACAATCCCTTCCTCTTGCACTTAGCCATGACCTTCTATAGACAACAATCCCTTCCTCTTGCACTTAGCCATGACCTCCTGTAGACAACAATCCCCTCCTCTTGCACTTAGCCATGACCTCCTATAGACAACAATCCCTTCCTCTTGCACTTAGCCATGACCTTCTATAGACAACAATCCCTTCCTCTTGCACTTAGCCATGACCTCCCATAGACAACAATCCCTTCCTCTTGCACTTAGCCATGACCTTCTATAGACAACAATCCCTTCCTCTTGCACTTAGCCATGACCTTCTATAGACAACAATCCCTTCCTCTTGCACTTAGCCATGACCTCCCATAGACAACAATCCCTTCCTCTTGCACTTAGCCATGACCTTCTATAGACAACAATCCCTTCCCCTTGCACTTAGCCATGACCTCCTATAGACAACATTCCCTTCCTCTTGCACTTAGCCATGACCTCCTATAGACAATATTCCCTTCCTCTTGCAGTTAGCTATGACCTTCTATAGACAACAATCCCTTTCTCTTGCAGTTAGCCATGACCTTCTATAGACAACAATCCCTTCCTCTTGCACTTAGCGATGACCTCCCATAGACAACAATCCCTTCCTCTTGCACTTAGCCATGACCTTCTATAGACAACAATCCCGCCCTCTTGCACTTAGCCATGACCTTCTATAGACAACAATCCCTTCCTCTTGCACTTAGGATTGACCTTCTATAGACAACAATCCCTTCCTCTTGCACTTAGCCATGACCTCCCATAGACAACAATCCCTTCCTCTTGCACTTAGCCATGACCTCCGACATACAACAATCCCTTTCTCTTGCAGTTAGCCATGACCTTCTATAGACAACAATCCCTTCCTCTTGCAGTTAGCCATGACCTTCTATAGACAACAATCCCTTCCTCTTGCAGTTAGCCATGACCTCCCACAGACAACAATCCCTTCCTCTTGCACTTAGCCATGACCTCCGACATACAACAATCCCTTCCTCTTGCAGTTAGAAATGACCTTCGACATACAACAATCCCTTTCTCTTGCAGTTAGCCATGACCTTCTATAGACAACAATCCCTTCCTCTTGCAGTTAGCCATGACCTCCTATAGACAACATTCCCTTCCTCTTGCACTTAGCCATGACCTCCTATAGACAATATTCCCTTCCTCTTGCAGTTAGCTATGACCTTCTATAGACAACAATCCCTTTCTCTTGCAGTTAGCCATGACCTTCTATAGACAACAATCCCTTCCTCTTGCACTTAGCGATGACCTCCCATAGACAACAATCCCTTCCTCTTGCACTTAGCCATGACCTTCTATAGACAACAATCCCGCCCTCTTGCACTTAGCCATGACCTTCTATAGACAACAATCCCTTCCTCTTGCACTTAGGCTTGACCTTCTATAGACAACAATCCCTTCCTCTTGCACTTAGCCATGACCTCCCATAGACAACAATCCCTTCCTCTTGCACTTAGCCATGACCTCCGACATACAACAATCCCTTTCTCTTGCAGTTAGCCATGACCTTCTATAGACAACAATCCCTTCCTCTTGCAGTTAGCCATGACCTTCTATAGACAACAATCCCTTCCTCTTGCAGTTAGCCATGACCTCCCACAGACAACAATCCCTTCCTCTTGCACTTAGCCATGACCTCCGACATACAACAATCCCTTCCTCTTGCAGTTAGCCATGACCTTCGACATACAACAATCCCTTTCTCTTGCAGTTAGCCATGACCTTCTATAGACAACAATCCCTTCCTCTTGCAGTTAGCCATGACCTTCTATAGACAACAATCCCTTCCTCTTGCAGTTAGCCATGACCTTCTATAGACAACAATCCCTTCCTCTTGCACTTAGCCATGACCTTCTATAGACAACAATCCCTTCCTCTTGCACTTATCCATGACCTTCTATAGACAACAATCCCTTCCTCTTGCACTTAGCCATGACCTCCTATAGACAACAATCCCCTCCTCTTGCACTTAGCCATGACCTCCTATAGACAACAATCCCTTCCTCTTGCACTTAGCCATGACCTTCTATAGACAACAATCCCTTCCTCTTGCACTTAGCCATGACTTCCCATAGACAACAATCCCTTCCTCTTGCACTTAGCCATGACCATCTATAGACAACAATCCCTTCCTCTTGCACTTAGCCATGACCTTCTATAGACAACAATCCCTTCCTCTTGCACTTAGCCATGACCTCCCATAGACAACAATCCCTTCCTCTTGCACTTAGCCAAGACCTTCTATAGACAACAATTCCTTCCTCTTGCACTTAGCCATGACCTCCTATAGACAACATTCCCTTCCTCTTGCACTTAGCCATGACCTCCTATAGACAACATTCCCTTCCTCTTGCAGTTAGCCATGACCTTCTATAGACAACAATCCCTTTCTCTTGCAGTTAGCCATGACCTTCTATAGACAACAATCCCTTCCTCTTGCACTTAGCGATGACCTCCCATAGACAACAATCCCTTCCTCTTGCACTTAGCCATGACCTTCTATAGACAACAATCCCGTCCTCTTGCACTTAGCCATGACCTTCTATAGACAACAATCCCTTCCTCTTGCACTTAGCCATGACCTTCTATAGACAACAATCCCTTCCTCTTGCACTTAGCCATGATCTCCCATAGACAACAATCCCTTCCTCTTGCACTTAGCCATGACCTCCGACATACAACAATCCCTTTCTCTTGCAGTTAGCCATGACCTTCTATAGACAACAATCCCTTCCTCTTGCACTAAGCCATGACCTCCTATAGACAACAATCCCTTCCTCTTGCACTTAGCCATGGCCTTCTATAGACAACAATCCCTTCCTCTTGCACTTAGCCATGACCTCCCATAGACAACAATCCCTTCCTCTTGCACTTAGCCATGACCTTCTAAAGACAACAATCCCTTCGTCTTGCACTTAGCCATGACCTTCTATAGACAACAATCCCTTCCTCTTGCACTTAGCCATGACCTCCCATAGACAACAATCCCTTCCTCTTGCACTTAGCCATGACCTTCTATAGACAACAATCCCTTCCTCTTGCACTTAGCCATGACCTCCTATAGACAACATTCCCTTTCTCTTGCAGTTAGCTATGACCTTCTATAGACAACAATCCCTTTCTCTTGCAGTTAGCCATGACCTCCGACATACAACAATCCCTTTCTCTTGCAGTTAGCCATGACCTTCTATAGACAACAATCCCTTCCTCTTGCACTAAGCCATGACCTCCTATAGACAACAATCCCTTCCTCTTGCACTTAGCCATGGCCTTCTATAGACAACAATCCCTTCCTCTTGCACTTAGCCATGACCTCCCATAGACAACAATCCCTTCCTCTTGCACTTAGCCATGACCTTCTAAAGACAACAATCCCTTCGTCTTGCACTTAGCCATGACCTTCTATAGACAACAATCCCTTCCTCTTGCACTTAGCCATGACCTCCCATAGACAACAATCCCTTCCTCTTGCACTTAGCCATGACCTTCTATAGACAACAATCCCTTCCTCTTGCACTTAGCCATGACCTCCTATAGACAACATTCCCTTTCTCTTGCAGTTAGCTATGACCTTCTATAGACAACAATCCCTTTTTCTTGCAGTTAGCCATGACCTTCTATAGACAACAATCCCTTCCTCTTGCACTTAGCGATGACCTCCCATAGACAACAATCCCTTCCTCTTACACTTAGCCATGACCTTCTATAGACAACAATCCCGTCCTCTGGCACTTAGCCATGACCTTCTATAGACAACAATCCCTTCCTCTTGCACTTAGCCATGACCTTCTATAGACAACAATCCCTTCCTCTTGCACTTAGGCGGTTGAGCTGTTAAGGCCTCTTGAGTGCTTTTGCTTGTGGCTATGGCTTGCTTACGCATTTTCCTCATATTGGATTGGTAGTGCATGGATCCGTCGCTCATTTACAGATTTAAGTGCTTGGAACGACACTGTGAGCTGTGGATTTCGTGTGGAGTGCTTTTACATCTGTTTCTATTATGAACTGCATGCTCAAAAAATGGGATGGCCGGATGCTGAACTGACTAGTTTTGCATTATGCAGCAATGTGCGTGAAGCTGCTGCTTTACTAGGGACTGCCGCTTTCATCGACGATAAACTGTAATTTTCGTGGCGGACTGTTGTGTTTGCATTCTGGCGGCGTTGTTATGCCTGTACTTGCCTGTGCATGCTGTTGGTTTGTCGGTACTGCTGTTTGTTCCACCTTTCACATGGTGCAGCGAGGAGCATTGTGTGTGGTATTCACTGGTACAGGAACGGAGCATTATTGGGAGGGCTCTTTACCGCGAAGTTGGAACCGTGACTAACGGATTAACATTATTTACAATGAAGCCAAGGGCACAACTCTGAATATTCACACTTTCTCCTCCAATGTTACCTTCCTCTTGCAGTTAGCTATGACCTCCCATAGATAACAATCCCTTCCTCTTGCAGTTAGCTATGACCTCCCATAGATAACAATCCCTTCCTCTTGCACTTAGCCATGACCTCCCATAGATAACAATCCCTTCCTCTTGCACTTAGCCATGACCTCCTATAGACAACAATCCCGTCCTCTTGCACTTAGCCATGACCTTCTATAGACAACAATCCCTTCCTCTTGCACTTAGCCATGACCTCCCATAGACAACAATCCCTTCCTCTTGCACTTAGCCATGACCTCCCATAGACAACAATCCCTTCCTCTTGCACTTAGCCATGACCTCCGATAGATAACAATCCCTTCCTCTTGCAGTTAGCCATGACCTCCCATAGATAACAATCCCTTCCTCTTGCAGTTAGCCATGACCTCCTATAGACAACAATCCCTTCCTCTTGCAGTTAGCCATGACCTTCTATAGACAACAATCCCTTCCTCTTGCAGTTAGCCATGACCTTCTATAGACAACAATCCCTTCCTCTTGCACTTAGCCATGACCTTCTATAGACAACAATCCCTTCCTCTTGCACTTAGCTATGACCTTCTATAGACAACAATCCCTTCCTCTTGCACTTAGCCATGACCTCCTATAGACAACAATCCCTTTCTCTTGCACTTAGCCATGACCTTCTATAGACAACAATCCCTTCCTCTTGCACTTAGCCATGACCTCCCATAGACAACAATCCCTTCCTCTTGCACTTAGCCATGACCTCCCATAGACAACAATCCATTCCTCTTGCACTTAGCCATGACCTCCGATAGATAACAATCCCTTCCTCTTGCAGTTAGCCATGACCTCCCATAGATAACAATCCCTTCCTCTTGCAGTTAGCCATGACCTCCTATAGACAACAATCCCTTCCTCTTGCACTTAGCCATGACCTCCCATAGACAACAATCCCTTCCTCTTGCACTTAGCCATGACCTTCTATAGACAACAATCCCTTCCTCTTGCACTTAGCCATGACCTTCTATAGACAACAATCCCTTCCTCTTGCACTTAGCCATGACCTCCCATAGACAACAATCCCGTCCTCTTGCACTTAGCCATGACCTTCTATAGGCAACAATCCCTTCCTCTTGCACTTAGCCATGACCTCCCATAGACAACAATCCCTTCCTCTTGCACTTAGCCATGACCTCCCATAGACAACAATCCCTTCCTCTTGCACTTAGCCATGACCTCCGATAGGTAACAATCCCTTCCTCTTGCAGTTAGCCATGACCTCCCATAGATAACAATCCCTTCCTCTTGCAGTTAGCCATGACCTCCTATAGACAACAATCCCTTCCTCTTGCAGTTAGCCATGACCTTCTATAGACAACAATCCCTTCCTCTTGCAGTTAGCCATGACCTTCTATAGACAACAATCCCTTCCTCTTGCACTTAGCCATGACCTTCTATAGACAACAATCCCTTCCTCTTGCACTTAGCCATGACCTTCTATAGACAACAATCCCTTCCTCTTGCACTTAGCCATGACCTCCTATAGACAACAATCCCCTCCTCTTGCACTTAGCCATGACCTCCTATAGACAACAATCCCTTCCTCTTGCACTTAACCATGACCTTCTATAGACAACAATCCCTTCCTCTTGCACTTAGCCATGACCTCCCATAGACAACAATCCCTTCCTCTTGCACTTAGCCATGACCTTCTATAGACAACAATCCCTTCCTCTTGCACTTAGCCATGACCTTCTATAGACAACAATCCCTTCCTCTTGCACTTAGCTATGACCTCCCATAGACAACAATCCCGTCCTCTTGCACTTAGCCATGACCTTCTATAGACAACAATCCCTTCCTCTTGCACTTAGCCATGACCTCCCATAGACAACAATCCCTTCCTCTTGCACTTAGCCATGACCTCCCATAGACAACAATCCCTTCCTCTTGCACTTAGCCATGACCTCCGATAGGTAACAATCCCTTCCTCTTGCAGTTAGCCATGACCTCCCATAGATAACAATCCCTTCCTCTTGCAGTTAGCCATGACCTCCTATAGACAACAATCCCTTCCTCTTGCAGTTAGCCATGACCTTCTATAGACAACAATCCCTTCCTCTTGCAGTTAGCCATGACCTTCTATAGACAACAATCCCTTCCTCTTGCACTTAGCCATGACCTTCTATAGACAACAATCCCTTCCTCTTGCACTTAGCCATGACCTCCTGTAGACAACAATCCCCTCCTCTTGCACTTAGCCATGACCTCCTATAGACAACAATCCCTTCCTCTTGCACTTAGCCATGACCTTCTATAGACAACAATCCCTTCCTCTTGCACTTAGCCATGACCTCCCATAGACAACAATCCCTTCCTCTTGCACTTAGCCATGACCTTCTATAGACAACAATCCCTTCCTCTTGCACTTAGCCATGACCTTCTATAGACAACAATCCCTTCCTCTTGCACTTAGCCATGACCTCCCATAGACAACAATCCCTTCCTCTTGCACTTAGCCATGACCTTCTATAGACAACAATCCCTTCCCCTTGCACTTAGCCATGACCTCCTATAGACAACATTCCCTTCCTCTTGCACTTAGCCATGACCTCCTATAGACAATATTCCCTTCCTCTTGCAGTTATCTATGACCTTCTATAGACAACAATCCCTTTCTCTTGCAGTTAGCCATGACCTTCTATAGACAACAATCCCTTCCTCTTGCACTTAGCGATGACCTCCCATAGACAACAATCCCTTCCTCTTGCACTTAGCCATGACCTTCTATAGACAACAATCCCGCCCTCTTGCACTTAGCCATGACCTTCTATAGACAACAATCCCTTCCTCTTGCACTTAGGCTTGACCTTCTATAGACAACAATCCCTTCCTCTTGCACTTAGCCATGACCTCCCATAGACAACAATCCCTTCCTCTTGCACTTAGCCATGACCTCCGACATACAACAATCCCTTTCTCTTGCAGTTAGCCATGACCTTCTATAGACAACAATCCCTTCCTCTTGCAGTTAGCCATGACCTTCTATAGACAACAATCCCTTCCTCTTGCAGTTAGCCATGACCTCCCACAGACAACAATCCCTTCCTCTTGCACTTAGCCATGACCTCCGACATACAACAATCCCTTCCTCTTGCAGTTAGCCATGACCTTCGACATACAACAATCCCTTTCTCTTGCAGTTAGCCATGACCTTTTATAGACAACAATCCCTTCCTCTTGCAGTTAGCCATGACCTTCTATAGACAACAATCCCTTCCTCTTGCAGTTAGCCATGACCTTCTATAGACAACAATCCCTTCCTCTTGCACTTAGCCATGACCTCCTATAGACAACAATCCCTTCCTCTTGCAGTTAGCTATGACCTTCTATAGACAACAATCCCTTCCTCTTGCAGTTAGCCATGACCTTCTATAGACAACAATTCCTTCTTCTTGCAGTTAGCCATGACCTTCTATAGACAACAATCCCTTCCTCTTGCAGTTAGCCATGACCTCCGACATACAACAATCCCTTTCTCTTGCAGTTAGCCATGACCTTCTATAGACAACAATCCCTTTCTCTTGCAGTTAGCCATGACCTCCTATAGACAACAATCCCTTCCTCTTGCAGTTAGTCATTACCTCGTATAAATGACCGCAGATGGTGGAGAGATAATACATATACAGACCTACAAGCACTTGGAATCAACGACTGGCAAGAGAAGGTCCACCAGAGAGACGAATGGAGACGGATTGTATCTGCAGCAAAGAACCTCAATTGCTCGGAACGCTGAAGAAGAAGAAGAAGATTCAAACTACAAATTGGGATTTCCCTAACACATCACAAATCCATAGGAGATTCCCGCTTCGGGGCATTCTTGTGTTGTCTAACATCTTTGTAGTTGCTTTGAGCTCACTAATTATCCACTAACATGTTTAGAACAGGAGAGCGGCTGTTGACAGAGTTGACTGGAAAATGCTCTGGGATTGCCGAAATAAATACGGAATGAGCAAACATCTAATTAATGTTTGCAAAGGTTTACATCCGCCAAGCTTAAGTTGCGTAAGACAAAGGCAGGTGCATTAAATAAAACCGTTTGAAGTAAATTCAAGTGTACTACAATGATGTGTGCTCTCCACTTGACTTGGTACAACATGACGAGAGACGTCACCGCTGCAGCAGAATATAACAACAGAAAATAAAATAGGTAGCTATGTGTTTCTCAAGCGAAAACGCGGGAGATTTTAACACAGTCTCAGTGTACATACCTTACAACCAACCTTCGATACGGCAAACGTAAATCACAGGAGGAAAAATAAAATCAATGATGATATAAAAAATGTTTACTACAACACAACGAATCGGCGTTTCAATTATAATAATCTAATAATCATTTTGTAACATTTATATGTAGAGAATCTGAGAGCGAAGAAGACGATAACAGTTCAGGATTAGAATTTACGGACAACCAAACGTTAATAACATCAGATGAATAGATCCTTCAGAACCATCCAGATCAAGTCAGTTCTATGTATGAGAACTATAACATGAAAATAAGCATTGACAAGACAGAGACAATGGTAAGAGGCAGACAGTTAGACATCCTGTCAATAACAATAAAGAACTTGGAAATAAAACAAACCAGCGAATTAAATATCTAGGGTCAACTTTTACTTCAGATGGGGAATGGGTGAAAACAATCAACGCATGACGTGCAAAGGCACATCAGGTACCGGGGCAACTAGCGCCACTTCTGCTGCATAGAAAGATATCTATAAGTACTAAAACAAATCTCATTAGTACTAAAACAAATCTCATAAGTACTAAAACAAATCTCATAAGTACTAAAACAAATCTCATAAGTACTAACACAAATCTCATAAGTACTAACACACATCTCATAAGTACTAAAACAAATCTCATAAGTACTAACACAAATCTCATAAGTACTAACACAAATCTCATAAGTACTAAAACAAATCTCATAATAAATCTAATAAAAACTACATTCTGGTTGACATGATGCTACCAATGTGGAACTGACCGCTTACTGCAAGTAATGAGCCCAAAACTGTGAGAGAGAGAATCAGGTATTAGCGGAAGATCAGGTCTGAAACGAGTCATGCACTTCAATGAAGAACAACTGAGAATCAGGGATTAGCGGAAGATCAGGTCTGAAACGAGTCATGCACTTCACTGAAGAACAACTGAGAATCAGGGATTAGCGGAAGATCAGGTCTGAAACGAGTCATGCACTTCATTGAAGAACAACTGAGAATCAGGGATTAGCGGAAGAACAGGTCTGAAACGAGTCATGCACTTCATTGAAGAACAACTGAGAATCAGGGATTAGCGGAAGATCAGGTCTGAAACGAGTCATGCACTTCACTGAAGAACAACTGAGAATCAGGGATTAGCGGAAGATCAGGTCTGAAACGAGTCATGCACTTCATTGAAGAACAACTGAGAATCAGGGATTAGCGGAAGATCAGGTCTGAAACGAGCCATGCTCTTCATTGAAGAACAACTGGTTAAACGGTGGCACCACTTCATAAAAATGCCCTGGTACCATCTGTTGCAAAGGGCCACATTTTGAAAACATGTAATGGATACAGAACAAGGAGAAGACCTCATAAAAGATGGAGGGATGGTATCAAGAACAACCATAGAGAAATGAATACCAACTTACAAACAGTATTAGAAAGAGCGCATACAGATCTTTACAACTACTCCCAATACTTCAACAAAGTTAATGGAGGAAGAGAAGAAGAAGAAGAAGAAGAAGAAGAAGAAGAAGAAGAAGAAGAAGAAGAAGAAGAAGAAGAAGAAGAAGAAGAAGAAGAAGAAGAAGAAGAAGAAGCTGCAGCAGCAGCAGCATCAGGTGGGAGAGGAGGAGGAGAAGGAGGAGAAGAAGAAGAATAAGAAGAAGGAGAAGATTGCACTAAGTTTTCCGTTTGATCCGATTGTAGATACTTGCACGTAATATTCATTCCTTATTACATAGAGGTCAAATCGAGCGAGCGCCAAAAAGATTTAAAAAAATTAACACCTGGGGCCAATGATGACCTAGTTCGTTCCCGGCGTGAAAGCAGTACTCTCATTCTGAGCATGCTCGTGAACTGCCCAGACGGTGAGTGCAGGACGTGGGTTCTGATCGTCTAGCATCATTGTGGGAAATATCTTTGGCTCTGGTTCCAAAGTGCTGTCATACCCGGGGTAGATATCAGTCTTGGTCACATACCCGCAAGGTGTGCATTCATCACCTGTGACAGCACGTGTTCAGCTTCTGGCCTACGCGTCTTCGTAGAGCCAGATTAAACTAACCGGAGACGATGACTTAGATCCCCTGGCGTCGTAAAAGCAGACTGCTTAAGACACGTACATTCCTACACATGTAAACTTAGTGAACAGTTCATTGTCGTCATTGAACATCGAATTATAAGCCCATAAGTGCTCAGATCCTCTCCTTGGTATCTCCCTCAGCCTGTACCGACTGGCGACACAATACTGTGTTGACTGACCATTCCTCTTTGACTTCCCGCATGGCGCGCTAATCTAGTTTGAATACGCTTAATCTAAACTTGAGTAAGCCCACGGTCAGCCCCTGCAAAATAAGGCGTTGAAAACGGAGACAGACAGCCAGAAGACACACCACAGCAATTAATGGTGCCACACACTCACGCAAAGCCAACGAATGAAGAAGAATAAGTGACTGTTGCAGAATGTATCGTTTGAGTCATAACGGAGTTATCCGTTGTTGTCCGTTGCTGTCATATGTCAAGTATCTATCACGCCTGGAATATATCTACACTGTGCCCTTCCTCTGCTACGCCATGCAGCAAGCCTTCCTTCATACTGATTCTTTTCCAGACGTTCAGATCTCCTTACATGTCCATATGTGATTGACCTCAATGTCGTTTCCATTAATAACCAACCTTCTTTAATAATGAGCTCTAATGCAGTGGTTCTCAACCGGTGGGGAATTCCCCCCCCCCAGGGGGGAATTTTGGGGTTTCCAGGGGGGGGGGGGGGGGAATGAAGATTATTTCAAGATCGCGTTAATACAAGAACCGATTACTTGATCTGGTTTTTCCTTTAATACTTTACGCTTCTGTACGCATCACCCTTCTGAAATTCATTTTATAACGTAAGTAGATCCGCAAATGACATTTTATGTACATGTTTTAGTATGTGCTATTAAATTTAGCTTCAATTATTACGTATACTGTGTAGGGGCAGGGGGAAATTTTTAGGGAGGAAATACAAAGGGGGGGGGGGGGAATGACGTTCTAAAAATATGGTAGGGGGGGGGGAATGGTGTCCTAAAAATATGATGAGGGGGGGGGGATGACGTCCTAAAAATATGGTGAAGGGGGACCGGACCAAAAAAGGTTGAGAACCACTGCTCTAATGGGATGGCTCTGTGGGTTCACTTTTCTGTCCAATGAATTTTTCTACTCTTATACACTTATAGAGCACTTATATTCAAATGCGCATATATTTTTTCATGTGATTTTATACAAGTGCAGGTTTCACACCCATATATATGTAACGGAAGAGCGTCTGGCCGAATAGCTGGAACGAGGCGCTTCCTTTCAGGAGACCCGAGTTCGTTTCCTCAGTAAGGTAATAGACTTGTTTTCTGTCCCGGAAAAGAAAAAAAAAGAAAACCATAACATGCACAGTTCGCGGCGACTGCACTAGCCAGGCTTCCTTAATTCTTCAAGGAATATCCTTTATCCGCCCACAGTATTCTCTCCATTCTTATTTAAAACCGCATCACTACAGCTCTCACATAATTCCTCACTTGTCAGCTAATTGTCCATGATTCGTTTTCGTGCATCAGGATTGGCCCAACATAGCTCAAGTACAAGATAAACGACACAAAAATTACCGCAGCGCTGTTGATATTACACAGAGAGAAAATGTGTCGGGGAATTAGCCATTAACAAACTCAGTGTTTCAGGACAGAAAAAAAAAACCAACACAATAGAGAGAGATATAACAGCACACAGAGAAGACGAATAACGTGTGGAGGACACGAAGGGAAATTAAGACCCCTTTGTCCTACAACACAAGGTACGATAGGCAGTAATGCTAGCTTTTATTTAAAAAAAAAAAAAAAAAAAAATATATATATATATATATATATATATATATATATATATATATATATATATATATATATATATATATATATATATATATATATATTATTGGCACCTTTCCGTCTTGACAGACGATAGTTTGGTACATTGTGCTTCAAAAAGGCTTAATAACTACGATCCATGGCGGTGGCGAGTGTGACTGGTAAGGCCAATTCTTGCTGCAAATGTTTGCCCACAGTAGGTGTCAACAACTCATGTTTCAGGCATCATCGGATTACTTCTCCCACACCATACAAGAAACTTGCAAGTCGTGTGCGAGGAATGAAATGGTACATTTTATTGCCGTTGGCTCTTTACAATTGCAAAACAGTCGCTATCTAATCACACATAAAGTCACAATATTCTCTATCTAGTTTTCCTAACCCCTATAGCTAATTTCTATCTACTAGGCTATACGAAAACTATCTTCTATTCTACACGATGTGAACACTACAGAGTCAGTCCCCAGTCTGACTTGCTTCACTCGCGTCGCTACACGCCTCGCGGAAGGACCTTCATACGCCCTTCGGCCCTTTGCGTGCTAGCTCAGTTAGCACGCTTCTATTAGCTGGCTTTGGCTTGAGTGGCGATCGTAGCGATCACGCAGGCGTGACTCTGTCGTGACCAGTAGTGCTAACTATCTGGTCAACGCCTCCGTGTTAGGACTAGTCAACAGTCCCCCTCTTTCTATCATCCATCCTGCCCCCATCCCGGGCACCCTAACTTTTCTCCACTCTATCTGAGGTTGGCCGGTCTCTCTGGCTGTGGGGTTACAACACTTTCTCTCTGTAATCCCGTTTATCACGCAGAGTCTCGTAGCGGAGCGAGAGCTGAGGCGGTTCGACCCCCGCTCGTGACTTGCGGGATACTGAGCCGGCCGCTCAGAAAGCAATGGCAAACTACTGAGCGTAATCTTGCCAAGAGATCAACATACAGCTGAAAGATGCTGGTGTTGACAGCTAAGTCCTGTAAAGGATATGCTAAAAAAAAAAAAAAAAAAAATCTGAGGTTGACCCCACGTCCTGGTGGTGTTCTATCATGAGGCAGTCTTTGACACACACCCACCCCTCCTGTGTTGCGTCATCAACTTCGACTCATTGGTTGTGACGCAAGAGGTTTCTAAAAAAAAATTAGTGTGTCTAATTTTTGTCAAAGACTGTAGATAACCTGGCTTTGGGCTATTTAATAGATCTACTGACTAATGTCACAATGTAGCATCACTTTACTTGGCTACTGGCAATCGCCACAAACTTGTCTGGTTGGCGTGAGCCCTATTCTCAATCGCAATATTATATTAATTAGAGGTATGTCTGAACCGGACCGTTGTCTTATAAGACCTGCCCTCAAATAGTAAATTAACTCACTACCCATACAAAGTTGACTTTCTGAAGGTCAACACATGAATTGCTTCATGTCCCCCATATAATATTAAACAACCATTACACAAGCTGTGAGCGACAGGCTTTACCTATCTCGCTTCCGCGTGTAAAGTCATATTTCACTGTTAAGTTAGTGTTTCGTTGTCTATTATGTCCCCTGACCCGGAGTTATCTCCCTTTGATCTAATAAAAGTGTATGCAATTTATATGCTTGTTTTTATGGTTGTTTGTGTGTTTGGATGTAATTAAACGTATAATCTACCATCTAACATGTGTATCTAACTATCATGTGTATGTAAGTTAGTGTTTCAAGTGCCATAATTCATTTAACTGTGGTCACAAACATGTGTATAATACAAATCCGTGACTACATTTCTGTCTTATGAGACTCAAAATACTTTCACTAAGATCCTAAACTAAACTACACAAAATACATTCATTACAACACATTTTCAACATTGAAACCAACATTTGACGGCAACAAAAATAAAAAAGTCCTGTTGAGCGGCAGAAAAAATCCGCTCACTGTTCTCACTCTCTCCTGTATATTTTACAGTTGCTATCACTTTCACACTTCTGTCACACATCTTTCACCTTCCTTTATGTTACACTTCTTTTACTCTCACTATTGGCACACATCTTTTACCCTCATTTCTGTCACACATCTTTCATCCTCATTTCTGTCACACTTCTTTTACCCTCCTTTCTGTCACCCAACTTTCATCCTCATTTCTTTTACATTTCTTTCATCCTCATTTTTGTCACACTTCTTTCACCCTCACCTTTGTCACACATCTTTTACCTTCATTTCTGTCACATAACTTTCATCCTCATTTCTGTCACACATCTTTCATCCTCACCTTTGTCACACATCTTTTACCTTCATTTCTGTCACATACCTTTCACTTTCATTTTTGTCACGCATCTTTTACCCTCATAGTTATTTAAAAACCTTGGAGTGACACTGTACAAGTTTGGCTCAGTTTGATAGAGTTGAGCCTAATGACTGTGCATCAACCGTTGCACACGTCAAGTATTTACAACATATTTACATGTAAGAAAAAAGGGTTGATGGTTTGTACCCTGGTATTATTCACCACTCTATTCTACTGAAATATTACTCTAAATACTGACATACTAATACTAGTTTTATAAATATACATTTAATGTGTTGCCTATTTTAATCTATCTGTCATATTAATCCTAAAATAAGCTTACAATACTCCTAATCTTTATCTAATTTAAGGGATGGAATTTACCTATGTGAAATGAAATTGATGTGAGATGAGTGATGTCTCTTTGTGAAATGGGTAATGTGAAATGTAATAAGTTACGTCCCTTTCTAAAATGGGTGATGTGAAATATAACATATTCTAACTAATGTTTTTACATGAAACAAACTATATGATTGATATTCTTATTCTATATGGTGAAAATGATGTATCTTTAAGTGTATAATATTTCTATTTTATTATGGTGTAATCTAATCATACTACTAAATGATAATGTTTATTAAATGGATTGGTTAAGATGGAATGAAATCAAATGAAATGAAACAAAGTGAAATATAATAAACTAAATGATACTATTCATATCTAAACTTCTTATAATTAGTTGTCATGTTTAAATTACTATCCTCATCTACTTTTAAAACTAAATAAATATGTAAATTAATAATCTATCTAAACTAAAATGAAAAAGTATTATCTTATCTAAATCTAACTATAGATTAAAATGACATAATCTATCTATATTTTATCACTATATTAAAACCTTATGATACATATCACATTAAGTTTATATATACACGGTCTTTAAATACCTCAGGTTAGTCGTTGCCATTAATGTTCAGAAACATACTTTCATTGGCATAATATCTAGGCAATTGTTCTGGGTATTTGAAATCCATTACACAGTCATATTTATTCTATGGGTATTGCACCTGTAGAGTTCGTTTGTAGACCACTGTTCTCGTGTCTGTATGTCTATAATCATCTGACACTGTTTTTCTCTGTTTAACACAACTACTTCACTGGAACATATTTGGAGCTTAGCAAGTAATAAGCTGTCCTAGTTCACAAAGTGATATATTTGTTCCCAGAGTAAAGTTGTTACTTTTGATGTCTACAGACACATAGCAGGTCAATGTTTTTGGTACTTAGTTCATCACACAATATTCCTGTATTTCTAACATATTTCACATAGAATATTTGACTGTACTAAATTAACATATATTACAATACAATTTTATGTGGAAATTTCTGGTATTGCTACATCAGATGGTCGACTAAGGGTATCAGCCAAGATGTTATCTTTCCCCTTAATATGTTCTATACTAAAGGTGTAATTTCGTAGTATTAGCGACCACCTGTATATTCGGTCATTTCGATGTACACCACTCTGCATGACCGTTATTGGGGAGTTGTCAGTCTGGACAATGAAGTGCACACCTGACAGAAATCGATGCAGCTTTCTCACCGCATAGATGACGCTTAAGGCTTCCAACTCGGATATGGAATATCTGGACTCGGTGGGTGTGATCTTACGGCTCACGTAGCAAATCGGATGGAAGATGCCCTCATAAAATTGGCCTAGTACTGCAGCGATGGAGATCCTGCTGGCATCTGTCCTAAGATAATAAACGAGCCTCGGATTAGGCAAGCGGAGGATTGGAACATTACTAAACAAAATTTTCAATTTTGACAATGCAGAAATTAATAATGCATCTTTAACATCCAATTTTACAGAAGCTTTTAAAACATTGGAAAATACACTTGTAATCTCCGCTAAATTTGGAATAAATTTACTATAGTAATTCACTAACCCCAAAAGGCTTCTGA
Organism: Cepaea hortensis; assembly: GCA_963921405.1. Classification (NCBI taxonomy): domain Eukaryota; kingdom Metazoa; phylum Mollusca; class Gastropoda; order Stylommatophora; family Helicidae; genus Cepaea; species Cepaea hortensis. The sequence continues at coordinate 18,337,818 of OY992876.1, forward strand.
CCTGTTTCTTGGTGGTAGGCATGGTCAGATTCATAATTTTGGTAATAATTTTCTGGTCAGTCTTTAGTTGACCTTGAGAAATGACATGACCCAAAAAATCAATCTCTTTTAGGCCCAATTCGACTTTGCTCGGTTTGACAGTGAGCCCGAAGAGTCGCAACCTATTAAAGACATGTCTCAGTTTCAGTAGGTGTGTTGTCCAGTCATCAGTATGGACACATATATCATCTATATAGGTCACTGTATTCGTCACTCCATGAAGTAGATCTCTAGTTAAGCGTACGAAAGTGGCAGGAGCGTTTCGAAGTCCGAAAGGAAGAAAACGCCACTCGTATAGTCCTAAAGGAGTTGAAAAAGCAGTAAGATGGATGGATTGAGACTGCATAGGGACTTGCCAATATCCCTTAGTGAGGTCTAATTTAGAAAAGATTTTGGAGGTGGACATGTCAAGAATAAGATCTTCGCAGGAAGGAATTGGCTCTGCGTCGATCTTGGTGACGTTGTTGAGCTTTCGATAGTCCACGCACAGACGAATTGTAGAATCTTTCTTCTTAACTAGAACAATTGGAAAAGAGTACTCAGAGGTGGATTTTTGGATGATCCCACTAGCTTCTAAATTCAGAATTTCCTTATTTAGATTTTCCCTATAGCTTAGTGGGATTGAGTACGGCCTGCATTTAATAGGCTTAGAGTCCGTAAGAAGAATGGAGTGTTCGATTCTGTCCGTCCTACCTGGAATGTCAGAGAATATGTCTTTGTATTCCGTCACTAATTCTACTAATTGTCGTCGTTGACTGTCTGTTAGTCCCTGTTCTATATGTATGCTATCTAATGTAGCAGTCTTGTCTACAATAGGAACTGGTAGTTCCATTCCGTCGTCGTCTACCTGATTCAGTACGGTGGTGGTGCTAAGTGTGTATTCTGTATTCTCGCTAAGTGTATGCTCGTCGGATATGCCAGTCTCGCTAACTAGTGTAGTTGCGTTATGTATGTCTGTCGTCTGATCACTTGGTGTGGGTGCACTGTGTTCGTCTGTCTCTACTTCTGTCTCTTGTCGTAAATAGTAAGGTTTCAACATGTTGACATGGAATATCTTTAAGTTTCCGTTTATTGATATTTCATAGTCAACATCTGAAATTTTACGTACCACCTTGAATGGCCCTTGCCATGAAGTCAATAATAAATTTCGTTTGTCAGGAAGCAAGAGAAGTATGTCTTGATCTGGTTCAAGTTCAATTGTTCTCGCCCCTTTGTTGGCATATTGGCGGTAGATTTGACCCTTCCTCTCCAAAGCTGCCTTAGCTATAATACACGATTTCATGATGTTATCTCGTGTTTCAGTCACCATTTCATAAGGTGTTTTTGGTTCGGGGATTTGAATAGAATTTGTTATTGCCTGATGATAAATGGTTAGGGGTCCCCGTGGGTTAGCCCCGTACACTAATTCAAACGGTGAGAAACCCGTGCTTGAATGGGGAATCTCCCGATAGGCAAACAGCACTGTTGGTAACAGTGTATCCCAGTCAGCTGGGTTTTCTGCTGTTACCTTAGCCAGCATATGCTTAAGATCTCCATTAATTTTTTCTACTATCCCATTGCTGGCTGGATGATACGCTGTCGTGAAATGTTGTTTAATCCCTAACATTTTTGTAAGGGCTTGCGTTGCAGCCGATATGAATTGTGTTTCACGATCGGATAAAATGGTCCGTGGAAATCCGAATCGTGAGAACAGGTGTAGAAATACATTGGCAACATCTTTGGAGGTGATGTACTTCAAAGCTACTGCCTCAACCCACCTTGTACAGAGGTCGACCATCGTCAATATGAAGCGATTTCCTTTGCTGGACACCTGATTCAGGGGTCCAACAATATCTACCGCCACACTCTCAAATGGCCTGGAAGCCAGTGTAGAAGGTTGTACTTCAGCTGTAGCATGTTTACCCTTTCGTACTAACTGTTGACAGACATTACACGAACGACAAAATAATTTAATATCATTGCAAAAACCTGGCCAATAAAAATGAGCCTGAATTCTGGCCCTGGTTTTGTCATATGCAAGATGGCCAGCAAACGGTGACTCATGTGCAATCTTTAGCACAGTTATGCGATGTTGTACAGGTAACACCGTTTGCTGAATCTCATGGTTACCAGTAGTATAATATCTAGTAAGAATGCCATTATTTAATCTGAAGAACCATGATGCGTTCTTTGTAATTTTGGCTCGTTCTTTCAATAATTTTAAATAAGGAGACAAACTAGGATCAGCTTTCTGCTGTTCTATGAATTTTTGTCTGTTGGTATCATCAGTGCTAGATGGAGAAAGCACCAGTAGTCTCTCATCTTGAAGCGTGTCTTGATGTTTTATAGTGTCTGCTCTGGTTGTTGCATTAACTGCATTCAGTTGGTTCCATGCAGATATTTCGTCGCTAGTACATTGTTTTAGTTGAGGTAAGCAACCCAGAATTAAATCAGTACAAGGGTTGTCAAGTATAGCACAAGTAAATGTACCCGAAAGGAAAGGAGTGTCAATACGGGCTTTGGCCAAAGGGTAAATTTCAATGTTACCCGAAAAGGTTCGGCATTTGACAGAGTCACCTGTATAATCCTCTTGACTCACCAGTTCCTTTCTGAGACCAATAAGGGTACTCCCGCTGTCCAGCAAACATTGGCATGGTCTATCATTGACCATTGCATTGTGGAACTCTAAATTGCCTCTGGAGGCTAAGGCTGCATTCACACTCTCAGATGAGAATGGAACTGTATGTCCACATTCTAATTTTCCGTCAGCATGAAACTGGTGACATCGCTCACAACTGTCAAAACTCAACATATCGTTTACACAACACACCTCTTCCGTTTGGTTAACAGGTAATTCATTTTCAACATCACACTCAGTCTCACTACCACTATCAGAAGATGTATCAAGTAAAATAGCATTGTTGGCTTTCATACGTTGGCGGCCAAGGCACTTATTTGAATAGTGGCCGTAGCTGGAACAAAAAAAACATTTAACGGCACGCCGGTATGCAGATCTTTTGTTCTGTTGCTTCTTAATAACATTTTCAAGATGTGCCGGATAACTCGGCGATTTGTCACACATTGAATAAGTGTCATGTAAAAGTTGACAGTGGATACATTTTGAAACTTTTCTATCTTTCTTGTCAAATTTATTAAATGGTTTTCTATTGCTCTGATAGTTTTTAGATTGATCTTTTACAAAAGAAACTATTTCAGAGTCATTTGAAGTTTTAAAAATATTTCTGTTTGAAGAAAAATATGCTGACCCTTTCTTTTCAAACTGTTCTATGGTTTCAATGTCTGACTGCTGCAAAAATTTAGCAAAAGAGGATGGTATCGTGGATATTACTTTATCCATAGTTATTAAGTTTTTTAATTTATCAAAGTCTTTTCCTATGTTAGTTGCTTTAAGCCACCTATTTAGTACACTTTGAACATTTGAGACGTAGTCAATGAAAGTCTCAGTAGGTTTAGGTTTTAAAGTTGAGAACTGAACCTGATACCCAGGGGCATCAAGTAAAAAGTGTTGCATAATCCTATCACGTATGTATTGGTAGTCAGATCTAAGATCGGTTGGTATAGATTCTATTACTTTAAGGGGCTCACCACTCAGGTTCTTCATATAAATCATAGCCCACATCTCTAAAGGAACTTGGTGATATTTAAACTGATACTCGACATTCTCTGTCCAGGCAGAAATTGAATCTTCTTTACAATATGCTTTGATAATATTTTTGTATTTGTTGAACTTATTTTCTTCTTGTTGACTTTTAAGTTTAGTGGCAGAGATCTCTGCGTGTGAGTCTATATCCATCTCTTTCATCTTTAACTGTGTCTCTGATTCTACTTGTATTTGTTTTTCCTTAACTCTTGCCATTTCATCTATCTCCTTTTGCTTTAGATCTAATTCTCTTTGCTTTATTTCTCTCTCCTGATCTACTGTTTTCTGCTTTAATTCTAGTTCTTTCTGTTTAATTTCTTTATCATGTTCTAATTGTTGTTGCTTAACATTCTTATCATGTTCTAATTGTTGTTGCTTAACTTGTAATTCTTTTTGTTTTGTTATCTCAGCTAGTTGTATCTGGTGTTGTCTTTCCTGTGCGCGTTCATCTCTCTCTGCATCCTTTGCTTCTTTAAATTTTTGATCTGCATATTGTTCTAGCTCTTTACCTGTGTATTGCAATTCTTTACCTGCTTTAATGAAGTCAGCTAGAGTAGCCATGTTGCTGGGTAATTGGCTTGTGTTGACCTGAACTCAGTTATTTTTCTTTAATCTGCTATGTTATTTAATATCTGAGCACTACAAATTGTACTATTTGTTTACAATCTGGAAAGTTGTATTCTCCAAAAAATTAGAGCACAAAGTCTGTTCATACAATACACGCTGAAAAAGAGATGCACTATTAATCACAATGCATGCCAAAAACGTAGGTTTTACTCAACTTAATGTTCCTTAGAACAAGGAACAACACGTTAGCAACACCGGTCCCGTTGTTTGGCACCCCGGAATACACACGAGTTTTCTACTCAGGTCACCTCGTTTGGCACATCGGCACACACTCACGTTATCACTCAGCTGTTGTTCGCCCTGTTTTACAGAGCAGCAACAATTAACAACTCGTAAATGAAAAATAGACTTTTGACAACTTGTTATGATGACACAGACATGCCCACGAACAAACAGAACATCGATTAATTAATATTTAATGTCAATGTCCTGTCTTCGTTCTACAGTAATTTGTCTTTCGTTACAAACCTAGTTTAATCTATGGAAGAATGGTGCAGACAAAATCTAATTTGCATAGCCGAAATAGTGCCCTCGTGACGGTAAACAAATAGAAAAGTACGAAAAAAAAAATTCAATAACTGCTTTTAAATAAATATAAATATAATAATAATGTGTAAATAAATAAATATATTCATTCTCTAACTTAAATAAACAAATAATAGTTAATATATCGTAAAGATTCAGGCAGGCAGCAGCTTGCCAGTATGTAAACACTGAAATGCTGATTGCAAATGGCGATGCCCAACTGTTTCTCAATCGTGCCACGTCACAGGCGCAGCGCTATTTTTAGCTTGCAAAAATCAATACTGTCGCTGACCTTTGTATTGTTCCGCCATGAATCATTTTTGCCAATTATTCAAAAACAAATAAATAATTACATAAATAAATGAAAGAAGAACATAATATGCATACTTACAACTTTGAAAAACACAATATTTAAATATATAACATTCTACTAAGCACAAATAAACATTATTTCATCACCATAGGCACAATTCTGCCGGCAACTCGATCTAGTCTGCACACGTCATAGTCACTGACCTAAATTAAACATTTAATCTTCGTAATATCCTATCTGTAAAACTAGTCGAGAGCCGTGGGTAAGTGTAATAGCTTGAACTCAGGTTCAAGCAGCACTTCTGACACCACATTTAATCCTATTGCCTGTCAACAACTCATGTTTCAGGCATCATCGGATTACTTCTCCCACACCATACAAGAAACTTGCAAGTCGTGTGCGAGGAATGAAATGGTACATTTTATTGCCGTTGGCTCTTTACAATTGCAAAACAGTCGCTATCTAATCACACATAAAGTCACAATATTCTCTATCTAGTTTTCCTAACCCCTATAGCTAATTTCTATCTTCTATTCTACACGATGTGAACACTACAGAGTCAGTCCCCAGTCTGACTTGCTTCACTCGCGTCGCTACACGCCTCGCGGAAGGACCTTCATACGCCCTTCGGCCCTTTGCGTGCTAGCTCAGTTAGCACGCTTCTATTAGCTGGCTTTGGCTTGAGTGGCGATCGTAGCGATCACGCAGGCGTGACTCTGTCGTGACCAGTAGTGCTAACTATCTGGTCAACGCCTCCGTGTGAGGACTAGTCAACAGTCCCCCTCTTTCTATCATCCATCCTGCCCCCATCCCAGGCACCCTGTTCTCTCCACTCTATCTGAGGTTGACCCCACGTCCTGGTGGTGTTCTATCATGAGGCAGTCTTTGACAGTAGGTGCATGTGAAAACATGGTCACTTCCACCATTTTGCACCATCTTACGTCTCTCACGCTCTATGTGTGCTTTATCTGCAATCATTTTCTCCTTTGTCTTTATTCCATTTCTGATAGTTGCCCTCCATGCAACACGTTCAGCAGCGACGTGCTCCTAATGTGCATTATCAATGCCTGTATCAATCATGTCCCGCTTACACACATCTTTGTATCGTAGTAGAGGCCGACCCTGAGATCTCCTACCCGTCTGTAATTCCCCAAAAAAGATGTCCTTTGGTATTCTACCATCATCCATCCTCCTAACGTGTCCTATCCATCTAAGTCTACGAAGACTGAGCATGGAATACACCGTCACACAACCTGATCTTTCCATTTCCAATACTTCAGTATTTGTGATTTTGTCTTGCCACTTAATACCAAGTATTCTTCGCAGACACCGCATATGATATATATATATATATATATATATATATATATATATATATATATATATATATATATATATATATATATATATATATATATATATATATATATATATATATATTAACTTAATGAACACCCTCTAATCCTGCAGTGTTGTAACAAGTTATTCTAATTTACATAACGCGAAAGAGACATGTAACCGTGAACATAATCATCAGCAACAGCAACACTGACTAAATGATATTTTCATGCTAGGAATCAACACAATGTAACCACAAACACAAACATCGTCAACAGCAGCAGTAGCTCTACCACATATCTATTAAATACAGAGCCAGGAATCAACACAACAGAAACGTGAACATGAACATCAGCAATAACTCCACCACACATCCATGTCTAATACAGAGCCAGGAATCAACACAACGTGACCTCAGCGTAAACATCATAACATCAGCAGTAACCCCACTCCACCTTTCATTCATGTATAAGCCGAAAATATCGCCAAGGGGTCACCTCATATAGGCGCAATGCACGCCACGCCTCTTTTAACTTGCTGTTTTCGCAGCCTGACCATGATTGTAGATTCCCAGTCATCGCTTGGTTCTCGTAAACGACTTCTTCTCGTAGAGCATTCAGAATGTCTGCCTTATTAGGGTGTGTGAATGTGGGTGGGTAGATGGGCGATGTATGTTTTGATAGGTGGGTGGGGGATGTGTGGGTGTGAGTGGTTGAGGGATGAGTACGTGAGTGGGGGATGTGTGTGGGAATGATTGTATAGAGATCTATGGAACACGAACACAACGAAGCGTTGCCGTTTCTAGATATCCTAATGAGACGTAGAGCAGATGGCACAATTCAAAGATCGGTGTACCGCAAAGAAACATGGACTGGCCAATACTTAAATTTTCAGAGCTTCGCACCTGTCCAGTACAAACGGGGCTTAGTACGGACCCTGTTTGACCGTGTTAGGAAGATATGCACCCAGGACACACTGACAGAGGAATTAAAAACTCTGAAGAATGCCTTAAACCTGAATGGGTACTCCACAGGATTTGTAAAGCGCCACTGCCAACAGCCCAAACCGAAATCAGAAGTTTACTACAGTCCCTAAACTCAAAGTATTCATCCAGCTAACCTTCCGAGGAGATGACGTAATGCAACGTCTGCGGGACCGGCTCACTACAGCAGTCGAGCGAACATTCTGTGCTGCAGCTCTAGTCATCAGGTACAGAAACACACCGATCCCAGTCCCAGCAGTAAAAGAACCTGTAGCTTTGTACGCCAAATCAAATTGTATTTACCAATTTACATGCAGATGCGAGGCCATCTACATAGGCAGAACTGAGCGACAGTGGGTGTGGGTGGGGGATGTGTGTGGGTGGGGTATGTGTGTGGGTGGGGTATGTGTGGGTGGCGGAGATGTGTGTGTGGATGGGCATGTATGTGTGTGGGTGGAGGGTGTGTCTGTGGGTGGGGAATGTGTAGTTAAGGGATGTGTGGTTGGAGGATGGGTGATTGGGGGGGGGGGGAATGTGTGGATGATGTGTGCATGGGTAAGAGTGTGTAGGTTAGGGATGGGTGGGGATGTGTGTGTCGGTAGATGTGGGTGGGTTGGGGGAGATTGTGTGGGTGGGAAATGTGTGTAAGAAGGATGTGTGTAAGTGGGGGATGTGTGGGTGGGTGCGAGATTTGTGTGTGGGTAGGTGCGGGATGAGTGGTTGGCTGGGAGATGTGTGTGTGGGTGGGGGATGTGTGGTTGGGGGATGTGTGTTTGAATGGGTGGTTGGAGGTGTAGAGGATATGTGGATGGGTGAGTGTTGGTAGGTTATGGGATGGATGAAAGATGTGTGTGTGTGGGTGGGGCGATGTGTGTAGATGGGGGATGTGCGTAGGAGGGGGATGGGTGGGTGGGTGCATGTATGTGTGCTTTGGTGTGTGTGTGTGTTGGTGGGGGATGTGTGTATGGGGGATGTGTGGTGGGTGGGGATATGTGTGTAGTTGGGAGGATGTGTGTGGGTGTGGGACGTGTGGGTGGGGGATCGGTGCATTGGTGGGGGATGTGTGTGTGGGTGGTGGATGTGTCTCACAACATGGAATATGTATTGTTTATGTCTACAACATTCATTTGAAAATGTTGTTTTCCTATGTGAATGTATTATGCACTATTGATGAACGAAAGATAAGTGATTCGAGCGATTCGTAAGACGGACTTGCGTGCCCAACTTGTTACCCTTTGAAAATAAAGTCCGTTCATTAGTATAATACAGAGCCAGGTATCAACGCAAAGTAACCACGAAAATAAACATCAGCAATAACTCCACCACACATGCATATATAATACAGAGCCAGGAATCAACGCAACGTAACTACGAACATAAACATCAGCAGTAACTCCACCACACATGCATGTATAATACAGAGCCAGGAACATAACCATCAGCAGTAACTCCAGCACACATGCATATATAATACAGAGCCAGGAACATAAATATCAGCAGTAACTCCACCACACATACATATATAATACAGAGCCAGGAACATAAACATCAACTGTAACTCCACCACACATGCATATATAATACAGAGCCAGGAACATAAACATCAACTGTAACTCCACCACACATGCATATATAATACAGAGCCAGGAACATAAACATCGGCAGTAACTCCACCACACATACATATATAATACAGAGCCAGGAACATAAACATCAGCAGTAACTCCACCACACATGCATATATAATACAGAGCCAGGAACATAAACATCAACTGTAACTCCACCACACATACATATATAATACAGAGCCAGGAACATAAACATCAGCAGTAACTCCACCATACATACATGTATAATACAGAGCCAGGAACATAAACATCAGCAGTAACTCCACCACACATACATATATAATACAGAGCCAGGAGCATAAACATCAGCAGTAACTCCACCACACATACATATATAATACAGAGCCAGGAACATAAACATCAGCAGTAACTCCACCACACATACATATATAATACAGAGCCAGGAACATAAACATCAGCAGTAACTCCACCACACATACATATATAATACAGAGCCAGGAACATAAACATCAGCAGTAACTCCACCACACATACATATATAATACAGAGCCAGGAACATAAACATCAGCAGTAACTCCACCACACTTGCATATATAATTCAGAGCCAGGAACATAAACATCAGCAGTAACTCCACCACACATGCATGTATAATACAGAGCCAGGAACATAAACATCAGCAGTAACTCCACCACACATGCATGTATAATACAGAGCCAGGAACATAGCCATCTGCAGTAACTCCATCACACATACATATATAACACAGAGCCAGGAACATAAACATCAGCAGTAACTCCACCACACATACATATATAATACAGAGCCAGGAACATAAGCATCAGCAGTAACTCCACCACACATGCATATGTAATACAGAGCCAGGAACATAAGCATCAGCAGTAACTCCACCACACATGCATATATAACACAGAGCCAAGAACATAGCCATCTGCAGTAACTTCACCACACATGCATATATAATTCAGAGCCAGGAACAAAAATATCAGCAGTAACTCCACCACACATGCATATATAACACAGAGCCAGGAACATAAACATCAGCAGTAACTCCACCACACACACATATATAACACAGAGCCAGGAACATAGACATCTGCAGTAACTCCATCACACATACATATATAATACAGAGCCAGGAACATAAACATCAGCAGTAACTCCACCACACATACATATATAATACAAAGCCAGGAACATAAACATCAGCAGTAACTCCACCACACATACATATATAATACACAGCCAGGAACATAAACATCAGCAGTAACTCCACCACACATGCATATATAATACAGAGCCAGGAACATAAACATCATCAGTAACTCCACCACACATACATATATAATACAGAGCCAGGAACATAAATATCAGCAGTAACTCCACCACACATGCATATATAATACAGAGCCAGGAACATAAATATCAGCAGTAACTCCACCACACATGCATATATAATACAGAGCCAGGAACATAAACATCAGCAGTAACTCCACCACACATGCATATATAATTCAGAGCCAGGAACATAAATATCAGCAGTAACTCCACCACACATGCATATATAATACAGAGCCAGGAACATAAACATCAGCAGTAACTCCACCACACATACATATATAATACAGAGCCAGGGACATAAACATCAGCAGTATCTCCACTACATATACATATATAATACAGAGCCAGGAACATAAACATCAGCAGTAACTCCACCACACATACATATATAATACAGAGCCAGGAACATAAACATCAGCAGTAACTCCACCACACATACATATATAATACAGAGCCAGGAACATAAACATCAGCAGTAACTCCACCACACATGCATATATAATACAGACCCAGGAACATAAACATCAGCAGTAACTCCACCACACATACATATATAATACAGAGCCAGGAACATAAACATCAGCAGTAACTCCACCACACACGCATATATAATACAGAGCCAGGAACATAAACATCAGCAGTAACTCCACCACACACGCATATATAATACAGAGCCAGGAATCAACACAACGTGACCACGAACATAAACATCAACAACAACTCCACAACATATTCGAACTGTATGTTACATTATGCTGATATCAGGCATCTGCACAGCGTAACATATGTCGCTCATGCGTATTTGGATAACATCAGCGGCAAGGCACATAGTTGACGGTTGTTATCAATCACATCTTTTGAACGATTTCATTTGGACGCCGGCTCGCCCAGGTGGAATAAATGATATATGCGCCTGTGTACAATAAATGGACGGATAATTTGATTTCTCTGACGTGTTACGTATATTACCGTAGAATTTAGTGTTTGGAAACAAATGTTTCATTGTGATAATTGTAAATGTGTGCTTATGCGTGTGCGTATAATGATTGTTGGGGTGTATGTGTTGCGTATGTAACCAACCAACTAACCAACCAAGTAGCCAGCCATTCATCCAGCCAGCCAGTCTGCCACTCAGCCAACCTACTAAGCAACGCATCTTACACAATGTCGTTACGTGTAGCTGTGTTGGGGACCCACGATTGTGTTCCTACACCTACTGTGTTGGCCTGGTTGCGCCATATCGTGTTTGTTTAATAAGCCCTTGATGTTGTATACTCATCGCTTTCTTGGTCTTCCTCCAGATCTGTCTTTGTTGGATGATCTTGTCGGTAGCTCGCCCGCTTTCATTCTCATACGACGACTATACACTCAATGTATTGTCTATTAATTATTTCAATGTATTGCGATATACATTGTGTGTGTCACGCGCTTCAGTCTCCTCCTGTGTCGTCTCTGTCTCTCACCAACGCTCTATCTCTAGCACACACTTCACTTTTCCATTTGCGTATTCTAGCAGACTCTACACGCTCCCATGTGCGTATTATAGCACATAATTCACTCTCCCATGTGCGTATTCTAGCACACACTTCACTCTACTTAACCGTCGTTTCTGTCTATCCCATGCTCTGCCATAGCACGCATTTCACTCTCCCAGGCTCCATCTCTAACACACACTCCACTCCCCATGCTATATCTCTATCACACACTCCACTCTCCCATAGTCGTAACTCTAACACACACTCCACTCTTCCATACTCGTAACTCTAACACACACTCCACTCTTCCATAGTCATAACTGTAACACACACCCCACTCTTCAATACTCTATCTCTAACACAAATCCCACTCTTCCATACTCTATCTCTAACACATACCCCACTCTTCCATACACGACTTCTAACACACACCTCCCTCTTCCATAATTTTTCTCTAACACACACCCCACTCTTCCATACACGATCTCTAACACACACAGTCCACTCTTCCATACTCTATCTCTAACACACACCCCACTCTTCCATACTCTATCTCTAACACACACTCCATATTTTCATACTCTATCTCTAACACACACTCCATATTTCCATACTCTATCTCTAACACACAGTCCACTCTTCCATACTCTATCTCTAACAGACAGTCCACTCTTCCATACTCTATTTCTAACACACACCCCACTCTTCCATACTCTATCAATAGCACAAAGTTCACTCTCCCATACTCTCTAAAGCACACACTCCATTCTCCCATACTCTCTAAAGCACACACTCCATTCTCCTCTCCTTCCCAAGGCCGGACATACAACCATTAAGTCATCGATGTAATCCTCTTTGCTTCTGCATTTAAGTTTTAAACCTAAAGCTCTTTAATATCCCAGTCCTTCATCCCCAGCCTAAACCTGATTCGCTTAACCACTTATCCACACACACACACAGATACACACACAGACAGACACACACACACACACACACACACACACACACACACACACACAACTCCCACCACATTCAACCACACGCACATTTTAAATTCCTTGCATATATAACATACCATCCATATATCTCGCACCACACATAGCCTTACATACTTTATAACATGCCTGCATATGTTACTTACCGTACATATACTTCCCCATGTAACAATACGAGACCAGATGCATATATTACATACCATGCAGATATCTCCCCATGTAACAATACGAGGCCACGTGCATATATTACATCAATAAATCAATCATGTGCCATGCCGGAAAGCGTGGGCGGTCATGACTCGCCATTTCACTCGATCACCAGCGTCGCGGATCAGCTCAGTGTTCCTGTATCGTCCATGCCATGTGGCCAAGCCATCCAGGTATTTTCCTCTCGGTCTTCCTCTTGGTCTGTTCCCTTCGATCTTGCCAGTTGTCACTAAGTTCTCCAATCCATTTCTTCTCATAACATGTCCAAAAAATTTTGACTGTCTACGTCTAATTTCTCTAATCAGTTTACGATGTTCATTTGTCTCCTGTAGTACTTGGTCATTGGTTTTTCTGTCTGTCCATGGTATTCTTTGCATTTTCCTCAGAAACCACATTTCTGCAGCCATCAGATGTTTTTCAGCTTGACTGCTCATTGTCCAAGTTTCACATCCATACAAAAGAACAGGCTCTATGTATCCCCTCAACACTCTTTTTCTCGTTTCAATTGACATCTTTTTATTGGTCAGAATGTTTTTCATCTTGCTAAAGGCTACTTTCGCCATGGCGATTCTTGTTCTAATCTCTTCAAGGCATCTCCCATCAGATGTTATGACTGTTCCAAGATAATTGTACCGATTCACTTGGTGAAGAATATTTCCATTTACTTGTATATTACATTGTGGCACTTCTTTCTTCCTAGTGACGACCATAACCTGAGTCTTTTTACAATTTAATTCTAACCCCAGTTGCTCACTGTGTACAACAACCGCATCTACTAATTGTTGCAGGTCCTGCGCATTGTCTGCAATTAATACTGTATCATCTGCATATCTAATGTTATTGATGTTTCTTCCACCAATGCTGATTCCATTTATATCCTCTACATTTCTGAAAATATTTTCACTGTATAGGGAAAAAAGATCTGGAGACATCACACATCCCTGCCTAACACCTCTCTTAATTGGCTGATACTGTCCCACTTCATTATCAATCCTTATTGCAGCTTGTTGTTTCCAATATATGTTTTTTATAAGTCTAATGTCTTTCCCGGCAGTCAGGTCTTAGTCAGATATGACTGAGCTACCGTATAACAGTAGACGGTACTACCTGGTTTCTGTTAGCGCCGAACGTTGGGCGGCGCTTACCAAACCCGACACCCCACATTGTGCCAACGGCTTCGGGCGGAAGAGCGCAATTGGGAGGGTACAAGCCTTACCCTGGTGCGAGGAAATGCAAGCTAAAGACAAAATTGTCATGGCAGGGCAGACCAGGCCCTAAGCCTTGGTTGGCGACTGGTCTAGGATCGAAGCTCCAACAGGCGGACAGTTAGAGCATTGCTTTGCTGATCCGGCAGCTTCTGCAGCTTGTCTTGTTCCAGATGTAGGGGTGTTACCTTTCCTCTGGAGTGAACTAGGCAGGCCGAGAGAGGGATCATGCTGCATGGGCAACACATGATCTCTATATTTTAGCCCAGGCTTTGTGCTATGGAGAGGCAATAACTCCATCCCTGGTCTTAACTGGTAGATGTAGTGTCTTTCCCATCAATTTGTAGATCTGCAAGCATATCCACCATGTTGACATGTCTACATACCATACATATATCTCCCCATGTAACAATACGAGACCAGATGCATATGTTACATACCATACATATGTCTCCCCACGTATTAATACGAGGTAGGGATTCACGCTGTCTGTAGACACCCCCGCTAAAGTCCTTACTGATTTTAAGGAAGCGAATCTTCCCTGGTAAGACTTAAGTATATTCTATCTACACATAATCCTTCAACCCCATTTTGTAGATAATTGAAACGGGACTAATACGCACATATATAACTGAGTATGATGAAGCCTACAACAGATAAATCACAAGACAATATCAAGAATTAATCCTACACTGAAATAATATAACTCTTATTAACTAACACTAATGTCATTTAATTTAGACTGCAGTTACTCAGATATACAACATTAAGAGATTTTGTTTACATTATGAATTGTCACTAATATTATTTAATTTAGACTGCATTCACTCAAATAAACAACCATAACAGATTTTGTTTACACTATGAATTGTCACTACCAAGACTCCACAAGATTAGTCTTGGTGGAATTGTCATCATACAGTTAAGATGTGTTTCATAATGGTGAAGTGTGCCAGTGTCAAAATGTGGCGATGTAAGGGCGCATGGCAGAGAAAGAGTTAAGTAATCATCTGATTTATGCTGCCTTTGGACTCTGTAAGTAGATCTATTACAGTTATTGATCTGGACTTAGCGGACTTCTTCCCAAATGCAGCTGGGTATGTTTTAGGTCCTCAGTGTTGAGGATACTGTGGTGCCAGGATGTCCATAATAAGGGCAAACAATCTGTTTCAAGATGGCGGCTGGTGCAACATTTCGTGGTAAGAATCACTCAAGTGTGACAAGATTACAGTCCCTTCTCGACTGACCTGTGGTTCGTGACGCTTCTCTACGCGTCATCTTTACGCGTAATATCAAAGAAAGCTGGGTTTGACCATCTTTACAACCGACAAAGGAAGCTTGGATAGATGTTAATTCCTAATGACAAAGGAAGTGCTGTTGATATTATCGTCACACCACTGAGAGTGTTGGTGGTGGTCATCATCATCATGTGCCATGCCAGTAAGTGTGGGCGGTCATGTTTTGCCAGCTTACAAGAGCACCAGAGTCATAGATCAGGTCAGTGTTCTTGCCTCGATCATGCCACGTGGCCAATCCATCCAAATATTGACTTCTCTGCTTCCCCTTGTTCTCGCCCCCCCCCCCCCCCCCCAAATCTTGCCACAAAGTTCTCTAGTTTATTTCTTTCTCATAACGTGCCCAAAAAGTGTGACCGTCTACGTCTAATTTCTTAAATAAGTTTGATGTTGTCATTTGCCTCTTGTAAGACTTGCTCATTGATTTTTCTCTCTGTCCATGGTATTCTTGGTATATTCCCCAGAAACCACATTTTTACCACCGCCATTAGATACTGGTGGTGATACCATCCGCAAAAAGGGGGTCTGAGCTGATCCACAACACTGGTGATCGAGTGAAATGGCGAGTCATGACCGCCCACGCTTTCCGGCATGGCACATGATTGATTGATTGATCGTCAGTCATACGTATACCTAGCACCCACATGCAACACGACACACCCTCGTCGAGGCCATCAACCCGATATCCCAGTGTGTCATATCGTTTTCATATATATATATATATATATATATATATATATATATATATATATATATATATATATATATATATATATATATATATATATATATATATATCATTGGCACCTTGCCGTCTTGACAGACGATAGTTTGTGCTTTAAAAAGGCATAATAACTTTTAACTATGGCGGTAGCGAGTGTGACTGATAAGGCCAATTTGCGCTGTAAATGTCCGTTCACAGTGGGTGCATGTGAACACGTGGTCATTTCCACCATCATGCACCATCTTACGTCTCAAACGCTTGGTGTGTGACTTTTCTGCAATAATTTTCTCCTTTGACTTTATTCCATTTCTGATATTTGCCCTCCATGCAACACGTTCAGCGGCGACTTGCTCCCAATGTGCATTATCAATGCCTGTATCAATCATGTCCCGCTTACACACATCTTTGTATCGTAGTAGAGGCCGACCCTGAGATCTCTTACCCATCTGTAATTCACCAAAAAAGATATCCTTTGGTATTCTACCATCATCCATCCTCCTAAGATGTCCTATCCATCTAAGTCTACGAAGACTGAGCATGGAATAAACTGTCACACAACCTGATCTTTCCAATACTTCAGTATTTGTGATTTTGTCTTGCCACTTAATACCAAGAATTCTTCGCAGACACCGCATATGAAAGCTGTTTAAATTGTTCTCTTGGTGTGAGTAAGTTGTCCAGGTTTCACTGCCATAGAGAAGAGTACTAAGGACACAGGCTTGATAGACAAGGACTTTTGTTTTGGCAGTAAGCTTCCTGTTCTCCCAGACTCTTTTTCTTAACCTGTTCATTGTTGTTGCTGCCTTACCAATCCGGATGTTGATTTCCTGATCTAGGGATAATTTGCTATTTACCACTGATCCTAGATATGTAAAATGGTCTACTATCTCTAGTTCGGCGTCGTCAATAAAGATTGATGGTACCCCATGTGCACCTTGTGACATAATCTGTGTCTTCTTTTTGCTAATTGTTAAACCAAATTCAGAACAAGCATTGGAGAATGCAGATAGTAGACATTGCAATTCTTCCTCAGAGTGGGTCGTAACTGCAGCATCATCTGCAAAAAGCAACTCTCTGATCAGTACCCTCCTAATTTTGGTCTTAGCCTTCAATCTCTGAGCATTGTAGAGGCCGCCATCTGAGCGTGAGTGAATGTATATACCACCATCCTGATCACGAAATGCATATTTCAGTAGAAGTGAAAAGTATATTCCAAAGAGGGTGGGAGCTAGTACACAACCTTGCTTAACTCCACTCTTGATTTCAAATTCTTCAGAAGTTGCACCATCAAACTTGATTATACCCTTCATGCCTGTGTGGAACGATTCCACAATGGACAGAAGAGTTGGTGGGCAGCCAATCTTCTTTAGTGCCTTGAACAGACCCTCACGACTGACCAAATCAAATGCCTTTGTGAGGTCGATGAAGGCAATAAACAGTGGTTGATTCTGTTCACGGCATTTTTCTTGCATTTGTCGCAATGAGAATATCATATCAGTGGTAGACCGGTTCTGTCGAAAGCCACACTGTGATTCGGGGTAGACTTGATCTCCTAGGACTTGAAGTCTGCGCAGAACAATTCTGGCAAATACTTTTCCAACAATACACAGAAGTGAGATACCCCTATAGTTGTTGCAGTCGCTCCGATCGCCCTTGTTCTTGTACAGTGTTATGATGCTTGAATCTTTGAAATCCTGTGGGACTTGTCCTTCACGCCAGCATAGCTCTATTAGCTGGTGGATCTGTATAGTGAGTGTGTCTTGCCCACTCCTGATAACCTCTATTGGAATCCCATCCTTACCTGGAGCCTTGCCAGATGCAAGTTCATTTATAGCACACTTAACTTCTGTTATGGTCGGAAGTGTGTCCAGGTGGTCAAGAGTTGGTAGAGCCTCTATGGCGTTGAGGGCATTATCCGCTAGTTTGGTCTCACTTGAGTAAAGCTCCAAATAGTGCTCTACCCATCTGTCCATCTGCTGTTTCTTATCAGTGATGACTTCTCCAGTCAAGGTTTTCAATGGTGCACTTCTTTTGATCACTGGACCACAGGCTTTCTTTATTCCTTCATACATGCTTCTTATGTCTCCCTTATCACTTGCGATTTGAATGGACTCACATAACTTGATCCAATAATCATTTGCACACTGCCTGGCAGCCTTTTGCACATCCTTCCTAGCTTGCCTTAGCTCACTCAGAGTGTTACGCGTTGGTCTTTCCTTGTTTCTTAAGAGAGCTTTCTTCTTCTTATCAATCAAGGGCTGCAGAGTCTCGCTGTTGGCCGCAAACCAGTCCTGCCTCTTATGATCCACAGTGCCGTAAACCTTTACGGCAGTTTTACAAAGAGTTTCCTTAAGTTTATTCCATTTATCATTTACTGTACAATTTTCTGGTGTATCAGTGAAAGCGTCTTCAAGTTGCTGTTGAAACTGAAAGCACTTTTCAGGATCATGAGTGTTAATAATATTAATCCTGGGGCTAGATTTGTGTTTAGCTGTGTAGATTCTCTTTGGTCTCAGTCTAACCCTTGCAACAACCAAAGAATGATCCGTATCACAGTCAGCACTGTGGTAACTACGAGTCAATGATATATGGTTCAGATGTTGTCTCCGTGTGATGATGAAGTCCAGCTGGTGCCAATGGCCGGATCTTGGATGTTTCCATGTGACCTTATGCATCTCTTTTGTTTTAAAAAAAGAGTTTGTAATACATAGGTCATTACTGGTGCAATGCTCCAGCAGCCTTTGCCCATTTTCATTCATGCGACCGATGTTGTATTTTCCAAGGCACACTGGCCATGAACTCGAGTCCTTGCCCACACGAGCATTGAAATCACCGAGCATATAAATGTAGTCGGATTTTGGAACTGCCTTGATCACAGAGTCTAACTCCTCATAGAACAAATCCTTCACATCATCAGAGGAATCGAGTGTCGGTGCATATGCAGTAATAATGGTGGCAAACCCACAAGAGGTTGCCAAGCGCAGGGATAATAGTCTTTCATTTCCTCCTGCTGGAATTTCAATCATTCCCAGTAGCGAATTCTTCACTGCAAAGCCCACACCGTGTTGCCTTTTTTCTGCCTGCCCTTTACCCTTCCAGAAAAAGGTGTAGTTGTTTTCCCTGAGTGACCCTTCCTCAGCGAGGCGAGTCTCCTGCAGGCCAGCAATATCAATGTTAAGACGATTGAGTTCGGCATCAATCACAGCCGTTTTTCTCACATCGTCAATATTGGTCAAGTCAGTGGAAAATCCTGGACACATGGTTCTCACGTTCCAGGTTGCAAGCCGTAGCTTGAGGTTTCTATTTATATTTTTGTTTGTACCTGGTGCATTGGTTTTACAGCCTGCGATTCAGATTTTGTCCTAGCCCCAAGCACCCATTGAAGCAGGCAGGCTGTGGCGGATCAGCACCCAATTGGCTGGGGGCTGCCCAGCTTGAGGCGGGCGGTAGCTGATCAGTGACACCTATAGGTGTCTCCCACCGTCAGAGGCAACGCGTGGCGCCCCATGTCTACGCCAACTGACAAGGACTTATAACCCGTAACAGTTGCCTCTCGCTTTGATTCCGAGACCAGTTAAGACCAGGGATGGAGTTATTGCCTCTCCATAGCACAAAGCCTGGGCTAAAATATAGAGATCATGTGTTGCCCATGCAGCATGATCCCTCTCTCGGCCTGCCTAGTTCACTCCAGAGGAAAGGTAACACCCCTACATCTGGAACAAGACAAGCTGCAGAAGCTGCCGGATCAGCAAAGCAATGCTCTAACTGTCCGCCTGTCGGAGCTTCGATCCTAGACCAGTCGCCAACCAAGGCTTAGGGCCTGGTCTGCCCTGCCATGACAATTTTGTCTTTAGCTTGCATTTCCTCGCACCAGGGTAAGGCTTGTACCCTCCCAATTGCGCTCTTCCGCCCGAAGCCGTTGGCACAATGTGGGGTGTCGGGTTTGGTAAGCGCCGCCCAACGTTCGGCGCTAACAGAAACCAGGTAGTACCGTCTACTGTTATACGGTAGCTCAGTCATATCTGACTAAGACCTGACTGGTTATATATATATATATATATATATATATATATATATATATATATATATATATATATATATATATATATATACATGCTTCTTATGTCTCCCTTATCACTTGCGATTTGAATGGACTCACATAACTTGATCCAATAATCATTTGCACACTGCCTGGCAGCCTTTTGCACATCCTTCCTAGCTTGCCTTAGCTCACTCAGAGTGTTACGCGTTGGTCTTTCCTTGTTTCTTAAGAGAGCTTTCTTCTTCTTATCAATCATATATATATATAAATATAAATATTTAAATAAATATAAAAAACATAACATAAATATATAAAGTTGTATAATTAATTTTTGGTCGACAATATGCTACCAATATCAAACATAGACTGCAACTAAAGAGCAACAACCATAACAACAGAGATGTGTCTGGTATTGTTCGAGTGCGGAGAATTTGTTATCCCCATAGTAATCGCAAATTTAAAAACGAAGCGCAATATTGGCTGAAACCGCTTTATTGCTAAGGCCTCGGCATATTTGAGCAATCGTGTAGTGTTGAATGG
This sequence comes from Cepaea hortensis, assembly GCA_963921405.1. Taxonomy (NCBI): domain Eukaryota; kingdom Metazoa; phylum Mollusca; class Gastropoda; order Stylommatophora; family Helicidae; genus Cepaea; species Cepaea hortensis. The sequence continues at coordinate 18,358,714 of OY992876.1, forward strand.
CAGTGTGTTTTAAGTATTTCAGCCCTAGTATAATTCATTTATTCACTTCATATGATATATACCTCAGCAGTATGCGCTGACGTGATGCCGGGAATTACGCCAGGCAATAAATGATACAGCATATTGTTTTGGCTTCGGTATGTAAATTCACTAAAAGAATACGTTGTTGTGAACTTTACTATTTGTTTTCTTATATGTCCACGATATTCTCAAAATTTTAATCAAAAACCCATATCCGCCATATGTTTACCACTTGATACTCATTTTCCAGCTTTCTCATACATTCATAAGAACCTGCGTCCTGTCTCTCTGAATCACCATCGACTCCTCTTCCCTCATATCCTTCGACCTCCAATCTTTGATATCAGTTCTTTCATATGATAAATTTCAGTTATTTTCTGCATCGCTCAGCAGTAAATTACATGGCTGGTCAATTGACTGGCAACTGAAAAACCTTTTTTGAATACTCGGAATAAAACCCTGGTGAAGATAAGGGCATGCATTTGGATTTATGTGGTGGGTGGGGGGGGGGGGGGGTTAAACATAGCAAAGACGGACAGTCGTCGCCTGGAAGTGGGGTCGCCTGGACGTGGGGTCGCCTGGACGTGGGGTCGCCTGGACGTGGGGTCGCCTGGATGTGGGGTCGCCTGGATGTGGGGTCGGATTTGGCCTGCAGTTGGACTGAATCCATGTCATTTTAAATTATTCAGTCCGTGGACTAGTATTGCAGTTTCTGAGTGTGTAACTTTTCCATGTAAATTTTGTGGTCTGCTTTATAAAAGGTATGAAATGCAAGAGGATGGACTCAATTGCACCGGGTTTTATCCAATATAGCTCGGTCTTTTCCGCAGGGCGACCTGTCGAAAGTGTCGCACAAAGCACGAACTCCGTTGCTCCAGCCACGTAGAATCAACACCTGTAAGATGAGATGCTCGAGGAGAGTTGCCACCTTAACTATTTGAGAGCGAATAAGGCATGATGTTATCAGACAGACAGTGGGATCAACACTTTGTGCCACATAGATTGAAAGACAGAAGATCCCATGGTTTGGCCATATTGTTAGAATGCAACACCATCAACTACCAGGACTGACCCTACATCAAAGAAGATTTGCTACGAGAGCAAGAGGATGCCCGAGAAGAAAATGGATTGATAACATCAAAGACATTGTACATTCACACGGAATGGCACAATACAGTGGCACCCATCTGAAGCAGGGGCGCCAGCTATTCCTCCCCACGATGCTTGAAGACAAAACTGGAAGATGATGATGATCTGGGTCTTTCCTCTGTGCATTTTAAAACCTAGTTGTTGTGACCTCCCATCTAGTGTTGGTGTGTGGTACATCCTGCATCCAATTTCATGTATGAGACAGTAGGACACAGTCGCCAGCAAAGACCACAATATCCAGCTGCTTTGTCAGAAGTCCCTTGGATTCCATTTCTGTCAGTGCTTATTGTATCTTCATATTCCAGTCTATAATCAATAAGAATAGTAAGGTTGTCCCGCTTTATGGTTTCGTTCTTCTTTGCCAAGTACTTTCAAACATGTTCGCTCTAAATGTTTCGTTCTTCTTTGCCAAGTACTTTCAAACATGTTCGCTCTAAATATTTCGTTCTTCTTTGCCAAGTACTTTCAAACATGTTCGCTCTAAATATTTCGTTCTTCTTTGCCAAGTACTTTCAAACATGTTCGCTCTAAATGTTTCGTTCTTCTTTGCCAAGTACTTTCAAACATGTTCGCTCTAAATGTTTCGTTCTTCTTTGCCAAGCACTTTCAAACATGTTCGCTCTAAATGTTTTAGCCTGCTGCCTAAATACTTTCATACTCACTTCGTTTACTGCCAGTTGTAGGGCCTGGCATTTATTTGAGAATGTGACAGTCAGTTTTTCTTTAATTTATTGATTTAGTAGGTATCCTACATTGTATTGATTTCTGTATTTATGGGATGTTATGCATCTCTTGAGCTTCGGTTTCATTAGAAGATGATGGTTTGCATACACGCCAGCTCCTCTAAATATTCTCACATATTGTAAAGGATACCTATATTTATTGTTAATACAAATATGGTCAATTTGTCTTTCTGTTTTGTAGTCAGGTAAAGACCATGTTACTTTGTGATTTCATTTGTGTAGAAAAAACGCGTCCGCCCATGATGTAATTAGCAAAAAGCTCTCCATTTTCTCTCATAACCCCATGCCCATGTCTTCCCATGATCTCCCCAAAGCCTGTGGTATCCGATCCTATCTTGGTATTCAGGTCAACGATCAGGATGTGGATATTTAGATCTCCTTAATTGCTCACAATCTTCGAAGTTTCATATAATATTCCCTCTTAATTGCTCACAATCTTCGAAGTTTCATATAATATTCCCTCTTAATTGCTCACAATCTTCGAAGTTTCATATAATATTCCCTCTTAATTGCTCACAATCTTCGAAGTTTCATATAATATTCCCTCTTAATTGCTCACAATCTTCGAAGTTTCATATAATATTCCCTCTTAATTGCTCACAATCTTCGAAGTTTCATATAATATTCCCTCTTAATTGCTCACAATCTTCGAAGTTTCATATAATATTCCCTCTTAATTGCTCACAATCTTCGAAGTTTCATATAATATTCCCTCTTAATTGCTCACAATCTTCGAAGTTTCATATAATATTCCCTCTTAATTGCTCACAATCTTCGAAGTTTCATATAATATTCCCTCTTAATTGCTCACAATCTTCGAAGTTTCATATAATATTCCCTCTTAATTGCTCACAATCTTCGAAGTTTCATATAATATTCCCTCTTAATTGCTCACAATCTTCGAAGTTTCATATAATATTCCCTCTTAATTGCTCACAATCTTCGAAGTTTCATATAATATTCCCTCTTAATTGCTCACAATCTTCGAAGTTTCATATAATATTCCCTCTTAATTGCTCACAATCTTCGAAGTTTCATATAATATTCCCTCTTAATTGCTCACAATCTTCGAAGTTTCATATAATATTCCCTCTTAATTGCTCACAATCTTCGAAGTTTCATATAATATTCCCTCTTAATTGCTCACAATCTTCGAAGTTTCATATAATATTCCCTCTTAATTGCTCACAATCTTCGAAGTTTCATATAATATTCCCTCTTAATTGCTCACAATCTTCGAAGTTTCATATAATATTCCCTCTTAATTGCTCACAATCTTCGAAGTTTCATATAATATTCCCTCTTAATTGCTCACAATCTTCGAAGTTTCATATAATATTCCCTCTTAATTGCTCACAATCTTCGAAGTTTCATATAATATTCCCTCTTAATTGCTCACAATCTTCGAAGTTTCATATAATATTCCCTCTTAATTGCTCACAATCTTCGAAGTTTCATATAATATTCCCTCTTAATTGCTCACAATCTTCGAAGTTTCATATAATATTCCCTCTTAATTGCTCACAATCTTCGAAGTTTCATATAATATTCCCTCTTAATTGCTCACAATCTTCGAAGTTTCATATAATATTCCCTCTTAATTGCTCACAATCTTCGAAGTTTCATATAATATTCCCTCTTAATTGCTCACAATCTTCGAAGTTTCATATAATATTCCCTCTTAATTGCTCACAATCTTCGAAGTTTCATATAATATTTCCTCTTAATTGCTCACAATCTTCGAAGTTTCATATAATATTCCCTCTTAATTGCTCACAATCTTCGAAGTTTCATATAATATTCCCTCTTAATTGCTCACAATCTTCGAAGTTTCATATAATATTCCCTCTTAATTGCTCACAATCTTCGAAGTTTCATATAATATTCCCTCTTAATTGCTCACAATCTTCGAAGTTTCATATAATATTCCCTCTTAATTGCTCACAATCTTCGAAGTTTCATATAATATTCCCTCTTAATTGCTCACAATCTTCGAAGTTTCATATAATATTCCCTCTTAATTGCTCACAATCTTCGAAGTTTCATATAATATTCCCTCTTAATTGCTCACAATCTTCGAAGTTTCATATAATATTCCCTCTTAATTGCTCACAATCTTCGAAGTTTCATATAATATTCCCTCTTAATTGCTCACAATCTTCGAAGTTTCATATAATATTCCCTCTTAATTGCTCACAATCTTCGAAGTTTCATATAATATTCCCTCTTAATTGCTCACAATCTTCGAAGTTTCATATAATATTCCCTCTTAATTGCTCACAATCTTCGAAGTTTCATATAATATTCCCTCTTAATTGCTCACAATCTTCGAAGTTTCATATAATATTCCCTCTTAATTGCTCACAATCTTCGAAGTTTCATATAATATTCCCTCTTAATTGCTCACAATCTTCGAAGTTTCATATAATATTCCCTCTTAATTGCTCACAATCTTCGAAGTTTCATATAATATTCCCTCTTAATTGCTCACAATCTTCGAAGTTTCATATAATATTCCCTCTTAATTGCTCACAATCTTCGAAGTTTCATATAATATTCCCTCTTAATTGCTCACAATCTTCGAAGTTTCATATAATATTCCCTCTTAATTGCTCACAATCTTCGAAGTTTCATATAATATTCCCTCTTAATTGCTCACAATCTTCGAAGTTTCATATAATATTCCCTCTTAATTGCTCACAATCTTCGAAGTTTCATATAATATTCCCTCTTAATTGCTCACAATCTTCGAAGTTTCATATAATATTCCCTCTTAATTGCTCACAATCTTCGAAGTTTCATATAATATTCCCTCTTAATTGCTCACAATCTTCGAAGTTTCATATAATATTCCCTCTTAATTGCTCACAATCTTCGAAGTTTCATATAATATTCCCTCTTAATTGCTCACAATCTTCGAAGTTTCATATAATATTCCCTCTTAATTGCTCACAATCTTCGAAGTTTCATATAATATTCCCTCTTAATTAATTCGTCCTTTTCATTTATGGGTGAGTAACACTGGATTACATTCATTATTACTTTCTCTTTTGTGGTTCTAAATGTTACTGTTGTTATTCTCAAAATCACTGATTCCCATGCTACTAGTACTTCCTGTGCCCTTTTGGATAACATTGTGGCCACTCCTTCTCTGTGGTAGACTAATCCTCTGTATGGCCTGAGATCAGCACTTTTCCACATGTGCTCGAAAACTTTTTGCCTGTTTTTGTTCACCCTACTTCACATAATCCCAAAAAATACAAATATCGTAGCGTTTCATCCCCTCCATCACATGTGCTGTCTTACCTGATTCATACATAGTTCTAACCTTCCAGGTGCCAATTCTGGAGATTTCCCTAGGTGCAAGGGAGACAATCCTCAATCCGGAGCCCTTATGGCTTTTTCTGCATCGCACCATGTCTCTTTTAAAAGAGTCCAATTTCTTCATTGTTGGCTTAGTCATTCTATGTTCGTTAATAAACTTCTTAATGACTGGTTGAATTTTGTGACTAAATCTTTTCTACGGAATGAGGAAGCCGGCCACAAGTCCAACCCTCCTGCCTCTTACGACCTGTATGGTAGGTAACAGTCTGATGTTAATCTTTACTTTCCTTAAGGGTAACACACGAAAAATCGGTGACCGGTGGGTCATGTTCGCTTGAGCTATGGAGTCTTATTCTGTGAGACGATCGGCAGGTCATTCCTGATTTTGTCTCTAGCGATTAATAAATCAACGGTTAATGTCAAGTTTAGTGCCAGACAACGTCAGAAATCGGAGGGTGAAACATACATCAGAAGCACAATGGAGTCGGTGTGTGTGTGTGTGTGTGTGTGTGTGTGTGTGTGTGTGTGTGTGAGTGTGTGAGTGCATGCATGCGTACGTGCGTGAGTGTGTGTGTCGTTGATGGCCGCATTCTTGCCTCTGTGTGTGTGTGTGTTTATGTGTGTGTGTGTGTGTATGTCTGTGTGTGTTTGTCGTTAATGCTCGCATTGATGCATCTGTGTGTGTCGTTGATGCTCGCATTTGTGCATCCTTGTGTGTGTCGTTGATAACCGCAATGATGCGTCCTTGTGTGTGTCGTTGATAACCGCAATGATGCGTCCTAGTGTGTGTCGTTGATAACCGCAATGATGCATCCTTGTGTGTGTCGTTGATAACCGCAATGATGCATCCTTGTGTGTGTGTCGTTGATAACCGCAATGATGCGTCCTTGTGTGTGTCGTTGATAACCGCAATGATGCGTCCTTGTGTGTGTCGTTGATAACCGCAATGATGCATCCTTGTGTGTGTGTCGTTGATAACCACAATGATGCGTCCTTGTGTGTGTCGTTGATAACCGCAATGATGCATCCTTGTGTGTGTGTCGTTGATAACCGCAAAGATGCGTCCTTGTGTGTGTCGTTGATGTCCGCATTGATGCGTCCTTGTGTGTGCGTGTGTCGTGGATGGCCGCATTGATGCTTCTGTATGTTTGTCGTTGATGCTCGCCATTGATGTATTTGTGTGTGTGTGTGTGTGTGTGTGTGTGTTGTTGTTGTTGAAGGCCGCATTGATCCTTCTGTATGTTTGTCGTTGATGCTTGCCATTGATGCGTCTGTGTGTATTGTTGATGCTTGCATTGATGCGTCTGTGTGTGTGTGTGAGTGTGTGTGTGTGTGCGTGTGTGTGTGGATGTGTGAGTATGTCGTGGATATCCGCATTGATGCTTCTGTGTGTTTATTGTTGATAACCGCATTGATGCGTCTCTCTCTCTCTCTCTCTCTCTCTCTCTCTCTCTCTCTCTCTCCTCCCCCCCCCCCTGTGAGTGTGTGTGTGTGTTTGTGTGTGTGTGTGTCCCGAGTTATAAGTTATCTCTTACATCTGCTGTGGTCTATATATAGACCGGTGAACACAATCGATGCCTGACGCTTTCAAATGTCTGATGTGTCGTCATGTTTTGGGCAAACGTTGTCGGCCGCGCTACTTTGTGTCTGTCTACAATATATGTGTAAGTCCTACATAATGCATACATCTATCTCTCTGCCTGTCTGCATGCACGAATTATATAGATGGGTGGATGGATGGGTGGGTAATTTTGAAGATTAATAGACGTAGAAAGCATGTAGATGCTGATAAATGTTACAGTTAACATGGCGGCTACACATTTGATACAGAAATGTCCAACACATACGGAGCAGAGAGAACTGTTTTGACCTACGCCTGCTCAGTTTGAGGGCAAACTCTAAGGAGATGTCAACAAGCTTAAGTTGACTGCTGCTTTCTTTGGTTTAATTTATATTGACGTATGAAGGTTTACGAAGAAGAAGATAATGAAGAAGACGAGAAAGAAGAAGAAGAAGAGGAAGAAAAAAGAAGAAGAAGAAGAAGAAGAAGAAGAAGAAGAAGAAGAAGAAGAAGAAGAAGAAGAAGAAGAAGAAGAAGAAGAAGAAGAAGACGATGAGGAGGAGGAGGAGGAGGAAGATGATAAAGAAGAAGAAGAAGAAGAAGAAGAAGAAAGAGGAGAAGGAAGGAGGAAGGAGGAAGAACCGAACGATAACTGCTGTGCAGCTGCGCGTGTCCTCCTCATATGGCGATACATCCCATAATATAATCAGAAATCAAGAAGACTGTTATTTCATTGGCCCCACTCCCACAGTGTCCCCCTCCGTCATGTCTCCACCCTACAGTTGTAGAGGGGTCTAGGTGTTATTTCATTGGCCCCACTCCCACAGTGCCCCCTCCATCATGTCTCCACCCTACAGTGGTAGAGGGGTCTAGGTGTTATTTCATTGGCCCCACTCCCACAGTGTCCCCTCCATCATGTCTCCACCCTACAGTGGTAGAGAGGTCTAGGTGTTATTTCATTGGCCCCACTCCCACAGTGTCCCCCTCCATCATGTCTCCACCCTACAGTGGTAGAGGAGTCTAGGTGTTATTTCATTGGCCCCACCCCCACAGTGTCCCCTCCATCATGTCTCCACCCTACAGTGGTAGAGGGGTCTAGGTGTTATTTCATTGGCCCCACTCCCACAGTGTCCCCTCCATCATGTCTCCACCCTACAGTGGTAGAGAGGTCTAGGTGTTATTTCATTGGCCCCACTCCCACAGTGTCCCCCTCCATCATGTCTCCACCCTACAGTGGTAGAGGGGTCTAGGTGTTATTTCATTGGCCCCACTCCCACAGTGTCCCCTCCATCATGTCTCCACCCTACAGTGGTAGAGGGGTCTAGGTGTTATTTCATTGGCCCCACTCCCACAGTGTCCCCTCCATCATGTCTCCACCCTACAGTGGTAGAGAGGTCTAGGTGTTATTTCATTGGCCCCACTCCCACAGTGTCCCCTCCATCATGTCTCCACCCTACAGTGGTAGAGAGTTCTAGGTGTTATTTCATTGGCCCCACTCCCACAGTGTCCCCCTCCATCATGTCTCCACCCTACAGTGGTAGAGAGGTCTAGGTGTTATTTCATTGGCCCCACTCCCACAGTGTCCCCTCCATCATGTCTCCACCCTACAGTGGTAGAGAGGTCTAGGTGTTATTTCATTGGCCCCACTCCCACAGTGCCCCCTCCATCATGTCTCCACCCTACAGTGGTAGAGGGGTCTAGGTGTTATTTCATTGGCCCCACTCCCACAGTGTCCCCTCCATCATGTCTCCACCCAACAGTGGTAGAGAGGTCTAGGTGTTATTTCATTGGCCCCACTCCCACAGTGTCCCCTCCATCATGTCTCCACCCTACAGTGGTAGAGAGGTCTAGGTGTTATTTCATTGGCCCCACTCCCACAGTGTCCCCTCCATCATGTCTCCACCCTACAGTGGTAGAGGGGTCTAGGTGTTATTTCATTGGCCCCACTCCCACAGTGTCCCCTCCATCATGTCTCCACCCTACAGTGGTAGAGGGGTCTAGGTGTTATTTCATTGGCCCCACTCCCACAGTGTCCCCCTCCATCATGTCTCCACCCTACAGTGGTAGAGGGGTCTAGGTGTTATTTCATTGGCCCAACCCCCACAGTGCCCCCTCCATCATGTCTCCACCCTACAGTGGTAGAGGGGTCTAGGTGTTATTTCATTGGCCCCACTCCCACAGTGTCCCCTCCATCATGTCTCCACCCTACAGTGGTAGAGGGGTCTAGGTGTTATTTCATTGGCCCCACTCCCACAGTGTCCCCTCCATCATGTCTCCACCCTACAGTGGTAGAGGGGTCTAGGTGTTATTTCATTGGCCCCACTCCCACAGTGTCCCCTCCATCATGTCTCCACCCTACAGTGGTAGAGGGGTCTAGGTGTTATTTCATTGGCCCCACTCCCACAGTGTCCCCTCCATCATGTCTCCACCCTACAGTGGTAGAGAGGTCTAGGTGTTATTTCATTGGCCCCACTCCCACAGTGTCCCCTCCATCATGTCTCCACCCTACAGTGGTAGAGGGGTCTAGGTGTTATTTCATTGGCCCCACTCCCACATTGTCCCCTCCATCATGTCTCCACCCTACAGTTGTAGAGGGGTCTAGATGTTATTTCATTGGCCCCACTCCCACAGTGTCCCCTCCATCATGTCTCCACCCTAAAGTGGTAGAGAGGTCTCGGTGTTATGTCATTGGCCCCACTCCCACAGTGTCCCCTCCATCATGTCTCCACCCTACAGTGGTAGAGGGGTCTAGGTGTTATTTCATTGGCCCCACTCCCACTATGTCCCCTCCATCATGTCTCCACCCTACAGTGGTAGAGGGGTCTAGGTGTTATTTCATTGGCCCCACTCCCACTGTGTCCCCTCCATCATGTCTCCACCCTACAGTGGTAGAGAGGTCTAGGTGTTATTTCATTGGCCCCACTCCCACAGTGTCCCCTCCATCATGTCTCCACCCTACAGTGGTAGAGAGGTCTAGGTGTTATGTCATTGGCCCCACTCCCACAGTGTCCCCTCCATCATGTCTCCACCCTACAGTGGTAGAGAGGTCTAGGTGTTATTTCATTGGCCCCACTCCCACAGTGTGCCCTCCATCATGTCTCCACCCTACAGTGGTAGAGGGGTCTAGGTGTTATTTCATTGGCCCCACTCCCACAGTGTCCCCTCCATCATGTCTCCACCCTACAGTGGTAGAGGGGTCTAGGTGTTATTTCATTGGCCCCACTCCCACAGTGTCCCCTCCATCATGTCTCCACCCTACAGTGGTAGAGGGGTCTAGGTGTTATTTCATTGGCCCCACTCCCACAGTGTCCCTTCCATCATGTCTCCACCCTACAGTGGTAGAGGGGTCTAGATGTTATTTCATTGGCCCCACTCCCACAGTGTCCCCTCCATCATGTCTCCACCCTACAGTGGTAGAGGGGTCTAGGTGTTATTTCATTGGCCCCACTCCCACAGTGTCCCCTCCATCATGTCTCCACCCTACAGTGGTAGAGGGGTCTAGGTGTTATTTCATTGGCCCCACCCCCACAGTGTCCCCTCCATCGTGTCTCCACCCTACAATGGTAGAGGGGTCTAGGTGTTATTTTATTGGCCCCACTCCCACAGTGTCCCCTCCATCATGTCTCCACCCTACAGTTGTAGAGGGGTCTAGATGTTATTTCATTGGCCCCACTCCCACAGTGTCCCTTCCATCATGTCTCCACCCTACAGTGGTAGAGGGGTCTAGGTGTTATTTCATTGGCCCCACTCCCACAGTGTCCCCTCCATCATGTCTCCACCCTACAGTGGTAGAGAGGTCTAGGTGTTATGTCATTGTCCCCACTCCCACACTGTCCCCTCCATCATGTCTCCACCCTACAGTGGTAGAGGGGTCTAGGTGTTATTTCATTGGCCCCACTCCCACTGTGTCCCCTCCATCATGTCTCCACCCTACAGTGGTAGAGAGGTCTAGGTGTTATTTCATTGGCCCCACTCCCACAGTGTCCCCTCCATCATGTCTCCACCCTACAGTGGTAGAGAGGTCTAGGTGTTATGTCATTGGCCCCACTCCCACAGTGTCCCCTCCATCATGTCTCCACCCTACAGTGGTAGAGGGGTCTAGGTGTTATTTCATTGGCCCCACTCCCACTGTGGCCCCTCCATCATGTCTCCACCCTACAGTGGTAGAGAGGTCTAGGTGTTATTTCATTGGCCCCACTCCCACAGTGTCCCCTCCATCATGTCTCCACCCTACAGTGGTAGAGAGGTCTAGGTGTTATTTCATTGGCCCCACTCCCACAGTGTCCCCTCCATCATGTCTCCACCCTACAGTGGTAGAGGGGTCTAGGTGTTATTTCATTGGCCCCACTCCCACAGTGCCCCCCTCCATCATGTCTCCACCCTACAGTGGTAGAGAGGTCTAGGTGTTATTTCATTGGCCCCACTCCCACAGTGTCCCCCTCCATCATGTCTCCACCCTACAGTGGTAGAGAGGTCTAGGTGTTATTTCATTGGCCCCACTCCCACAGTGCCCCCCTCAATCATGTCTCCACCCTACAGTGGTAGAGAGGTCTAGGTGTTATTTCATTGGCCCCACTCCCACAGTGCCCCCCTCCATCATGTCTCCACCCTACAGTGGTAGAGAGGTCTAGGTGTTATTTCATTGGCCCCACTCCCACAGTGTCCCCTCCATCATGTCTCCACCCTACAGTGGTAGAGGGGTCTAGGTGTTATTTCATTGGCCCCACTCCCACAGTGTCCCCTCCATCATGTCTCCACCCTACAGTGGTAGAGAGGTCTAGGTGTTATTTCATTGGCCCCACTCCCACAGTGTCCCCTCCATCATGTCTCCACCCTACAGTGGTAGAGAGGTCTAGGTGTTATTTCATTGGCCCCACTCCCACAGTGTCCCCTCCATCATGTCTCCACCCTACAGTGGTAGAGAGGTCTAGGTGTTATTTCATTGGCCCCACTCCCACAGTGTCCCCTCCATCATGTCTCCACCCTACAGTGGTAGAGGGGTCTAGGTGTTATTTCAATGGCCCCACTCCCACAGTGTCCCCTCCATCATGTCTCCACCCTACAGTGGTAGAGAGGTCTAGATGTTATTTCATTGACCCCACTCCCACAGTTCCCCCTCCATCATGTCTCCACCCTACAGTGGTAGAGGGGTCTAGGTGTTATTTCATTGGCCCCACTCCCACAGTGTCCCTTCCATCATGTCTCCACCCTACAGTGGTAGAGGGGTCTAGGTGTTATTTCATTGGCCCCACTCCCACAGTGCCCCCTCCATCATGTCTCCACCCTACAGTGGTAGAGGGGTCTAGGTGTTATTTCATTGGCCCCACTCCCACAGTGTCCCCTCCATCATGTCTCCACCCTACAGTGGTAGAGGGGTCTAGGTGTTATTTCATTGGCCCCACTCCCACAGTGTCCCTTCCATCATGTCTCCACCCTACAGTGGTAGAGGGGTCTAGGTGTTATTTCAATGGCCCCACTCCCACAGTGTCCCCTCCATCATGTCTCCACCCTACAGTGGTAGAGAGGTCTAGGTGTTATTTCATTGGCCCCACTCCCACAGTGCCCCCTCTATCATGTCTCCACTCTACAGTGGTAGAGGGGTCTAGGTGTTATTTCATTGGCCCCACTCCCACATTGCCCCCTCCGTCATGTCTCCACCCTACAGTGGTAGAGAGGTCTAGGTGTTATTTCATTGGCCCCACTCCCACAGTGTCCCCTCCATCATGTCTCCACCCTACAGTGGTAGAGGGGTCTAGGTGTTATTTCATTGGCCCCACTCCCACAGTGTCCCCTCCGTCATGTCTCCACCCTACAGTGGTAGAGAGGTCTAGGTGTTATTTCATTGGCCCCACTCCCACAGTGTCTCCTCCATCATGTCTCCACCCTACAGTGGTAGAGAGGTCTAGGTGTTATTTCATTGGCCCCACTCCCACTGTGTCCCCTCCATCATGTCTCCACCCTACAGTGGTAGAGAGGTCTAGGTGTTATTTCATTGGCCCCACTCCCACAGTGTCTCCTCCATCATGTCTCCACCCTACAGTGGTAGAGAGGTCTAGGTGTTATTTCATTGGCCCCACTCCCACTGTGTCCCCTCCATCATGTCTCCACCCTACAGTGGTAGAGAGGTCTAGGTGTTATTTCATTGGCCCCACTCCCACAGTGTCCCCTCCATCATGTCTCCACCCTACAGTGGTAGAGAGGTCTAGGTGTTATTTCATTGGCCCCCCACCCCCACAGTGTCCCCTCCGTCATGTCTCCACCCTACAGTGGTAGAGGGGTCTAGGTGTTATTTCATTGGCCCCACTCCCACAGTGTCCCCTCCGTCATTTCTCCACCCTACAGTGGTAGAGAGGTGTAGGTGTTATTTCATTGGCCCCCCACCCCCACAGTGTCCCTCCGTCATGTCTCCACCCTACAGTGGTAGAGGGGTCTAGGTGTTATTTCATTGGCCCCACTCCCACAGTGTCCCCTCCGTCATGTCTCCACCCTACAGTGGTAGAGGGGTCTAGGTGTTATTTCATTGGCCCCACTCCCACAGTGTCCCCTCCATCATGTCTCCACCCTACAGTGGTAGAGAGGTCTAGGTGTTATTTCATTGGCCCCACTCCCACAGTGTCCCCCTCCATCATGTCTCCACCCTACAGTGGTAGAGGGGTCTAGGTGTTATTTCATTGGCCCCACTCCCACAGTGTCCCCTCCATCATGTCTCCACCCTACAGTGGTAGAGGGGTCTAGGTGTTATTTCATTGGCCCCACTCCCACAGTGTCCCCTCCATCATGTCTCCACCCTACAGTGGTAGAGAGGTCTAGGTGTTATTTCATTGGCCCCACTCCCACAGTGTCCCCTCCATCATGTCTCCACCCTACAGTGGTAGAGAGTTCTAGGTGTTATTTCATTGGCCCCACTCCCACAGTGTCCCCCTCCATCATGTCTCCACCCTACAGTGGTAGAGAGGTCTAGGTGTTATTTCATTGGCCCCACTCCCACAGTGTCCCCTCCATCATGTCTCCACCCTACAGTGGTAGAGAGGTCTAGGTGTTATTTCATTGGCCCCACTCCCACAGTGCCCCCTCCATCATGTCTCCACCCTACAGTGGTAGAGGGGTCTAGGTGTTATTTCATTGGCCCCACTCCCACAGTGTCCCCTCCATCATGTCTCCACCCAACAGTGGTAGAGAGGTCTAGGTGTTATTTCATTGGCCCCACTCCCACAGTGTCCCCTCCATCATGTCTCCACCCTACAGTGGTAGAGAGGTCTAGGTGTTATTTCATTGGCCCCACTCCCACAGTGTCCCCTCCATCATGTCTCCACCCTACAGTGGTAGAGGGGTCTAGGTGTTATTTCATTGGCCCCACTCCCACAGTGTCCCCTCCATCATGTCTCCACCCTACAGTGGTAGAGGGGTCTAGGTGTTATTTCATTGGCCCCACTCCCACAGTGTCCCCCTCCATCATGTCTCCACCCTACAGTGGTAGAGGGGTCTAGGTGTTATTTCATTGGCCCAACCCCCACAGTGCCCCCTCCATCATGTCTCCACCCTACAGTGGTAGAGGGGTCTAGGTGTTATTTCATTGGCCCCACTCCCACAGTGTCCCCTCCATCATGTCTCCACCCTACAGTGGTAGAGGGGTCTAGGTGTTATTTCATTGGCCCCACTCCCACAGTGTCCCCTCCATCATGTCTCCACCCTACAGTGGTAGAGGGGTCTAGGTGTTATTTCATTGGCCCCACTCCCACAGTGTCCCCTCCATCATGTCTCCACCCTACAGTGGTAGAGGGGTCTAGGTGTTATTTCATTGGCCCCACTCCCACAGTGTCCCCTCCATCATGTCTCCACCCTACAGTGGTAGAGAGGTCTAGGTGTTATTTCATTGGCCCCACTCCCACAGTGTCCCCTCCATCATGTCTCCACCCTACAGTGGTAGAGGGGTCTAGGTGTTATTTCATTGGCCCCACTCCCACATTGTCCCCTCCATCATGTCTCCACCCTACAGTTGTAGAGGGGTCTAGATGTTATTTCATTGGCCCCACTCCCACAGTGTCCCCTCCATCATGTCTCCACCCTAAAGTGGTAGAGAGGTCTCGGTGTTATGTCATTGGCCCCACTCCCACAGTGTCCCCTCCATCATGTCTCCACCCTACAGTGGTAGAGGGGTCTAGGTGTTATTTCATTGGCCCCACTCCCACTATGTCCCCTCCATCATGTCTCCACCCTACAGTGGTAGAGGGGTCTAGGTGTTATTTCATTGGCCCCACTCCCACTGTGTCCCCTCCATCATGTCTCCACCCTACAGTGGTAGAGAGGTCTAGGTGTTATTTCATTGGCCCCACTCCCACAGTGTCCCCTCCATCATGTCTCCACCCTACAGTGGTAGAGAGGTCTAGGTGTTATGTCATTGGCCCCACTCCCACAGTGTCCCCTCCATCATGTCTCCACCCTACAGTGGTAGAGAGGTCTAGGTGTTATTTCATTGGCCCCACTCCCACAGTGTGCCCTCCATCATGTCTCCACCCTACAGTGGTAGAGGGGTCTAGGTGTTATTTCATTGGCCCCACTCCCACAGTGTCCCCTCCATCATGTCTCCACCCTACAGTGGTAGAGGGGTCTAGGTGTTATTTCATTGGCCCCACTCCCACAGTGTCCCCTCCATCATGTCTCCACCCTACAGTGGTAGAGGGGTCTAGGTGTTATTTCATTGGCCCCACTCCCACAGTGTCCCTTCCATCATGTCTCCACCCTACAGTGGTAGAGGGGTCTAGGTGTTATTTCATTGGCCCCACTCCCACAGTGTCCCCTCCATCATGTCTCCACCCTACAGTGGTAGAGGGGTCTAGGTGTTATTTCATTGGCCCCACTCCCACAGTGTCCCCTCCATCATGTCTCCACCCTACAGTGGTAGAGGGGTCTAGGTGTTATTTCATTGGCCCCACCCCCACAGTGTCCCCTCCATCGTGTCTCCACCCTACAATGGTAGAGGGGTCTAGGTGTTATTTTATTGGCCCCACTCCCACAGTGTCCCCTCCATCATGTCTCCACCCTACAGTTGTAGAGGGGTCTAGATGTTATTTCATTGGCCCCACTCCCACAGTGTCCCTTCCATCATGTCTCCACCCTACAGTGGTAGAGGGGTCTAGGTGTTATTTCATTGGCCCCACTCCCACAGTGTCCCCTCCATCATGTCTCCACCCTACAGTGGTAGAGAGGTCTAGGTGTTATGTCATTGTCCCCACTCCCACAGTGTCCCCTCCATCATGTCTCCACCCTACAGTGGTAGAGGGGTCTAGGTGTTATTTCATTGGCCCCACTCCCACTGTGTCCCCTCCATCATGTCTCCACCCTACAGTGGTAGAGAGGTCTAGGTGTTATTTCATTGGCCCCACTCCCACAGTGTCCCCTCCATCATGTCTCCACCCTACAGTGGTAGAGAGGTCTAGGTGTTATGTCATTGGCCCCACTCCCACAGTGTCCCCTCCATCATGTCTCCACCCTACAGTGGTAGAGGGGTCTAGGTGTTATTTCATTGGCCCCACTCCCACTGTGGCCCCTCCATCATGTCTCCACCCTACAGTGGTAGAGAGGTCTAGGTGTTATTTCATTGGCCCCACTCCCACAGTGTCCCCTCCATCATGTCTCCACCCTACAGTGGTAGAGAGGTCTAGGTGTTATTTCATTGGCCCCACTCCCACAGTGTCCCCTCCATCATGTCTCCACCCTACAGTGGTAGAGGGGTCTAGGTGTTATTTCATTGGCCCCACTCCCACAGTGCCCCCCTCCATCATGTCTCCACCCTACAGTGGTAGAGAGGTCTAGGTGTTATTTCATTGGCCCCACTCCCACAGTGTCCCCCTCCATCATGTCTCCACCCTACAGTGGTAGAGAGGTCTAGGTGTTATTTCATTGGCCCCACTCCCACAGTGCCCCCCTCAATCATGTCTCCACCCTACAGTGGTAGAGAGGTCTAGGTGTTATTTCATTGGCCCCACTCCCACAGTGCCCCCCTCCATCATGTCTCCACCCTACAGTGGTAGAGAGGTCTAGGTGTTATTTCATTGGCCCCACTCCCACAGTGTCCCCTCCATCATGTCTCCACCCTACAGTGGTAGAGGGGTCTAGGTGTTATTTCATTGGCCCCACTCCCACAGTGTCCCCTCCATCATGTCTCCACCCTACAGTGGTAGAGAGGTCTAGGTGTTATTTCATTGGCCCCACTCCCACAGTGTCCCCTCCATCATGTCTCCACCCTACAGTGGTAGAGAGGTCTAGGTGTTATTTCATTGGCCCCACTCCCACAGTGTCCCCTCCATCATGTCTCCACCCTACAGTGGTAGAGAGGTCTAGGTGTTATTTCATTGGCCCCACTCCCACAGTGTCCCCTCCATCATGTCTCCACCCTACAGTGGTAGAGGGGTCTAGGTGTTATTTCAATGGCCCCACTCCCACAGTGTCCCCTCCATCATGTCTCCACCCTACAGTGGTAGAGAGGTCTAGGTGTTATTTCATTGACCCCACTCCCACAGTTCCCCCTCCATCATGTCTCCACCCTACAGTGGTAGAGGGGTCTAGGTGTTATTTCATTGGCCCCACTCCCACAGTGTCCCCTCCATCATGTCTCCACCCTACAGTGGTAGAGAGGTCTAGGTGTTATTTCATTGGCCCCACTCCCACAGTGTCCCCTCCATCATGTCTCCACCCTACAGTGGTAGAGGGGTCTAGGTGTTATTTCATTGGCCCCACTCCCACATTGTCCCCTCCATCATGTCTCCACCCTACAGTTGTAGAGGGGTCTAGATGTTATTTCATTGGCCCCACTCCCACAGTGTCCCCTCCATCATGTCTCCACCCTAAAGTGGTAGAGAGGTCTCGGTGTTATGTCATTGGCCCCACTCCCACAGTGTCCCCTCCATCATGTCTCCACCCTACAGTGGTAGAGGGGTCTAGGTGTTATTTCATTGGCCCCACTCCCACTATGTCCCCTCCATCATGTCTCCACCCTACAGTGGTAGAGGGGTCTAGGTGTTATTTCATTGGCCCCACTCCCACTGTGTCCCCTCCATCATGTCTCCACCCTACAGTGGTAGAGAGGTCTAGGTGTTATTTCATTGGCCCCACTCCCACAGTGTCCCCTCCATCATGTCTCCACCCTACAGTGGTAGAGAGGTCTAGGTGTTATGTCATTGGCCCCACTCCCACAGTGTCCCCTCCATCATGTCTCCACCCTACAGTGGTAGAGAGGTCTAGGTGTTATTTCATTGGCCCCACTCCCACAGTGTGCCCTCCATCATGTCTCCACCCTACAGTGGTAGAGGGGTCTAGGTGTTATTTCATTGGCCCCACTCCCACAGTGTCCCCTCCATCATGTCTCCACCCTACAGTGGTAGAGGGGTCTAGGTGTTATTTCATTGGCCCCACTCCCACAGTGTCCCCTCCATCATGTCTCCACCCTACAGTGGTAGAGGGGTCTAGGTGTTATTTCATTGGCCCCACTCCCACAGTGTCCCTTCCATCATGTCTCCACCCTACAGTGGTAGAGGGGTCTAGGTGTTATTTCATTGGCCCCACTCCCACAGTGTCCCCTCCATCATGTCTCCACCCTACAGTGGTAGAGGGGTCTAGGTGTTATTTCATTGGCCCCACTCCCACAGTGTCCCCTCCATCATGTCTCCACCCTACAGTGGTAGAGGGGTCTAGGTGTTATTTCATTGGCCCCACCCCCACAGTGTCCCCTCCATCGTGTCTCCACCCTACAATGGTAGAGGGGTCTAGGTGTTATTTTATTGGCCCCACTCCCACAGTGTCCCCTCCATCATGTCTCCACCCTACAGTTGTAGAGGGGTCTAGATGTTATTTCATTGGCCCCACTCCCACAGTGTCCCTTCCATCATGTCTCCACCCTACAGTGGTAGAGGGGTCTAGGTGTTATTTCATTGGCCCCACTCCCACAGTGTCCCCTCCATCATGTCTCCACCCTACAGTGGTAGAGAGGTCTAGGTGTTATGTCATTGTCCCCACTCCCACAGTGTCCCCTCCATCATGTCTCCACCCTACAGTGGTAGAGGGGTCTAGGTGTTATTTCATTGGCCCCACTCCCACTGTGTCCCCTCCATCATGTCTCCACCCTACAGTGGTAGAGAGGTCTAGGTGTTATTTCATTGGCCCCACTCCCACAGTGTCCCCTCCATCATGTCTCCACCCTACAGTGGTAGAGAGGTCTAGGTGTTATGTCATTGGCCCCACTCCCACAGTGTCCCCTCCATCATGTCTCCACCCTACAGTGGTAGAGGGGTCTAGGTGTTATTTCATTGGCCCCACTCCCACTGTGGCCCCTCCATCATGTCTCCACCCTACAGTGGTAGAGAGGTCTAGGTGTTATTTCATTGGCCCCACTCCCACAGTGTCCCCTCCATCATGTCTCCACCCTACAGTGGTAGAGAGGTCTAGGTGTTATTTCATTGGCCCCACTCCCACAGTGTCCCCTCCATCATGTCTCCACCCTACAGTGGTAGAGGGGTCTAGGTGTTATTTCATTGGCCCCACTCCCACAGTGCCCCCCTCCATCATGTCTCCACCCTACAGTGGTAGAGAGGTCTAGGTGTTATTTCATTGGCCCCACTCCCACAGTGTCCCCCTCCATCATGTCTCCACCCTACAGTGGTAGAGAGGTCTAGGTGTTATTTCATTGGCCCCACTCCCACAGTGCCCCCCTCAATCATGTCTCCACCCTACAGTGGTAGAGAGGTCTAGGTGTTATTTCATTGGCCCCACTCCCACAGTGCCCCCCTCCATCATGTCTCCACCCTACAGTGGTAGAGAGGTCTAGGTGTTATTTCATTGGCCCCACTCCCACAGTGTCCCCTCCATCATGTCTCCACCCTACAGTGGTAGAGGGGTCTAGGTGTTATTTCATTGGCCCCACTCCCACAGTGTCCCCTCCATCATGTCTCCACCCTACAGTGGTAGAGAGGTCTAGGTGTTATTTCATTGGCCCCACTCCCACAGTGTCCCCTCCATCATGTCTCCACCCTACAGTGGTAGAGAGGTCTAGGTGTTATTTCATTGGCCCCACTCCCACAGTGTCCCCTCCATCATGTCTCCACCCTACAGTGGTAGAGAGGTCTAGGTGTTATTTCATTGGCCCCACTCCCACAGTGTCCCCTCCATCATGTCTCCACCCTACAGTGGTAGAGGGGTCTAGGTGTTATTTCAATGGCCCCACTCCCACAGTGTCCCCTCCATCATGTCTCCACCCTACAGTGGTAGAGAGGTCTAGGTGTTATTTCATTGACCCCACTCCCACAGTTCCCCCTCCATCATGTCTCCACCCTACAGTGGTAGAGGGGTCTAGGTGTTATTTCATTGGCCCCACTCCCACAGTGTCCCTTCCATCATGTCTCCACCCTACAGTGGTAGAGGGGTCTAGGTGTTATTTCATTGGCCCCACTCCCACAGTGCCCCCTCCATCATGTCTCCACCCTACAGTGGTAGAGGGGTCTAGGTGTTATTTCATTGGCCCCACTCCCACAGTGTCCCCTCCATCATGTCTCCACCCTACAGTGGTAGAGGGGTC
The DNA here is from genome assembly GCA_963921405.1 of Cepaea hortensis. Taxonomy (NCBI): domain Eukaryota; kingdom Metazoa; phylum Mollusca; class Gastropoda; order Stylommatophora; family Helicidae; genus Cepaea; species Cepaea hortensis. The sequence continues at coordinate 18,379,079 of OY992876.1, forward strand.
TAGGTGTTATTTCATTGGCCCCACTCCCACAGTGTCCCTTCCATCATGTCTCCACCCTACAGTGGTAGAGGGGTCTAGGTGTTATTTCAATGGCCCCACTCCCACAGTGTCCCCTCCATCATGTCTCCACCCTACAGTGGTAGAGAGGTCTAGGTGTTATTTCATTGGCCCCACTCCCACAGTGCCCCCTCTATCATGTCTCCACTCTACAGTGGTAGAGGGGTCTAGGTGTTATTTCATTGGCCCCACTCCCACATTGCCCCCTCCGTCATGTCTCCACCCTACAGTGGTAGAGAGGTCTAGGTGTTATTTCATTGGCCCCACTCCCACAGTGTCCCCTCCATCATGTCTCCACCCTACAGTGGTAGAGGGGTCTAGGTGTTATTTCATTGGCCCCACTCCCACAGTGTCCCCTCCGTCATGTCTCCACCCTACAGTGGTAGAGAGGTCTAGGTGTTATTTCATTGGCCCCACTCCCACAGTGTCTCCTCCATCATGTCTCCACCCTACAGTGGTAGAGAGGTCTAGGTGTTATTTCATTGGCCCCACTCCCACTGTGTCCCCTCCATCATGTCTCCACCCTACAGTGGTAGAGAGGTCTAGGTGTTATTTCATTGGCCCCACTCCCACAGTGTCTCCTCCATCATGTCTCCACCCTACAGTGGTAGAGAGGTCTAGGTGTTATTTCATTGGCCCCACTCCCACTGTGTCCCCTCCATCATGTCTCCACCCTACAGTGGTAGAGAGGTCTAGGTGTTATTTCATTGGCCCCACTCCCACAGTGTCCCCTCCATCATGTCTCCACCCTACAGTGGTAGAGAGGTCTAGGTGTTATTTCATTGGCCCCCCACCCCCACAGTGTCCCCTCCGTCATGTCTCCACCCTACAGTGGTAGAGGGGTCTAGGTGTTATTTCATTGGCCCCACTCCCACAGTGTCCCCTCCGTCATTTCTCCACCCTACAGTGGTAGAGAGGTGTAGGTGTTATTTCATTGGCCCCCCACCCCCACAGTGTCCCTCCGTCATGTCTCCACCCTACAGTGGTAGAGGGGTCTAGGTGTTATTTCATTGGCCCCACTCCCACAGTGTCCCCTCCGTCATGTCTCCACCCTACAGTGGTAGAGGGGTCTAGGTGTTATTTCATTGGCCCCACTCCCACAGTGTCCCCTCCGTCATGTCTCCACCCTACAGTGGTAGAGGGGTCTAGGTGTTATTTCATTGCCCCCACTCCCACAGTGTCCCCTCCATCATGTCTCCACCCTACAGTGGTAGAGGGGTCTAGGTGTTATTTCATTGGCCCCACTCCCACAGTGTCCCCTCCGTCATGTCTCCACCCTACAGTGGTAGAGGGGTCTAGGTGTTATTTCATTGGCCCCACTCCCACAGTGTCCCCTTCGTCATGTCTCCATCCTACAGTGGTAGAGGGGTCTAGGTGTTATTTCATTGGCCCCACTCCCACAGTGTCCCCTCCATCATGTCTCCACCCTACAATGGTAGAGGGGTCTAGGTGTTATTTCATTGGCCCCACTTCCACAGTGCCCCCTCCATCATGTCTCCACCCTACAGTGGTAGAGGGGTCTAGGTGTTATTTCATTGGCCCCCACCCCCACAGTATCCCCTCCGTCATGTCTCCACCCTACAGTGGTAGAGAAGTCTAGGTGTTATTTCATTGGCCCCACCCCCACAGTGTCCCCTCCGTCATGTCTCCACCCTACAGTGGTAGAGAAGTCTAGGTGTTCCAATGACCGGGAGAGCTATGCCGACAGCAGCGCAGCTACGGGTAGGGTCTCACATGTCGGACAGATCAAGGGATAGAAAGCAGACAAAGAAAGACACAAAGCTGAAGACTTGTGGACTGGAGGCACTCAAAGACTAAGGAAAACAAAGTGTCTAGATTGTCATGCTTCGAAGTACACATGTTCCTGCAGCGAGGCGCTGTCGTCATTTCAAGGTGACAGGTTCGAATCCCGGAACGTTAACTATAAGCTTTCAATTGTCATGTTGTCTAGCGTGTCCCCTAATCTCTACTTCTTTATTCTACTTCTAAGCGCCATACGCTTAGTAGATGCGGTTGTTGTACACAGTGAGCAACTGGGGTTAGAATTAAATTGTAAAAAGACTCAGGTTATGGTCGTCACTAGGAAGGAAGAAGTGCCACAATGTAATATACAAGTAAATGTAAATATTCTTCAACATGTTAATCGGTACAATTATCTTGGAACAGTTATAACATCTGATGGGAGATGCCTTGAAGAGATTAGAACAAGAATCGCCATGGCGAAAGTAGCCTTTAGCAAGATGAAAAACATTCTGACCAATAAAAAGATGTCAATTGAAACGAGAAAAAGAGTGTTGAGGGGATACATAGAGCCTGTTCTTTTGTATGGATGTGAAACTTGGACAATGAGCAGTCAAGCTGAAAGGCATCTGATGGCTGCAGAAATGTGGTTTCTGAGGAAAATGCAAAGAATACCATGGACAGACAGAAAAACCAATGACCAAGTACTACAAGAGACAAATGAACATCGTAAACTGATTAGAGAAATTAGACGTAGACAGTCAAAATTTTTTGGACATGTTATGAGAAGAAATGGATTGGAGAACTTAGTGACAACTGGCAAGATCGAAGGGAACATACCAAGAGAAAGACCGAGAGGAAAATACCTGGATGGCTTGGCCACGTGGCATGGACTAGACAGGAACACTGAGCTGATCCACGACACTGGTGATCGAGTGAAATGGCGAGTCATAACCGCCCACGCTTTCCGGCATGGCACATGATTGATTGATTGAAGCGCCATACGATACTTATAAATTTGTTTAAACCCCGACAAGGAGGGGTCAGCATTGCCGAATGGATAAGACGGTGTGGTGTGCTGATGCTAAGGTAGGGGGTTCAACCCCTACACAGTTAAGTTGGACTAAAATGTTGACTTCTCGTCCTTGACTTGGGGTTCGCTTGATGGCGAGCGACACTGGGAATAGGGAAAGCTAATCTACTGGCAAAATTCAGTCCAGTGCTATTAGAAGTAGTGTGTGTTGACAACGATTGAGTGCAATAATTCAGATGTACTGAGCCACAGGTTTAACGAAACTGTGCAATGCAATCCACTTCACTTTATGATGTGTTATTCCAGTCGCGTGACATATTTATTCATGTATTGGTTGTAAGTACATCCCAGAGCTTTGATCCATACAGCACTACGAAGAGTCTGTCCATGGGTAGATTATATCTTCATACATATCTAATGTTACATCAAAGCCAGTTTTAACCCATCTCCACTATACCATAGTCTGTATACTTGGTTTTATAGTTGTGTTCAGCCCAATGCCACCATTGTTATATTCGGTACGCTTTATGGCCAATGGGGCCTTTCATGTCTACTTACTATAGCCTGGAAAAACAGATGGCAGGGATACAAGAGACAGTATCAACGGCCACCAGAACAATGGTTCACATTATATATTGAACAACGATATTAACATGTACCTAGGGACGCAGAGGTGTTTCCAAGGCACCAGGGCCGGGTTATATACTGGCCAAGACCAATTGACGCGTCCTCGTCGAGCGTCCTGGGCAACAGGTCCCTTTGGGGTCCTGGCTAAGGTCAATAGGATCGCCGATTCCTCCAAAGTCAGAGAGTGTCTGTCTGTACGGCGAGGAACCACCAGTCTGCACACCAATAAGCCAGACATGCGACAACGGATACTCACGCAAAACTCAGGTCCTGTATGACATCACACTGATGTTGGACAACAGGATGCCTTCATCCGACATACAGGACTTCGCGTTGTAGCTCAAGCCAACGAACACAAGCAAGCAAGCAACATGTACCTATACTTATATTAGGGAGCAGCTGTAGCAAGGGTAGCCTTTTGCAAGATGGAAAACCAGTAAGAAGATGTCAATTGCAACGAGAAAAAGACTGGTGAGATGCTATATAGAACTTGTATTTTGGAAGGATGTGCAATATGGACAATGAGCAGACACACTACACATTATCAAATGACAGTAGACATGTGGTTTCCGAGGAAAATGTAAATACCATGGACAGACCGAATAACCAACGAGCAATTTCTACAAGAAACACATGAAAACCGTAAAATGATTAGAGAAATTAAACGTAGACAGTCAGTATATTTTGGGCACGTTATAAAAAGAAAGAAATTGAAGAACTTGATGACAACTGGCCAGATTGAAGAGAAAAGAACAAACGAAGACATAGAAGTAAATATCTAGATGACTTGGCTACAAGGCATGGTCGAGACACGAACACAGAGCTGATCTACGACTCGGGTGATCGTGTAAAATGGTGAAACGTAACCGCCCCCTCTAATCGGCATGGTACATGATGATGATGATGTAGTGCAGTGGCTAGCATGTTTAGTTGAGTCAAGAACCGATATCACGACACTCGGGACATTCACATACATGCTTCGTCAACACCTTCAACAGCCAGCGAAGAGTCTAAAAAACTAATGACTATGTTGCAATATGATTATCTGTCCGTCTGGCCTTTCCTCGGAATGCAGATTGTCTGCCAGATCTTCTAGTCACTGCCTGTCGCTCCCTTTCTAGGGGCCAGATCCTCTGGTCACTCCCTTTCTAGGGGCCAGATCCTCTGGTCACTCCCTTTCTAGGGGCCATATCCTCTGGTCACTCCATGTCACTCCCTTTCTAGGGGCCAGACCCACTGGTCACTCCCGGTCACTATATTATCTCTAGGCTGTGACGATGTGTCTGTTCTTCCAGTCTATACACATGCTACTGACCACATCTACCGTATCATACACCAATACACCAGCCAATCTGTCCGCCTGCTCGTTTCCCACCACACCAGCATGTCCCAGGGGAAAAGATCCAAAAGATTCTCGCTATCTTTGATGTGTTAATTGAAGCATGCCATTCTGCATGACTACATACCTGTTTTCACCTTTCTCAGCCTGCGCTGTGTGCCCGCCAACCAGGCGATCACGTGTTCGGTCACCCATCAATACCCGTGTTTGTGTTAATTGATCTGGGCTCCCATGCTGACCCAGACTAAAATAGGTACCAGCAAATTTCTCGGGGAAGTGAAACCGGCCGGCGTGAGTGTGACTACATCACCCATCGAGTACCTACCTATTGGTCTATAAACTATCAGGCCACCGCCATGTGTGCTATACGCCTTCCATCCATCCATCATGTGCCATGCCAGTAAGCGTGGGCGGTCATGCTCTGCCATCTCACTCGATCACCAGAGTCGTGGATCAGCTCCGTATTTCTGTCTCGACCATGCCACAAGGCCAAGCCATCCAGGTACTTGCCTCTAGGCCTTCCCATTCCCCAACGCCTTCAGGTTGCTTAAAAAGGTCGTTTATGTGTACTCTTATATACGTGGGAACAAGACGCCGACGTGGTCGAAATGATATAAGCGCTCGCTATTAAACTTCCCATACGCTGATAGCAAGATAGTTCAACCCCTAAATCGGCACTAAGTTGGACTTAAACGTTGATTTCTCGTTCAGAAAACAATGGCAAACTACTGAATGTAAAATTGCCAAGAATATCAACCTGGTGTTGACCGCATCGTCCTGCGCAGGCCGTGTAACACTTTGAACGTAGGAACACATTAAAAGGAATGCAAGAGATTAATATCTGGGCGATTTTGCTACATACCACATCAGGGTAAGGACGCAGCCATGATTCAACATTCTGGTGATCGTATGAAATAGTTAACCATGACCTCCATGATGATGATAATGATAACAGGAAATAAAAACGATGAGAATGATGTGCAAGTCATAAACTCGCGTCAAGTTATCCATTCCGAAGACCACAAAAACAAGACTACTAATAGGGAAAATAGGGATCTGTCAAATAAACCTACCAGCACAAACAATTTCCAAGTTTCGATGTCTCAATGCTGTTTATTACTCTCATTGCCTCAATGCTGTTTATTACTCTCATTGCCTCTATGCTGTTTATTACCCTCATTGCCTCATTGCTGTTTATTACCCCTAAAGGATCTATGTTGTGCAATGCTCTCCATGCATCTATGTTATTTATTGTTCTCAACTCCTATCTATGTTGTTTATTACCCTTATTGCCTCTGTGTTGTTTATTGCTGTCACTCCTCTATGCTGTTTATTACCCACAAAGCGCCTGTACTGTGTGTGTATTACGCCTGTCTGTTTTAGTTACTACTCTCCAAGCCTCGCTGCGCTGTTGATTGCTCTCCATGCCTCTATGCTGTTTATTCTCACACAGCATCTATGCTGTTCCCCTCCCCCCCCCCCCCCAAGACCTCTCTTTGCTGTTTATCGTCTTTGTGCCTCAATATGCTGTTTATTGCAATCCTAGCCTCTCTGTATTTGTTATGATCATCTGCACCTTTCTGTTTTTTGTTGCCCCCCCCCCCCCCCGTGCCTCTATGCTGTTTATTATCTCCCTGGCAACTATGCTATTTATTATCCTCCAAGCCACTTTGTTGCCAACTCAACCTGCTTCAGCCTCTCTTCTTCACTGATGATGTGTTCCACTCCTCTACGGTAATCCTTCTCAGAACCCCACTGTGTCCACACACCTTCTGACCCACACCTAGTCATCTATGCTGAATGTGCTTAGAATATCTTCTCATCTCCTCTTTGTTGTTGTTGTTGTTGTTGTTGTTGTTGTTGTTGTTGTTGTTGTTGTTTATGTTCACAGTATCCATTTTTACAATGTTTTTTTTTATGTGAATGAATGTAACATCTTTACAGTGTTGTTTTAAAGTGAAAAAAAAATACCTACGTGAATATAACATTTTTACAACGTTTTTTCTATGAGAACGTAACATGTTTACAATATTGTTTCTATTTGAATGTAACCTGCACAATAGATAATTGATGTGCGAAAGATGAGTGATTAGAAGGGCTGAATGTAAGACGGACCTAGGTGCCCAACTTGTGACCCTTTGAAAGTAAGTTTGTTCGATATGTTCAACTGCATTGACAGTAGCTGCCTCGGACTTGATTACAAACCTATAGCCGCAACGGTAGCTACATTATCAACGATTTTTACAAAACATTGCATCTCCTTTGCCGAACGCCGCTATCAACTCCTGCATTTAATCAGTGTTTGTGATTTTTCTAGGCAATTGTTACGTCCAGTAGTTTGCCAATGCTTTCTGAACCGACGCTCATACCATTGTGAAAATCCGCGCAAGGCGGCCTGCTCCCGAATGTCCGGCGGCTGAATGGAGCCCGGTGTGTCGGGATTGTGAAACTGCGTTCACTATTCCCTGGTCCACAGGCAGAGATGTAACGACTTTAAGTTAACGTGTAAACTGATGGTCAACATATCCACTTCTCGTCCACAGTCTGCAGCCTGGTGGTTCACAAACGATGCCACGAATTTGTGTCTTTCATCTGTCCCGGAGCGGACAAGGGCCCGGACTCAGATGTAAGTGTTTATGTTTGTCAACAGTTTCTGTAGTTATCTATGTAGTTGTTTCAGTAGTTTGTTTCAGTAGTTTGTTTCAGTAGTTTGTTTCAGTAGTTTGTCTCAGTAGTTTGTGCCAGTAGTTGTTTCAGGCGTTGTTTCAATAGTTGTTTCAGTAGTTTGTTTGAGTTTTTTTTTTGTTTTCCAACTAGTTTCTTTTTAAAATGCGTAGTCACACCTTCATTCTTTAAAATTCATATGTGAACTATTTTCTCTTAATTTGTGTGTATACATTCTTTGAATAACTCATTTTATACTAAGTAACTTTGGAAAGTCTCTCTGGCCGAGGGGTTACACCACTTTCTCCGTAATCCCGTTTATCACGCAGTCTCGTAGCGGGCGAGAAATGGGAGCGGTTCGTCCCCCGCTGGTGACTTGCGGGATAACTGAGCCGGCCGCTCAGAAAGCAATGGCAAACTACTGAGCGTAATCTTGCCAAGAAATCAACAGACAGCTGAAAGATGCTGCTGTTGACAGTGATGTCCTGTAAAAGGATATGCGAATTTAAAAAAAAACAAAAAAACTTTGGAAAATTATTGTTCCGCGCGCGCGCGAAATAATATCAAAGTAAAGTATCTGCACCCAAATGACCTTCTGCAGACTACGAACCAGGTATGTTGGACTTTGAGAACGGCACTCACTACCTCAAAGATACAAACTCCAACGAGACGAAAAGAAAAAAGGCAAATAGCTACAGAGAACGAAAGATAAATAGTTACAGCGCACGCTGAGCCATGCACCTTTAGAATATATTCTATTAATATTTGTAATGTATTTTTCTATAAGTGTATGTATCGATTTGGTCGTGTACTTTTCATCGCCATCTCACATTTATTTCAAATGTGTGTGTATTCTGTTGTTGTCCTCCCTCCCCCCTCCCCCGGTTTACATTTTCTTTAAGAAAATTCAGCATCGCGACTGCTGACAAATTAGAGTGCGCAAGAATGGCTTATCTGTTTGTAAACTATTACCTTAGGGGGAATCGAACATAAACTCCCAATGTATGAACCCCGTAAAAATGATAAAAAGTACAGGTTGCATTTCCTTTGTACGGAAATATCAGTGACGGAACATTGGAACCGACTTATCGTATTACTTCTTTAAAATATTCGTTAATATACACATCATCATCATGTGTCATGCCGGCAAGCGTGGACGGTGATGTGTCGCCATCTTACACGGTCACCAGAGTAGTGAATCAGCTCTGTGTTCTTGTCTTGACCTTGCCACGTGGTCAAGCCATCCAGATATTTACCACGTTAATATACTGAACACAGCATTACGGTTCGATGTGTTTGTTTGTTTGTTATTTGCCTTATGCTTGTGTAATATAAAATTCTGAAACCGATGGTGCCATTTCAACGGTTAGATACGAATTATGTCCATAATCCACAGTTGTAGGTTAATGTGGATGATAGACCTGGCTAACGGAAAACACCTTTTCAGGGGTGTCTAGTTGGTCAAGCGTCGAAGGACACTTGTTCCTGCAGCGTGGCGCTGTTGTAAGTTGACGGTGAAAGGTTCTAATCCCGGTCGGTAACTATAACTTTCAATTTTTATGTTGTTTAGTGCATCCTCTAGTGTCTACTTCTTTCTTTCTACTTCTACAAGTGTCAAACAATACATGCGTGTTTATTTTTGTTGTCTAGTCTGTCCTCAGCCGGCCTCCGTGGCTAAAGTCTTGCGAACGCGATTCAACTGTAGTTATACAAAATATAAAATGGTGGCCGGGGAGTATGAATACCCGCCCCACACTTGTGGTTGATAGACGTGGAAAGGAACAATTCTAGCTCGCAGATTACGTGGTGATTGCTATAAAGCAAGTGGCGGGGAACCTTTTTTTTTCTGCTATGGGAGATTTTGATATTTGTGATATCATTCACGGGTCATACACAATTTTCAACTTGAAAATTAACCTGCTGCGCACGCATGCATGCATGCACGCACGCACGCATGCACACACAACACAGGCAAACTCACAAGCTTTATTATCTAGAGAGATTAACAACGCATTAAAGATGATAATTGCCAAATGTTACGTATATTTATGTTCCGTGTATGGCACGGAAGGCTGGACAATGAAGAAGCAATTAGAAAGTCGAATAGAGGCGCTGCTGATGTGAATGTACAGAAGAATATGTCGCATGTCATGGAGCCAAACATAATCAAATACAGATGTTCTAGAAAATCTGGGAATGGAAAGAGAGTTGATAAACGACATAAGAAAGAGGCATGTAACATATTTCGGTCACGTTACAAGACATAACACTCTTATAAAACCTATACCGGAGGGTAAGCTTGATGGCAAGCAAACAAGAGGTAGGCAACGATACAGGTGCGAAGATAACATCAAGAGATGGACGAGCAGCAATCTGACATAACGTACAACAATGGGAGAGAGAGAGAGAGAGAGAGAGAGAGAGAGAGAGAGAGAGAGAGAGAGAGAGAGAGAGAGAGAGAGAGAGATTCATAGTAACCAACCTACATTGTGGAGACGACACCTCATATATATATCTATCATTAGCATCGTGTAGATTGTCCTTTGCAGAACGTTGCTGTCATCTGGCCACATCGAAAAGCCTCTCGATCTCTTGCCATTTCTCTTGCCTCGTGCAACCCTATGCCAATGGTGTATCCAGTGCCATGTATCCATCTTCGTACAGCAATATTTGCGTCTTTTGGCTGAAACGTCATAATACAAAGTTGCGATATCTGCATATTTTAGCTGGCTCATTATAATTCGAATTTGCCATAATTGCGACTTTTGCCTGACGCATCAACATTCGAACTGCCGTATTTCCGTCTTTTGGCTGAGGGATTAGCATTCGTGCTGCCATATTTGTGACTTTTCGCTGACGCACCAACATTGGAACTGCCATATTTGTGTCTTTTTGGCTGTCACCCCATAATTCAAAGTTGCGATATTTACATATTCCGGCTGACACATGAAACTTCGAATTTCGATATTTGCGTCTCTTGGCTGACACATCAGAATTTATCGTGTAATTTTTAGAGCTGATGTTTCGCCTTCCCTCTTCACCCCCCCCCCTCCCCCAGGCCCCTCTGAAGCTTTCTGTTTCCAGGACCACTGCTAGAAACTCGATGAGGCCCTTATCCAGCCCTGGTTCTCCTGCCCTGACGCAGGCAGACAGACTATGACTCACTAACTCCATACCTCTCCGTGGCTGCGTCTTCAGTCCCAGACAAGTATTTGACAAGTGTTTAATAAAGCGCCGGTTTTTTTTTTTTTTTCTCGAAATAATAGCATGGATTTTAAAATGAATCAATCAGTGGCCCCGCGCACGGTACCGCGAGAGAGCCTGGCAGGTGTTGCGCGAAGATTATATATGACAAGCAAATATTTAAGGATTTGTAAAAACCATTCGCATGCCAAACATTTATGTCAAGATTAGTTTCAAAATAGTAAAATTTGTTGTAAAAATAACACGGTAGGATTTCCCAGAATTGTCGATTTTCTTTTAATTAATAGAAGGAGTGTCATATCACATTTTAAAAGTACTACTAACACTGTTACAGCAGCAGCAAGAACAGCAGGAAGAGCAGCAGCAATAGCAGCAACAGTAGCAACATCAACTACAACTGCTGCTGCTGTTGCTGCTGCTGATACTACTACTACTACTACTACTACTACTACTACTACTACTACTACTACTACTACTACTACTACTACTACTACTGCTGCTGCTGCTACTACTACTACTACTGCTACCACTACGGCTGCTGCTGCTACTACTACTACTACTACTACTACTACTACTACTACTACTACTACTACTACTACTACTACTACTACTACTACTACTACTACTGCTGCAGCTGCTGCTGCTGCCGCTTCTCCTACGGCTGCTGCTACTACTACTACTACAACAACGACATATACTATCTCCACTATTGCTAGTACCACTACCTCTACTGCCACTACATCGACAGTAAAGGTAACAACAAACACTAACATTAGTAATAATACTAATGATAGATCATAACAAGATAAATACCTCCAATACATCAACTTGAACAGAGGTCAACTGGGCCGAATGATTATGAGCTCTGGTTCTTAAACAGTCGGTGCTGATTCCTGGGTAGCGGTTGAACCCCCCCCCCCCCCCCCCACCATACTGGTCAGCTGGACTACTAAAATGTTGACTTCTCGTTCTTGACTTAGGACGTAAATTACAAGCATCTTAGAAGTCGGAGTAGATTCGCCTGAAGGAGAGGGACATTGGTAATGGGGAAAACTAATCCACACTAAGAAATCAGTCCAGTGCACAAGAAGTGGTACCACGTGTATGGACTATTTTATAGTTCAAAGCGAGCGAACGAAAATATAAATCAACTTGAAAATAAAATCTTGGAATGAACAGACCGGACATTCTTCTGACTAGTTCACTTATTTTGTTGCTTAGGGCAAGATGTTTCATGGTCATGTTCTATTGCCTCTTGCATACCAGACAAAACTCTGCGAAATCATTCATCGGGGCACAGTCTGCAGGTCGGTGTGGTAAAGTGGTTACTGCACTTGCTTGCCAAGGCGATCGCCCGAGTTCAAAGTCCAGCAGAGGCAGGATAATTTTTTTTTTCTGACCAGAACTGGGTTCTGGGGTCGGCCCTGTCACACGAAAGAATGACCACCAGTCAATTTTCAGGATTTTCTCGGAATTGTCTGGAAAGGAAGAGTGACGAGGAAAGGCATTGACCACTCAAACCTCTATATTGTGGCCTAGAATAGGTAAAGACCTATCACCTATTCACACTCCAGTGGCAATGTTTGCTAAGGGATTACATTTACCTTAGTGGTTATAATAATAAGTTAATATGATGGAAAACTGTCGGAAAAGGAGACAAAGGAAGACATTGAGAGAACATTCTTGATGACATTTCCCTATGAAATGAAACATGATCGCCACAAGAAGTTGATACATTCTGTTGGAGATGGCGAGCTGCGAAGAGTATGATCCCACACGCCTTTGGCAAGGAGCTTGATGATGATGATGATAATGAATGGAGCATCTTGTTGCTTGTTATAAATAAACCATGTTGATATATAATAACAGTGCTTCTAGTGTTTCTTCTAAGCTGTAGTATCTTGTGCAGACGGATGTATTCTTGTTATTTTTCATTAGCGCACATATTTTTGCTCAGTGCACGAAATATATCAAGGCAACATTTTGCGATAATCATATGTAAGGTCGCTGACAGCTTCAAGTATAGTAGGTCAGAAAGTTGAAGTTTTGTTTACAAAATCCGATAGCCTAGAGGGAGCATTGATTGATTCAGACACTCGGCGTGTGGCTCGGTTACTTAAATTATGTATGTTGTGCGTTATGAGCAAAACCCGGGAGAGGGTGTTTTGTTTCTGGGAATATCTATCATCATTTTACCATGTAAACATTTAGGTTCATGTGATCCCTGCGAAAAAGAGACAGATAACAAACGCAGACACAATGTTCATACCTTATAACGAACACTACCTCAATTGATTTATTCTCATAATATATCACGTTATTAAATACAGACTGATTTGAAGTTTGTGAACATGCTGCTCTTCCACTCCAGACTTGTGATCTGCTGGCAGACTTAACATTGACAAGATAATGTGGTGGTTTTCTCTTGACATCCCCATCCGGGTCTAGATTAACCATAAGCAAAAGAAGCAACATGTCAGATGGACTAGACTGCAGTGGAATGTTGTCCAATTCACAGACGAGAGCAGATTCAACCTATCCTTAGCTGATGGACGTATGCGGATTTGGCGACAGTGTGGATAGCGCTGAGCGAATTGGTATGATCGTGAGCACAACCGATTTGGATGTGGCAGTATTCACATTTGGGAAAGATTCAGTTTTCACCATCGCTTGCCTCTTCACGTCTTGTGTAGAAATGTTAATGCTGTGACATATCCAAATGAGGTTCTGGATGCATTGGTTGCTCCTGCGTTCACAAATTATCCAGAATTGCAGCTTCTCCAACAGGTTAACGCACGTGCGCGCACGACATTCATTACGCAGCAGTATATACAGCAGTAGAACATTATGAATTGATTGGCCTGTCCTGTCACCAGTCAAGTCCCTTAAAGAAGATTTGTGGGACGATCTTGGAGGCATAGTCTACAGGCAAAGTTCTGCAGCTAATCTGCAACAGATCGAAGCTGCATATACACGTGAATAGGACTTGATTCCCCGGAATTTACTTAAGATACTTGTGCGTTCTATGCGGAGCCGCTGCGAAGCTTGTCTGCAAGCCCGCGGTGGACATACCAGATACTGAAGTTAGTGTGAATTAATTGTTTGTTTTTTTTTGGTTGTATTTTTGATTTTCTACCTAGTCTGCACAGAATGCAATGAATTTCATAACAATCAAATGTACAAATTATGGAGTCATAGGAAAATGAATAAAGATTCCAAATATTAAATTTGATAACACTTATATTTAAGTTTCACTCTCTTGTTTCTGGATTTTACAGGTGGTGTGATTTTAATGTGCTTCAGTATACGTATATATATACACACACACACACATACATACACACACAGACACAGACAGACAGACAGACAGACACACACACACACACATATATATATATATATATATATATATATATATATATATATATATATATATATATATATATATATAAAATGCTAGCCTGTCCGTCCGTGCGACCGTTCATCCATCCATCCATCCTTTCAAGCAACCGTCCGTCCGTCCGTCCGTCCTTCCGTCCGTCCGTCCGTCCGTCTGTCTGTCTCTGTCTGTCTGCACCAAACGCTTGTAAGTGCTTATTACCCCGTAAGTCTTTATCCGCCCCTGTCCACCTCTACATTGGTGGTTTGTTACCTCCGCCTTTGACCAGCAGTGACCGGATGTCAGGCTAAGTAAGTGCCCTATTAAACTTAATTGAAGAGTTCTCCGTCTAATGGATGGAAACAGACCCCGCTCAACTGTGTTTACCGCACTGGCGTGTGTTTCTTGACTTCTTTCACTAGGACAGTGGTTCTCAACCGGTGGGGAATTTTAGGGTTTCCGGGGGGGGGGGGGAATTAAGATTATTTCAAGATCGCGTTAATACAAGAACCGATTACTTGATATTGTTTTTCCCTTCATACTTTACGGTTATGTACGTCTCATCCTACTAAAATTCATTTTATAAAGTAAGTAGACCCACAAATCACGTTTCTATGTGGACGTCTAGATTTGTTTTAGTATGTGCTATTAAATTTAGCTTCCGTTATTATGTATACTGTGTAGAGGCGGGGCGGGGAGGGGGGGGGTCTTAGGTAGGAAATACGAAAAAGGCGGGGATGACGTTCTGAAAACATGGTGAAGGGGGCACGGGCCAAATTTTTAGTTTGGAAATACGAAAGGGGTGAATGACGTTCTGAAAATATGGTGAAGGGGGGCACGGGCCAAAAGAGGTTGAGAACCACTGCACTAGGAGATCAAGTTGGGACTTTCCCTACATCCAACTGAAGCCATGGTGGTATCTCTCATTGTCTCAGTTGAGCGGTATTGGAGAGTGTGCTAACAACAGCCCCACCGTGGCTTTGTAACAGTAACTCCGACTAGCACCATATTTGTATTGACTAATTGGCACTTGGTAGATAATGTGGTAATATCACGTTGACCGACTTTATTTCCCTGGAACTTTCCTGGACCTATTCAAGCTAGGCTTACGAGGGAATCCAAGTCAATTCCCTATTGCTGTAGATTTGAACACTTGACCGCCAGGTTCACAGACAAGCGTGCAAGCCATTGCGCCACCACGTCTCCCTCGGTACATACGGGCATATAAAACACCAAGTTATGGAATGGAAAACGACTT
The DNA here is from genome assembly GCA_963921405.1 of Cepaea hortensis. NCBI lineage: Eukaryota > Metazoa > Mollusca > Gastropoda > Stylommatophora > Helicidae > Cepaea > Cepaea hortensis. The sequence continues at coordinate 18,394,380 of OY992876.1, forward strand.
TTGAGTGTAAGGTTAGCGAGACGTAGAGTGTTAGAAATTCATTTCATTCACAGACTACCTCCGGCATAGAAATGGCACTGTATGGTGATGAAGGAAAGGATTTTCTCAACCAGAACAAGTCACACACCGGCTATAGTGAGAGCCAATTTTCATTACCAAAGAGACTCCCCGGGGCAACACAGTTTGGAAATCACTGACATAAATGAATAAATTAGTAACAGCTGCACGCAATACCGCTCACCTGTGGCAGTCTAGTAAGTGATAACTCAGCTGATTACCTCTAGGTATGTTACGTTTCGTTACAAGGTAGACTATCGGTTTTAACCGACACAGGTCTTTCTATACAGTTACAGTTAATGATTCACCAAAAAGGCAAGTGCAAACGGTAAACTGTACTACAAGTACACGATTAGAAGTCTAAAAACAATGGACTTTAAAACTATACATGAATATATACCCGGTGTTCGTAAAGTCTCACTACACTTTGTATGAAGAACACATTTGAAAAAAAAAAAATTCTTTCTTCAATTGGCGTGCAAAGAATTACCCCAGCAGACGATAGCCATTCGCTACATATTGCTTCACGACAACTGTGGATCACATATTTTGATTACATCATGTAATTAATGTTCGAATTTGTTCCACGTACAACATGTAGTGAGACTTCACAAACACCCAGTATATAGTCTACTAAACAGTTGGACAATGTCGTCATACATCATCATAAAGCATACCTGATCTCTTGTGGATTGGTTTCCCAACTCTGTCATTCTGTTCTCCAGTGCGGGTATTTAGCAGGTTACTAGGGGTTGTCGCCGGAGCTACGGAGGTGGCTGCTCTGTAGAGAGAGACTGAGCTAGATGGGATAAAACGCGACTCAGTGAAGTCGATCATGTTGTCATGTAACCCCCTTTTTTAACATTCGATTTCTACAAGAATGTTTTCATGTTTCTTTCCCCTACTCTTTGACTGTAGGAAGTCTACCAACAGGGCAGTAGGTTTCTATCACACTTCGTCGGATCCCTATCCCTTGACCTGCCCGATATGGGATTCCCGACTTTTAGCTACACTACTGTCCACATAGTTTCGGAGTCATTGGGACACGTAAATTTACTACCACTTAGCGGTGCAGACACAACAGAGGGAACACAAAGAACCAGTTGTCAAGGTTGTTACAGGCAGTCCAGGTTGTTACAGGCAGTCCAGGTTGGGAACCCAGATGAAGGCAAACAATGGGCGAGAGCTTACATTTCCTGGTGCGACCTATCCATGAAACTGATGGTCCAAGTATCGACATGTCTCTCCACGGATACAGTTTTAGTGCACGTTTTTACACCGCCATGGTTTCTGAATTTGCACAGTGGTGGGGAGGGGGGAAGAGTAGCTTGGAAGAAGAGCTCCGCAACACAGTAATACATCCCCCATGGAGACCGTGCTTCGGTACCGGGTTGAGAGGTACAAGGTCTAGTCCAGTGGTTCTCAACTCGCGGGGAATCCCCCTCCCCCACCACCCCAGGGGCGAATTTTAGGGTTTCGCGTGGGGGGAGGGGGATATTAAGATTATTTAAAGATCGCGTTAATACAAGAGCCGATTACTTGATAGTGTTTTTCCCTCCATATGTAACGGTTCTGTACTTCTCGCTCTTCTGAAATTCGTTTTATACTTAAGTAGACCTGCATATTCCGGTCTCTCTGGTCAAGAGGTTACACGACTTTCTCCGTAATCTCGTATACTCTCGTAAGTAACGTGACGACGGCGAGAATTGGTAGCTGTTCTCTCCGCGTCGGTAACTTACGGGGTATTTGAGCCGGTCGCTCAGGAAGCAATGGCAAACTACTGAGCGTAATCTTGCCAAGAAATCAACAATCAGCTGAAAGATGCTGATATTGACAGCGATGTTCTGTAAAAGATATGGGGAAAACAAAAGACCTGCAAATCACGTTTTATGTAGACGTCTAGACTTATTGTAGTATGTGTTGTTAAATTTAACTTCCATTTTTACGTTTACAGTTTAGGGGCGGCCCGGAGGGGGGGGGGGGGGGGTTATCGGAAGGATATACGAAAAAAAGGGAAGGGGTGACATTCTGAACATATGATGAAGGGGTGCATTGGCCAAAAAAGGTTGAGAACCACTGGTCTAGTCATCAACCTGACCCCGATAGATGCAAGCTCTTTTAAGAGTTCATATGTCTTGACTGACAATGCATGGGGTGTGCGAGTTATGACTGAACCTTCCATGGAATTCACAACCGACCAACCAACCAAGCAAGGATCTTTAGGGGGAAAAAGGGGGAGGCGGTGGTCGGATTATTTTAGAGTTGTGATGTCCCTTTGTAACTCAGGGGATTTGCAACCGAAAGACTACATGGTAGGTCAGACCAGGCCCTAAGTCATGGCCGGCAACTGGTAAAGATTGATAGCTGCAACAGGCGGAGACCAGGAGAACATTTAATCAGATAGCGGTGGGAACGATTAGTACTATGACTCTTCGCTGGCTGTTGAACGAGGGGACTGAGCAGGTATGGGAATGTCCTGAGTGCAGTGAGGTAGGTTCTAGACTCAACTCAACAACTCAACCTTAGGTCCGGCTGACGTCATTACGTTCAGGACTCGACCAGATGATATCGTACACCTGTCTGATCCCTGGGTAGTGACAACAATGTCTGTCATTCCCCGTTTAGAGTGAAAAGTAGGAGATCCGTGTACGCGATGTGCACATTACAATGACTTGACAATCGCCTATTGTTCAGGGTGTTTCGTAGAGACAACTGGGGTGGCAGGTTCAAGCACAGCATTGGAGAATTACACAGTGTGTTAGTGTGTGCTGCGGATGAAAGGCACAGTCACGCTATTTTAAAATACCGCCTTTGAAGTCGAGCATGTCAGTCGCTAGGCGCAGATGTCGTAGTTGTCAACAAACAGAGAGCACGCAGTATGTTTGAAGAAGAAGACGGGAAAGGAAGCAGCGGGGAGAAGGAGGAAGTAAGAGGAGGGAGAAGGAGGAGTAAGAGGGAGGAAGAAGGTGGAACAGAAAGAAGGAGAGGGAGAAAGGGGGAGATTAAGAAGAGGGAAGAAGAGGGAGGAAGAAGAGACAGAAGAAGAAGAAGAAGAAGAAGAAGAAGAAGAAGAAGAAGAAGAAGAAGAAGAAGAAGAAGAAGAAGAAGAAGAATTCAACAACAACAACATCAACAACAGCAAGAAAGAGAAGAAAAACAAAAACTAGAAGAAAGAGAACAACAAGAACTAAGAAGAGAAGAATAAGAACTAGAAGAACAAGGAGAAAGATGAGTAGAACTAATAGGTAGTTTGCTTGTGTATCATATATTGCTAGATTTTCACCCTGTCATTTATGTTTTAACCCTGGTATTAAGGAACGATCTGGAAGTGTGTTATTGATCTTTTCACATTCCCAGAACGCAGTGAGATGACATTAGTGCTGGTCTTCTTCTGAAGGTGTATAGTTCCTTTCCAACCCCCCCCCCCCCCCCCCGACCCCCTAGTGTTCCCCACCCTTTCCCAAGCTAGAACAGTCACATTGTCATCAAGGGTTCGGCGGCGGTCGCTCTCTACGACCCGTGATGACAGGGAATCTGGAGCTTACAGGAGGTCGGTGTCCCATGGCGTCATGCATTACATGGAACAAGCATTACACGGGACATGCATTACACGGGACATGCATTACACGGGACATTCATTACACGGGACATGCATTACACGGGACATTCATTACACGGGACAAACATTACACGGAGCAAGCATTACACGGGGCATTCATTGCAGGTCATCCCAAACTGACAATCAACGATGGAGAAAACTGTGCATGTCACGAACTCTAAATACGCTAAGTTCTGAATATCAGAGAAAACTGGCTCATTGACAACATAATGTCTCGGGAACGGGAATAGTCTGGCCACGTTAAACCTGACTGTGGTTTGTAGAGAGCAGCTATGGAAGGCATGGCTCCTGGAAGATGAAGCCGGGCTGGACAGCCATGTTGGAAAGGAATACGCACGAAGCCGGGGAACTGGCAAAGGACCAGGGGTCGTCTCCATGGCCTTGACGTTAGCAACTTTCTACAGGGGACTTGTTGCGTGATGATCATGTCAAGTCATTACCCATGTTGTGCCTACACACAAAAACTCTATTATAATTGAGCTTATAGAAGACCAAGAATCAAATGAATCGATTGTAACAGGGCATACCCAACGCAGTCCTGGCGAAATGCGATTGAAACCTCTGCTCTTCGCGGTGGGAGGCTAGCGCTCAGGCCTGCCGACCCGGTGGTCGTGTTTTAGAATCCAGTCTGTGGGAATTTGTTTCGTTGTTCTGGGCTCCCAGGGCGACCTAGAGTAAAAGGGTACGTGGAAATAATCTGGGTAGACAAAGCAAACGGTGTGATATTGACATCGAAATCCAATAGGTACAACATACAGGGTTAGCACCATATATATGAGAGCCGTGGTAGAGTAGTGTCTAGATGCCTGCCTGTGGGTCCGGTAATCATAGGTTCGAATCTGATACGATCAATCCGATTTATAGAAAACAAAAACAACAGTTTCCACATCGTTGGCTCTGCTTCTTCAGGCTTGGTTATAATTGTGATGGTTCATAGCGTGGTTTTCGTTTCTTTGTCTTGTGTGTCAGTTTTTGTTGACTTTTCTGTGCGGCAGATTTCATGCCTGTGACGTCAGCTCGAGGTTGAGCCTGCGCGGTTCCCTTCGAATCCGCGGCGGGGTGAACTTTTACAGTTGAACTCAGCTCCCAGGACAACCCAGTCTAAAATGGATTACCGGGGGAAATGGTTTGGAAAGTAGAGGCCAGCGGCGAGACACGGCTCACGTCAGTCACCCGGTGCCGTCTTGGAAAGTAGAGGCCAGCGTTGAGACACTTCCCACGTCAGTCACCCGGTGCCGTCTTGCCTATAACAGTATGGGATGGGTTTAGCACCATATACCTAAACTCATCTTAAGGCATGTAAACGGGTACTTTACACGTGATGGTCTGTTCATGGATTCGTTGCTTTACCTTTGTTTGAAAAGTCGCATAAAAGTCGACAGGATCGACTTCATTGCACCGGGTGTTTACCCCATATGGCTCAGTCTCTTTCCACAGCGAACTGCCGAAAGCGTCGCACATAGCACGAACTCCGTAGCTCCAGCGATGACACCCCAGGAGTCTCCGAAAAAAATGCTATCGTTAACCGAAGGACGAGGCGTATGAATGTATGACCAATAGTGAGAAGCAGACCGTACACTTTAGTAGAACACGATCACAAGCAACGCAATTGAGACTGCCTAGCAATTGAACATTCGCCGTTGAGCAAGTTGTTATGCAGACATTGTTATATTCTCTAACATGATGGCGACAATCAACGTAAGCCTTCTCAGAATCTCGAGTCTGTGTCCTCGTTCCCGCAGCAAGCCTTTTCAAAAGCTGTAATCCTCTTATTCTCTGCACATCCGGTGATTGTTTTTTTTTTTTTCAATGCAAGCTGTCGGTCAAGTCTTGCTTCAGCATGCGTAGGAGAGGTGTTCTTTTAAGAGCTGGTCTTAACCCGGCACAGTTTTCTTTGCTGTCAAAAGCTCAGACTTTATATAAAGACAAATATTAACAACACATACAAGATATTCTAAAAAATGTTTTTCAGCAGTGAATTTTAATAAGGAAAATACAAACAATAGATTGCACGATTTCTTTATTGCCTGGAATATTTCGCTGCCTTTTCTCGGCTACATACTGCAGAAATAATTCAATTATAAACTAAAGTAATTCGATAAATCCTTCAAGCTAAAATATACAACACTGATGTTTACTTGTCTACCACGGTAATTTTAAATTGACTACCATGTCTTTCTGTTGGCACAAAGCTGGTTTCTGGTAATGAATGGCAATTGCTTCTGCCAGCTTTAACATGCGACCAATTTGTGTGTGAATAAACAGAGATAGTATAGGACAACTGAGCTAATAAAAGCATGAAATTAATCATACTATGCCAGGGACATTGGTTGGTGGGCTAATGTAAACAGGCTGCAATATTCTGATAACATGGTTTGGTCACTGAAACGAAACGCAATTACAATAAATGAAATTATGGATATAATTGCTACAGAAAGTCAAAACAAGTGATTTAGTCTGAATAACAGGAAAACAGAAGTAATGGTTATTACAAAGATGAAGTGTATACCAAAATGCAACATCAGAGTGAATGCAGGCAATCTGGAACAATTCAATACTATTAAGTAATTGGGTATTTTATTAGCAACAGATGGGAGATGTTTTAAGGAAATTAAACGTATAATAGCCCAAACAAAGGCAGCATTTCACAAGATGAAAAATATTCTCTGCAATTTATCTTTGTCAATCTAGTTCTTAATAGCTATATTGAGCCAATCCTGGTGTACGGAAAGGAATCACGAACAGTTAGCAGACAAGAGAGGAGTTTTATGGAAGCTGTGGTGTTGTGGTTTTCATAGATGAATGTTGAGAACCTCCGTGAACGGATAAAACCAGCAATGAAGATATCTTGAAAGAAGTTACCTCACAAAGAGAACTGGTTATTGACATCAGAAGAAGACAGTCCACATTCTTTGGGTATGTCTTAAGAAAGGAACAGCTGGAATATGTCGTGACAACGGAAGAGTTGGAGGGCGAGAGAGGTAGGGGGAGACCACGAGAGAGGATGCTGGACAGTTTGACATCATTGAAAGGAGGAACATCAGAAATAATTGGCAGCACACGAGACAGCCAACGCCACATGGTATAGGCTATGAGAAAAAATCAAACTGACCAGTAGTTGTCGATGTGTAGGCCACAGCGGGACACGTGACAAAATATGCGGCGTAGAGATACAGATAAGAATCGCCGTATCAAATTATTATTGTCATAACAGTGACACACATGCATATCACGATAAGTACCTAAAACCGCTTATATAAGAGAGTTTGTGTCGACTGTTATTCCTTCCATCTCTCGTGTCATCACCTTGAAGTGGAAGATGTTCTATTGACCCCAAGAGCTACACCGACTGTAGCTCAGCTACTGGTGGGGTCTCTCGTGTTGTACTGGTCAAGGGAGAAGAAACAGTCGAAGACAGACACAAACTTGCTGCCTTGTAGGTAGACTAGGGACAGTCAAATGCTAGGAACCAGACAAAGATAGACACAAACTTGCTGCCTTGTAGGTAGACTGGGGACAGTCAAAAGCTAGGAACCAGACAAAGATAGACACAAACTTGCTGCCTTGTAGGAAGACTGGGGGCAGGCAAAGGCTAGGAACCAGACAAAGATAGACACAAACTTGCTGCCTTGTAGGCAGACAGGGGACAGTCAGAGGCTAGGAACCAGACAAAGATAGACACAAACTTGCTGCCTTGTAGGCAGACAGGGGACAGTCAGAGGCTAGGAACCAGACAAAGATAGACACAAACTTGCTGCCTTGTAGGTAAGCTGGGGACAGTCAAAGGCTAGGAACCAGACAAAGATAGACACAAACTTGTTGCCTTGTAGGCAGACAGGGGACAGTCAAAGGCTTGTGAAAGCAAACCCGAATACAAAATGCTTGTGAGCCACATGCTTGATGAAATAGTGCGAAGCAATTCACTTCGTGATGATGATGATGATGATGATTGCTATGCTATGTGGATGAGAATGTTGGTCAAAGGGTAAATAATATGGTGAAGAAACTGGAGGAAGCAGAGATGTGATGTTTGAGATGTATGTTGAAAATATCGAGGTCAGAGAAGAAAATAAACACCTACAGGTGTTATAAGAACGCACACCAAAAACATCAGGAGAAGACAAGTGAAATATTTAGTGCATATAAACGTAAGATTTGTTACAGAGAAATTAGCCTTTTGTGAGAAAATACTCGTAATAAGCAACAGACACAGAGGAGGACACAGAAAGTCGTAAGTGGGAAGCTAGAACAACTCGCGGAGAATAATATTACTCGTATGGAGATCATGCCCCAATGGATAAGAGCACCGCTCTTAAACTTCCGGTGCGCTGATGCCGATGTAGCGGGTTCAACTCCTTCACCGGTCAGCCGGACTAAAATGTTGACTTCTCATCCTTGACTTGGGGACGTAAATTACAAGTGCTTCTGAAGTCGGAGTGGGTTTCGCCTGATGGTAATGGACACAGATAATAGGCACAGCTAATCCACACGCAAAACGCAGTCATATGCATTAGAAGTAGTAGCATGTGTTTGAACTAAACTTGAATTCAAAGCGAGCGAATGCAAAACAAAAAAGGGGGAGCGCTTATAAGAACTCCATCATTATATCACATTCCTCGGAAGTCGGAGAGTATCTGCCTGTACGGCGAGGAACCACCAGTCTGCACACCAATAAATCAGACATCGGACAACGGATACTCACGCAAGCCTCAGGTCCTTTATGACATCACACTGATGTTGGACAACAGGATGCCTTCATCCGACATACAGGACTTCACGCTGGAGTTCACAGCCAGCGAGCGCAAGCAAGCAAGCAATATATCACATTTCCATCTACGACAAGTAAGGCCTATTTCTCAGATCAAGAGACCACAATTATAACCACTCCCTCAGCCACTCTCTCCCGCCGAGCTTCTCAAAAAATCAATATAACATTATCAACCAACCAACACTCAGTATAGAACTGGCCCCACATGCTCAACACTGTGAGAGCCCTTGGAACTCCTGCTAGGAAACAACATTTCTCCAGAAAGGAATTCTCTCCGGTGATGAATAGCGTCATACAGTGACGTCAGAGATATGCCGGCCCCATAACGATATCATTTTGTTACCGATATAACTCCCGATTCCCGTCTGGCGTTGAAAGACTCCATTCACATAATGGATATTATTCGCGTTTTTAACATTGATAGCGGGCGCGTTGCTGTAACGGTTAGAAAGTTGCGCTGATATGCATGAGTACCGTCGGACTAGGGGTTGATCCGGAGGCTGGCTGTCACTGCGGGCAGGTCTACACAATGTCAAGGTCATAGATTCATAGCAGGTTCATGCTTCAAGACTTTTGTTGGTGTAAATGTAAAATGTATCGACGAAATAAGTCGCTCGATTATGTGTCTGTGTGTTTTCCAGTTATAAAGTTAACAATTATAACAGACTTTGGGCACTGCACAAAAGTTAACAGGAATAATTATTAAATTGATTAAATTGAGGTCAGCTTTACCGAATGGATAAGAACGCTGACGCCGTGGTAAGGTGTTCAACCCCTACACCAGTCAGTTGGACTAAGATGTTAACTTCTTGTCCTTGACTTGAGGGCGTAAATTACAAGTACCTCTGAAGTCGGAGTGGGTTTGCCTGGTGGCGAGGGACACTGGTAAAAGGGAAGTTAATAGACATGGAAAAGTCAGTCTAATGCTACTGGAAGTAGTGTGTATTGACTACGCTTGAGTTCAAAGCGAGTGAGCGCCAAATGTTGAACCTCGTTGCTCGTCGGCTGTTGTCTTCACCATTGCTATCAGAGTTGGCCTGTGTTGTCACGTGTATGCTTCTATAGCCGACCTGCTCCACTTCTTGTCACCATTGCTATCAGAGTTGGCCTGTGTTGTCACTTGTGTTTGTGTGCTTCTATAGTGTCAACAACTCAAGTTGTTAGGCATCATTGGATTACTTCTCGCACACCGATACAAGGAACTTGCAAGTCGTGTGAGAGGCATGGAATGAACATTTTATTGCCGTTGGCTCTTTTACATTTGCAGAACAGTCGCTATCACATCACACAGAAATCACAATATTATCTATCACTAGTTTTACTAAAGCCTAGCGCTAATTCCTATCTAATTGGCTATCGAATAACTAACTCGGTTCTGAACCGAGGTGCTCTCTTAGACCGTCAGTCCCCGTCTGACTAGATTCACCTTGCGCGGCTACACGCCACGCGGAAGGACCTTCAAGCGTCCTTGGGCTCTTTGCGTGCTAACTTGCCCCGCACGCTTCCCTTGGCTGGCTAGGGGTTACTACCGTTCGTGGTTGTCACGCAGGCGTGACTCCAGTAGTGCTAACTCACTAGTCAACTGTCATAGTGTAGAAAGAAGTAATAAAGTCGAAGGTTGAATAAAAGTTTGTTTATTTGCGTAAGATGACAAGCCGTGTCTGCCTTGCTGGAATATCGGATGTTGACTGCCCTTCACAACAACCATACGTCACGATTGAGCATCTCTCTCCGCTTTCACTCATAATGCTCAATCGTGCTGTATCTCTAATTCCCCACTAGATCCTAATTATAACCCAAACTACACATACTGTTACACCTCCCCATGTTTATTAAAGAATTTTCCTTATAAAGGAAAAATCTTTACTCCTAATCCCCTTACTCTATTCCCTCTTTTTCCTCTAATCTTCCATAGTTCTTCTAATCCTCCCCAAACCAACTCCAATTTAATTAAACATTCTATTTCTTTAACTCTTTCCCCAGCTATATAATCAACCCACTTCTTCTTCCATTTTACCTCTATACCTCGTACCATGTACTGTAACCCTTTTTTAACTTACCATTTCTACTCTTCTTTCATTTCCCCAAACTATATAGCAATCCACTATATATTCCTTGGCTCCTCAAGTTCCTATATAAAATATGCATATTATAAACAAAATGGCTCGTAAAATCGTATTTGTACAACTGGCATTAGGAAATCACTCGCATTTCTCAATACAAGACAACCCGAACAACGAGAACAACGTATTTAGAAGAAGTAAAGAAGGGGTGCACCAAGTAAAAGGAATAAATAGTCAAGATAAGCACAAAGAAACGCATATTCCACATAACCACATTTACCTCCTTTGCCAATAAAAAAAATTTGTACAATCAAATTTTTTTCTTATAAATACGTCATACAAAAATAGATCTTTGTTTTCTATAAACCAAGTTGATATAATGTTTTACAAGCTTTATATATACAACCCTATATGAAATAGAACTTTTTACGTAAGTTTCAAGCCTTATATCTTCAACATTTAAAATTTCCAACCACAATCTTGTCCAAATTGCGTTATCTCACCTTTTAGCATGAGATCCTGTTCAATTTTTATGAACACCTTTAATATAATTAAAGCTGGTTTTTCACAGCACCTATTTCTTGCCCCCTTCATGTCCCATGATCTGCCCTTTATCCCCCTATGTATTTCTTCTATATGCTGCTATTCACAGTTTTTCCCTTAAACTTCTATCTAGTTATACTCTACTTATATATTCGAAGCTTTTCAAGCAACCTAACCTTCTCGGCAGCCTATGTCTCCATACCCTCCCTCAATAATTTTATAATTCCTTTCTGAACGAAAGCCCCCTGTATTTGAAAAGTTAACTAATATTCTAACCAAACTTAAAACCAATTCATTAACCACATCACTTAATCTATCAATCCAACTGTTTACGCAAAACTAAATCAAAACAAGGCGTCACAATTATCCAATTAAAACACATTTTCAAAATTAATATGGCATGCATTTTATCAACCCAAAAGCAAATATTATATCATTATTAGACACTTTTACGGTCCAATAGTGTTTTACTCAAAGCACTATAAACTCAACGATCCTAACTTACTTAAACTAACTTTTTATAAAACCAAACCAAGCATGAAATAAAACATAATACATATACATATAGCATTGAAACATAGTCTCAATAAAATAATCAATTAACAACCATCATTGCCCAGTTACACGAAAATAAAACCCCAAGTGAATAAACAAAGATTTTCCAAGTAAACTTTCTTAAAATTATTACGTATAGTGGCCCCAACAACCATACTAATAATGTACCAGATCTCTATTTATTCAGGCCATTCCATTTATATATTTCCTAACTCCATTCTCATTTTCCTACCTCATCATAGCCAATTGCTAACCAGAGACATACTTCCCAGTATATCAATAATACCAAAAACTCCCCACCAAATTCTCTATAAAACTTCCTACAACTCTCTGTAAGCGAACCGCTTTTAAATTTAAAATATATTTCCTAACTCCATTCTCATTTTCCTACCTCATCATAGCCAATTGCTAACCAGAGACATACTTTCCAGTATATCAATAATACCAAAAACTCCCCACCAAATTCTCTATAAAACTTCCTACAACTCTCTGTAAGCGAACCGCTTTTAAATTTAAATTGTTCATTAAAATTATGATTGACAAAACTGAAGATATTTCCCTTATCCCCCATTTCACATTCTCACAGAAAAGATATGTTAGATTGAGTTAGTGCGCACTTAGGAAAATAAGAAAAAGAAAGGAAAAAGTAAGAAGTAATCACACTTCTCTTTCCATACATACTTTATGAATAAAGTTTCAGAATTTATCCTCAGTTTCCGTCAATAATAATTGTTATTATCAAAAAAAATATTGATTCAACACTACTAGCTTTTCTTTTTTTTTTTTTTTTTCTTCATTCCTCTCGTCAATTTCAAGTTTACCATTCCAAGTAAACCCACCAATTCAATGCTACATATGTGTATCTGTTACTTACAGACCAATATCCAAATCTTATAACCATATCTGCCGATATCAATGATAACAAATAGTACAAACATTAATTCCTCCTTTTTCTAGCCTAACTCCAAACACATCATACTACCCGGAAAATCCTCTTAATTAATCACTGTAAACTACAGTACAAGTCCTCTTATCTATACTAATGTAGTATTCACCATCCACTCATCTATTTACTTGTGGCCCTACCTGCCAATTATTTCCCTTCAATTTGTCCAAGCTACTAAAAAAATCAACCATCAATTCCACCCCATAGAGAAATAACCAAATATATACATATACTTCATTCAAAACTACCTCCATATTGATTATAAAAATACCAAGAGTCATCTTCTTCATTTTCGAATTCTAACACTTATAAATTGCTATCTGCAATATTCTCTACTTATCTACTTCCTACGGTTCCACTTCTTCAATAACTCCAAATTTCTTTGAACCAATGCTAATTCTACATCAATGTCTTCTTCTTCGTACAATCCATTTGTTTCCTCCATACTACTACTACTTGACTCTGACTTTTCATCCATTTCTTCTTCTTCGTCTGTATGTCTCTCTTTAGCTGCCGCTAATCTCTTTTGTTCAATATCCCATCTAATTTGTCGATCACTATTCCTCAAGGATCTTTCTAGTAACGGCATATCCTCCCCGCTCGTTGAATAATCCCTAATTCTCCTCTGTCTTTTCACTTCTCTATCTCTTTGTCTATCCATTCTTCTTTTCGTTGCCTGTCTAGTGTTCCTAAACGGAGCACTTATTTCCTCCTCCATACTATCATAATGAGTCTCATTCAACTTTTCTTCTTCTATTGTTTTCGGTATCGTCTGTTCTTGAGTATCATCAAAACCTGGAGTTGCTAACAAGCGATTTTGTGTTGGATCTCTTCTAACGCCTGGGGTTACTGTAGCACCTCTAACGAGTTGTTCATCTAAAAACCTTGTGTCTGAATAATAATTATTATTATTATTATATTCTATCTCTTCTTCATCTCTCCTTAAGTGTTCCACGTGTGCCCTTGCTACATGTCCCGTGACCTGGTTCTTAATTTTATACGATACTTTACCTAGTTTTTCCAAAATATAATACCCTGGAATCCAACGATTATCAAATTTAGAGTTTCTCCTATGCTTCTTGTAATAGACCCTATCACCAACCTTAAATTCCTGCAAGTTTGTATTTATATTCTTGTACTTTTTCTGCCTTTCCCTAGCTTTAATTATATTATTCCTTAGTCCTACGTGTGCTTTATGCATTTCCTGTATTATAACCTCTTGAAAGTCTTCACCCATATATTTCCGTCTAGGTTTTAATAGATTGTCTATAGGTAGTATCGGTTCTCTCCCGTATATTAAATAATATGGTGAAAAACCCGTGCTTTCATTTTGATTAGTACGAATGGCGTTAAGGGCAGGTCCTAAAAACAAATCCCAATCCCTTTCATGTTCATCTACAATCTTTGATATAATGCTATATAACGTCTGATGTTGACGCTCGTTTCTAGCATTGGAAGTAGGTCTATAATATGATGTCTTTATATGTTTTATATTTAAATCATTTAACAACTTTTCAAATTTCTTATTTATAAATTCTTTACCATTGTCTGTAAGTATACTTTGTGGACAACTAAATCTTGGGACAAACTCTTGTAAAAAAATATTGACTACTGTATCTGCACTCTTATCCGGAATTGCATAAACCTCCGGCCAAAGACTGTAAACATCTACTATATGAATCAAATACACGTTTCCTGACAATGTTCTGGGGTGTGGACCCGATATATCTAAACTAATCTTTTGCATTGGGAACTGAGGAATGTCAGTATCCTGCAAGGGACACTTTATTGTTTTCATGTTCCTCAATCTGCACTTCTCACAGGTATCCACATATTTATATGCAGATTTAAATAAATTTGGCCAGTAATATTTACTTGTAAGCGCCTTCACCAATTTGTCTCTACCTAAATGTCCATTTTCATCATGATATGCCTTTAAAAGTTCATTTTCTAAATGTTTTGGAATGTATTTCCTCAGTTGTTCGTTCCTTTCAGACATGTAGTATAAATGTCCATCCTCTTGTAAAACCAAATAATTCCTTTTATATTTGTTATCTTCTGTTTCTCTTAATTTTTCTTTTATTTGTATCACTTTTGGGTCTAGGTCCTGCTCCTCTTTCATGTTAAATTTTTCTAAGTGTAGATCATCTTCTCTATGTTCAGACTCTTGTTCCGATGGTAGACTATCAAATTCTTCTCTATTTATTATAGCAGAATCTAAAATATTTACTTGCCAATTTCGATCGTCAATCTCTGGTTCTCCTTCATCTTCTGTGTCACCTGACGACTGTGGATAGGGAACCCTAGACAGTAAATCAGCGCATGTGTTAATCTTACCTGGAATGTACTCAATTTTCGTATTATATCCCTGTAAGTTCAATGCCCAGGTTTGTATTTTCCTGTTCTGCACTGGGGCTTCTAAAAAAGACTTTAAAGGCATATGGTCAGTTCTAATAACAAAATTTGCGTTATGTAAGTAGTAATTTAGTTTTTGAAGAGCGTAATGTATTGCGTAAGCCTCCTTCTCAATAGTCGTCCACTTTCTTTGTGATCTGCTAAGTTTATGCGACAAGAAGTATATAGGCCTTTCATTTTTAACCCCTGGTATTCCAGACTCTTTTCCTTCATATGGTTGCACCAAACACGCTCCTACTGCATTGTCTGAAGCATCTGTGTACAGTATCAACTGTTTGTTTAAGTCTGGATGCGTCAACAGTGGTACCAGTGTTAAACTGTTTTTTAAATACTCGAACGCTTTTTGACACTCATCATCCCACTTAAACCTAGCGTACTTGCCTGTTAAGTTTGTAATAGGTTCAGCTATTTTTGAAAACGCTGGGACAAACCGCCTATAATACGCGCATGTTCCTATAAAGGCGCGTACCTCCTTAACGTTAGTTGGAGCAGGTAACTCTTTAATAACCTTTATTTTGTCCTGGTCTGGTTTTATACCTTCTCTATTTATAATATACCCCAAATATTTTGTTTCTGTCTTTAAAAATTGGCATTTACTGAGCTTTAACTTCACATCATGTTTTCTTAACCTGTCAAACACTAACTTTATATGTTTCAAATGATCCTCCACATTTCCAGAAGTAAAGATCAGAATATCATCAATATAAGCAAGAGCGAACCTTTGCATACCTTCTAAAACTTCATTTATTAAGAGCATGTAGTGAGATGGCGCAGTTTTGACTCCAAAAGGCATACGTAAAAATTCATAAGAACCCATATGAGTACAGAAAGCACTTTTTCTCTGCGCGTCTGCCGACATCGGAATGCACCAAAATCCTGCTCTTGCGTCTAACGTCGTAAAAAATGTAGCGCCATTTAGCAACCCCAAAATATCATCTATCACTGGTAGTGGATATGCTACATTTTTAGTAATTTTGTTCAACGCCCGATAGTCGCAACAGAATCGACTCGAACCATCAGGTTTGGCCACAATTACCACCGGAGATGACCACTCTGATTTTGATCTTTTGATTATCCCTGCTTTCAACATTTCTTCTATTGCCTTTTCTACAATTTCTCTATTTCTTAAGGGAGTTCTATATGGTTTTAAGCTAATCGGCGGATGGTCTCCCGTATCTATCTCCATTGTTACCGTTTTTGTCTTACCCAACTCTAAATCACTAATTGCAAACACATCCTGATTCTCCTTTATAAACTGTTCCAATACTTCTTTATTTTCTGGTGAAGTCTTTAACTGTGCCAACAATTCCTGTTCTCTTGTCTGTTTATCTAGTGAATGTATTTGTGCTGTATTTCTTTTGAATGGATGGATCAATTCATTCATTCGTGTGTTTCCTCTACTTCCGCGTCCGCGTCTGTTATTACTTCTTTCACTAGAATACTGTGAATAATTAGTTCCCGGCATTTCTACTCTATCCGTTGCCAATATTTCACTAACGTTCTGTTCTATTTTTGCTACTACACACCCTCTGTATAATTTAATTTCTCTACCTGTGTTGTTAATCACCATAACTGGAAAGGTTAAGTGTTTATCTAACGCTATTATTCCATCCGGAACTTCCAAACCAGGCTCATCAATTATTTCCTCTTGTAATTCAGTGATTCTGACTGTGTTTCCTTCTACATAATATGGGTTTTTCTTCAGCTTCACTTGTATCAAATTAACCGACTGTGGTTTTAATGTCGTTGTCATTTTAACTCTAACTAGTGCTGATATATGCATGTCTTCTTGCATATCTATATAGACGTCCCTGAATTTTAATTTGTGTAAATCATATAAAAGTCTTACTCCATTTTTTATTAAAAAATCTCTTCCTATTAACATGTTTCTATTTAACCCCTTGACTACATGAAAAAGGTGTCTTATGTTGATCCCTCCTAACTTAAAATTTATCATTGTTTGTCCCACTACTTGTAAATTCTGTCCCGTAACAGAGTGTAAATTATTATGACTCTTAAATACTCTACAATTTCTTACTATATTATATAGAAAACTTTCTTTTACTACACTAACCTGAGCTCCCGAATCAATTAATGTACGAACTCTATACTTTCCTATTTCTAATATACAAGAGCTATAATCTGTTTTATCTTCTATAAATTTCTTGACTTCATCTAGTTGAAAATATTCTCTGTTCGAGCTATTATACCTGTTATTAACATATTCTCTAACCCTTGGGACCTTATTATTTACCCTCCTATCATAGGTCCTGCCTAATAGGTAGGGCGCCGATTTTCCTGTGTTCTTGTACCTGTAAAATTCCTGTATCCATCTACAACATTCCTACTCACCCTATTATTGTCATGTCTACCCTGTGTATTCGACTGGACACGCCTGTTATTACAAAACCGAAAAACATGTCCCCGTTGACCACAATTCCAACAGACAATATTTGTACTATTTGTGTTACCTACTGTTTCTCTTGTAGGGTATCTCATATTTCTTCTTTCCTCATTATCATACCTATTTCTACCTTGTAACGTCTGTATACCTCCTCTCCTATTCCATCCGAATCTTGTTTGTCCTATTTCCATAGGTTCCTCAACTCTGTCATCTCGATTACTTCCCACTTCTCGTCCTGTTCTTAATCTAAACCTACGTCTCAAATTTTCTTCTTGTACCGCGATATCCACCGCTTGTGATAACCTCTCAGGGTTTTCCCTCATTAATTTAAGTTTCAAACCATCAGACTTTATGCCATCCACAAAGATCCCTACCAACATCCTTTCCACCTCCTCTCCTCGTACATTCTGTCCTAAGAATGCTTCTTCAGCCAGATTAATCAATCTATCGCTAAACAATTGTACCGTCTCTCCGTTATTTTGTTTAGCCTGCCTCAACACCGAAAATGCATGTTGTGGATCCGTTATTTCTGCATATTTCCTTGCTAGGTCTTCCTTGAATTGTTCCCATGTCTCATCTACTCTAGCTTCTAGCTTTCTTCTTATATGATCCGAGACCGGTTCCGTTGCCGTCTGATAAGCCAACCTCATTTTTTCTACATCTGTTGCTGAGATTAAATAGGCATATTTTTCTATGGAAGTGATCCATTTTTTATATTCCCTGGCCTGTCCAGTAAACCTCAAAATTTCTGTTGTCAATCCTTGTTGGTTGATTATCATATTTAATTTTCCTACCGCTGTTCCCACTCCCGTCAACACCTGGGCCAAGTTGTCTGGTTCCGTCATGCTGAAAATACCGAAAGAAAGCAAGCAAAGAACAAAAAAACACACAATTTCAATCTCCTAATTTAAGGAGGATGCGCTAGGGTGTCCTGTTCCGCCATGCTGAAAATACTGAAAGAAAGCAAGCAAAGAACCAAGAAACACACAATTTCAAATTATTTGTTTCTAAAAACTGGTTAATTAATTATCCTATTTATGAATCACATAAATTTACTAATTTACAACACACAATTCCCACAGTCCATAAAACTGTTCAATTAGTTATTTAGTTCCAAAATCGCAAAAATTTCACTTTGTTAATCCCTAAAGAGCACCAGTTGTAATATTAATTACACGAATCACCATCAATATCCTGTCAGCGTAGAGGAAGGAAGAACCCTGTCTTCAATAACTCATATTGAAACCAAAAAGTTCACTATAAATCCTCATACCTGTTTCTTAGAGTACAATAATGTTTTAGACTCTGCTCTAACTAAGAAATTACGGCACATCACCGGAGATCCAGGAAATACAAATTGTCTCTTTAACTAAACAGTTACCTTCTTTTGCTCGCTGACGGATCCAGTTCACTTACACGAGCCCGCATCAACTGACAATTAGTTCCAGAGTTCCGGTGGCGGAGTTCAGATATCCCCTCTCGTCCTCAGATAATTTCGTCCTTCTCGTGGGCTGCTGGACACTCTTCCTGCTTGGGTCCCGTCTCATGGGATGCCTGGATTATTTTCGACCCCTGGTTGGGTCCCTTCCTTGATTCTCGAGTGGGTATTTCATCGTCATTTGGGATGGGTCATACATTTGGGTCGTAGGATTGACAAGGCCCAAAAAATTGTCAAGGTCAACCGAAGCCCAATGACAATTAGTTTCAAGAAGCCCGATCACGAATTTACGAGGCTTTTTCCATGATTAGTTGAGCCCGACAAATGTTCAACTTGAATTTCTGATTTTCTCAAGGTCCCAGGACAGGATGGCTCTTCTTGAAAAACGATAGGATTCATGCAACGGCCATGGGAGGCCCCTTGAATTTGATAACGTTCATTGGCTGGCGCTTGGAAATAGTAAGCCTTTTCTTTTGAAACTCCAGAGTTCAGATCGCGGCCCTGGAAAGCGTTGAAGGCTGAGATTCAGTTAACGGCCATTATCAGTGTCCTGATGACCTTACAATTCAGCCACGGCTCTAGAAAAGCCTCTTGATACTTTTATCTTCTGAGTTATATAGTACTTCGCGTGGTAGCCGGACGGCTCAATTCAGAATCCTGGACATACGGCTCCATATTTACTTCTGTCATAGTGTAGAAAGAAGTAATAAAGTCGAAGGTTGAATAAAAGTTTGTTTATTTGCGTAAGATGACAAGCCGTGTCTGCCTTGCTGGAATATCGGATGTTGACTGCCCTTCACAACAACCATACGTCACGATTGAGCATCTCTCTCCGCTTTCACTCATAATGCTCAATCGTGCTGTATCTCTAATTCCCCACTAGATCCTAATTATAACCCAAACTACACATACTGTTACACAACGCCTCCGTGTTCTCATGTGAGGACTAGTTACTAGTTCCCCTCTTTAACAACCACCCTGTCCCTAATTGGGGTCCTATGTTCCCTATTACTCTATCTAAGGGTGTTCCCGAGGAACCCTCTACGTCAGTCTTTGACACACACCCTCCCCTCTTGTGTTGCGTCATCAACTTTAACCCGGTTGTGACGCAAGGGAATATAAAAAATTAGTTTCTCTAATTTTTTTGTCAAAGACTGTAGATAACCTGGCTTTGGGCTACTAAATAGACTCTTACTGACCAATGTCACAATGTAGTATAACTCTTCTTGGCTACTGGCAATCGCCACAAACTTGTCTGGTTGGCGTGAGCCCTCTTCTCAATCGCAATATTATATTAATTAGAGGTATGTCTGAACCGGACCGTTGTCATATAAGACCTGCCCTCAAATAGTAAATTAACTCACTACCCATACAAAGTTGACTTTCTTAGGGTCAACACATGAATTGCTTCATGTCCCCCATATAATATTAAACAACCATTATGCAAGCTGTGAGCGACAGGCTTTACCTATCTCGCTTCCGCGTGAAAAGTCATCTTTCACTGTTAAGTTAGTGTTTCGTTGTCTATTATGTCCCCTGACCCGAAATTATCTCCCTTGGATTTAATAAAAGTGTCTGCAATTTATATGTTTGTTTTTCTGGTTGTTTGCGTGTTTTAATGTAATTATAAGTATAATCTACTCTCTAACACGTGTATCTACCTATCATGTGTATGTATGTTAGTTTTTCAAGTGTCATAATTCGGTTACCTTGGTTACGAACATGTGAATAGTACAAATCCGCAACCACGTTTCCGTCTTATGAGACCTAAAATACTCTAAAATCTAAACTAAACTACACAAAACATATTCATTACAACCTGCATTCAACATAGAAACCAACATATCATGGCAATGAAAATTAAAAAATCTTGCTGAGCGGCAGAAAGATCCGCAGATTGATGTCACCATCTCTCTTGCATCTTTTATCTTAACTCTTACTTTCACACTTCTGTCAAATCATGAAATTGTGTATTATAGCTAAAACTTCTTTCACATTCACTTATGTCACACATCTTATATACTGACTGTTGTCATACATCTTACACCCTCCTTTCTATCACACATCTTGTCTGTTGACTTCTGTCACATCTTTCTTACATTCATTTCTGTTATACATCTTTACCTAGACTTCTGTCAGACATATTTAACCTGACTTTTGTCAGACATATTCTACCTTGACTTCTGTCACACATTTTATATTCTCAACTTTGCCACACCTCTTTCATTCTTTTTGTTCTGTTACACATCTTTCATTCTCTTTTCTGTCACACATTTTTCACACTGTTTTATGTCATATATCTCATCCACTCACTTTTCTGTCACACGTATTTGATCCAAATAGTTATTTTAAAAGAAAGAAAATCTTGAAGTGGCACTGTACAAATTTTTGGGCTCAGTTGGTTACATTTGAGCCTAATGACTGCGTCATTTGTTACACAAGTCAAGTATTTACAAACATTTACATCAAGGTTGATGGTTTGTACCCTGGTATTATTAACCACTGTATTCTACTGGGATATTACTCTAAATACTCCCATACTAATATTATTTCTATAAATACATATTTACGGTGTTACTTATTTTAACCTAGCGGTAAAACTAATCTACAATTAATCCTACTACTTATTCTAATTATACAAACAGGCTTACATTACTGTTACTATTTATCTAATGTAAGGGATGTAATCTAACTATCTAAACTGAAAATGATGTGAGATGAGTTATATAGCTTACTGAAATGGGTAATGTGAAGTTGTAATAAGTTACGTACCTTTCTAAAATGGGTAAGGTGAAATGTAATAAGTTATGTACCTTTCTAACATTGGTAATATGAAATGGGATAAGTTATGTACCTTTCTAACATTGGTAATATGAAATGGGATAAGTTATGTTAGAATGAAATGAAATGGAATGAAATAAAGTGAAATGTATTAAACTAAATGGTAATGTTACTTTCTAAATTTCTAAATTAGTTGTTGTTTTTAAATTATTATTCTAATTTACTTTTAAACTAAATATATGGGTAAATTACTAATCTAGCTAATCTACGCAAGAATGAACCTTATTATAATGTCTAATTTTAAACATAAAATATAATCACATAATCTACATAATTGTCATAACTATATTAAAACGATTAATGTACATATCACATTCTATGTTTATATACATGGTTTTTCGATACCTCACGTTAATAGTTGCCATCAATGTTCAGAAAATACTTTCATTGGCATATTATTTAAACAACATTTGTGGGTATTTGAAATTCATTCCACAGTCATATTTGTGTCTTCTTGGTGTTTACCGGTAGAGTTACTTGTGTAGTAGACCACTGTTTTAGTGTCTATATGTATGTAATCATTTGACACAGTTTTTCTCTGTTTCACACACGTAATTCACTGGAACATATAGGGAGCTTAGTAATAATGAGCTGTCCTAGTTCACAGAGTGATATGTTAGTTGCAGAGTAAAGTTCTTACTTTTGATCTTTACGGACACAGAGTAGGTCACAGTTCTTGGTACCTAGTTACGCACATAATATCTATGTATTTACACTTATTTATATTTAACATAGATCAATTTACTGCACTAAGTTGACATGTACTACACTACCCTCTTCTGTGGCAATTTCTGGTATTGCTACCTCAGACGGTCTACTAAGGGTATCAGCTAAGATGTTATCTTTCCCCTTAATATGCTCTATACTGAAGGTGTAGTTTTGCAGAATGAGCGACCACCTGTATATCCGGTCATTTCTATGAACACCATTCTGTATGACCGTGATCGGGGAGTTGTCGGTCTGGACGATGAAGTGAACACCCGCCAAGAAGCGATGTAGTTTTCTCACCGCATAGATGACGCTCAGTGCTTCCAACTCTGATATCGAATATCTAGACTCGGTGGGTGTGATCTTACGGCTCACGTAGCAAATCGGATGGAAGATGCCCTCGTAAAATTGGCCTAGTACTGCAGCGATGGAAATCCTGCTGGCATCCGTCCTAAGATAATAAACGAGCCTATGGTTAGGCAAGCGGAGGATTGGAACATTACTAAACAAAAATTTCAATTTTGACAATGCAGAAATTAATAATGCATCTTTCACATCCAATTTTACAGATGCTTTTAGAACATTGGAAAATACACTTGTAATCTCCGCTAAATTAGGAATAAATTTATTATAGTAATTGACTAGTCCACGAAGGCTCCTGACCTGCTTCTTGCTGGTAGGCATGGTCAGATTCATAATTTTAGTGATGATTTTATGGTCAGTCTTTAGTTGACCTTCAGAAATGACATGACCTAAAAAGTCAATTTCTTTTAGGCCCAATTCGACTTTGCTCGGTTTGACAGTGAGCCCAAAGAGTCGCAACTTATTAAAGACATGTCTCAGTTTCAGTAGGTGTGTGGTCCAGTCATCAGTATGCACACATATATCATCTATATAGGTCACAGTATTCGTCACTCCATGAAGTAGATCTCTAGTGAGGCGTACGAAAGTGGCAGGAGCATTTCGAAGTCCGAAAGGAAGAAAACGCCACTCGTAAAGTCCTAAAGGTGTTGAAAAAGCAGTAAGATGGATGGATTCAGACTTCATTGGGACTTGCCAATATCCTTTAGTGAGATCGAGTTTAGAAAAGATTTTAGAGGTGGACATGTCAAGAATCAGATCTTCGCAGGAAGGGATAGGCTCTGCGTAGATCTTGGTGACGTTGTTTAGCTTTCGATAGTCCACACAAAGACGAATTGTTGAATCTTTCTTTTTAACCAAGACTATTGGAAAAGAGTACTCGGAGGTGGATTTTTGGATGATCCCACTAGTCTCTAAATTAAGAATTTCTTTGTTTAGATTCTCCCTATAACTTAGTGGGATGGAGTACGGCCTGCATTTTATAGGCTTAGAATCAGAAAGTAGAATGGAGTGCTCGATTCTGTCCGTCCTACCTGGAATGTCAGAAAATATGTCTTTGTATTCAGTGACTAATTCTAATAATTGTCGTCGTTGACTGTCTGTTAGTCCCTGTTCTATGTGTATGCTTTCTAATGTGGCAGTCTTGTCCACAATAGGAACTGGTAGTTCCATTCCGTCGTCGTCTACCTGATTCAGTACAGTGGTGGTACTAAGTGTGTATTCTGTATTATCGCTAGATGTATGCATCATGTCGGATATGCCAGTCTCACTAACTAGTGTAGTTGCGTTATGTTCGTCTGTCGTCTGATCAGCAGGTGTGATTGCATTATGTTCGTCAGTTTCTACTTCTGTCTGTAGTCGTGAGTAGTAAGGCTTCAGCATGTTGACATGGAATATCTTTAAGTGTCTGTTTATTGATATTGCATAGTCAACATCTGAATGTTTTTGTATCACCTTGAAAGGCCCTTGCCATGAAGTTGCAGTTTTGTTATGTTTGTCTGGCAGTAGTACCATTACGTCTTGATCAGCTTCAAGTGGTATAGGTGTAGCACTTTTATTAGGGCTGTGATGTTTGAGGGTATCAACACTGTTTACTGGAGTGAAACCATTCTTTTCCTCCCAGACAGATATTTCTTCATCTGTACAGTGTTTCAGCTGGGGTAGACACCCAAGAATTAAGTCAGTAAAAGGGTTGTCTAGAATAGCACAAGTGAAGATCCCAGACAGGAACGGGGTATTTATACGGGCTCTTGCCAGAGGATAGGTTTCTATTTTACCAGAGAAAGTACGGCATTTTACAGAGTCTCCAGTATAATCTGTTGGGTTAACCAGTTCCTTTCTTACACCAATAATAGAGCTTCCACTATCAAGCAAACATTGGCATGGCTTCTCATTGACCATTGCAGAGTGAAACATTAGGTTGCCTCTGGAGGCTGTAACTGCATTTACATTCTCTACGGAGGATGTTACATTATGCCCACATATAAGTTTGCCGTCAGCATGAAATTGGTAGCATTGGTCACAATTGTCATAGCACAACACATCGGTCACACAGCACACATCTTCAGCTTGGGTAAAAGGTAAATCATTCTCAACATCACACTCAGTCTCACTGCCACTGTCAGAAGATGTATCTAACAAAATAGCATTGTTCGCTTTCATACGTTGGCGGCCCAGGCACTTGTTCGAATAGTGGCCATAGCTGGAACAAAAAAAACATTTTACTGCCCGCCTGTATGCAGATCTTTTAGTTTGCTGCTTTTTGATAACATTTTCCAGATGTGCCTGATAATTTGGCGATTTGTCACACATTGAGTAAGTTTCATGCAACAAATGACAGTGGATACATTTAGCAATATTCCTGTCTTTCTTATCAAATTTACTGAATGGTTTTTTACTACTCTGATAGTTTTTTGATTGATCTTTGACAAAGGAAACTATTTCAGAGTCATTTGAAGTTTTAAAGACATCTCTGTTGGAAGAAAAATATGCCGATCCCTTTTTCTCAAATTGCTCTATGGTTTCAATGTCTGACTGCTGCAAAAATTTAGCAAAAGAGGATGGTATAGTGGATATTACTTTATCCATGGCAATTAAGTTCTTTAATTTATCAAAGTCTTTCCCTATGTTAGATGCTTTCAGCCACCTATTTAGAACACTTTGGACATTTGAGACGTAGTCAATGAAAGTCTCAGTAGGTTTAGGTTTTAAATTTGAGAACTGAACCTGATACCCAGGGGCATCAAGTAAAAAGTGTTGCATTATCCTATCATGGATGTATTGGTAGTCAGATCTAAGATCGGTTGGTATAGATTCTATTACTTTAAGGGGCTCGCCACTCAGGTTCTTCATATAAAGCATGGCCCACATCTCTAAAGGAACTTGATGATATCTAAATTGATACTCGACGTTCTCTGTCCATGCAGAAATTGAATCTTCTTTACAATATGGTTTGATAATATTTTTGTATTTGTTGAACTTATTTTCTTCTTGTTGACTTCTTAGTTTAGTAGCATTGATCTCTGCGTGTGAGTCTACATCCATACCTTTCATCTTTAATTGTGTCTCTGATTCTACCTGTATTTGCTTTTCCTTAACTCTTGCCATTTCATCTATCTCCTTTTGCTTTAGCTCCATTTCCTGGTCTAATTGCTTTTGCTTTAATTCCTTTTCCTGATCTATTTGCTTTTGCTTTAAATCTAGTTCCTTTTGTTTAATTTCCCTATCGTGTTCTATTTGCTGTTGTTTAACTTCTAATTCTTTCTGTTTAATATCTTTGTCGTGTTCTAATTGCTGTTGTTTAACTTCCAAATCTTTCTGCTTTGTAATCTCAGCTAGTTCTATCTGGTGTTGTCTTTCTAATGCACGTTCATTTCTTTCAGCATCTTTTGCTTCTTTAAATTTTTGATCGGCATACTGTTCTAGCTCCTTGCCTGTATAATTCATTTCTTTGCCTGCTTTAATGTAGTCAGCTAAAGTAGCCATGTTGTTTGGTAGTTGCTAGCGTTAACTTGAACTGGATGCTTTAATTAGCTATTTATATTTGCTATATTATGTTTCTAAATATTGGAGAACTAGCAGATGTATTCTTTGATTATGCTCGGCAAAGTCTTGTTCTGAAGAAAACAGGGCACGAAAATGTGCTAATATATTACAAGCTGAAAAAGAGATGCACTATTAATCACAATGCAAGCCAAAAATGTAGGTGTACTCAGCTCAATGTTCCGGAGACCCAGGAACAACCCCTAGGCAAACCCGGTTCCCCTGTTTGGTACGTCTGCAAACACACGAGTGATCTACACAGGTCACCTTGTTTGGTACTTCGACACGCACATACGTCACTCAATCAGCTGTTGTTCACCCTGGTTTACAGAGTAGCAACAATTAACATATGGCAAACGATAAATAATTTCATGACAATCTGATACAATGACAAGGACATGCCAACGAACAACTATAATATAGTAATTTAATATTTAATGTCAATGTCCTGTCTTCGTTCTAAAGTAATATGCCTATCGTCACTAAGCTAGTTTAATCTATGTAGCTACTGTGCAGACTAAAGCTAATTTGCATAATGAAAGTAGTGCCCTCGTGACGGTAAACAATGGTGAAAAAGTACAGAAAACAATCAATTATTCATTTGAAATAAATATAAATGCAATAATAATGTGGAAATAAATAAATATATTCATTCTTTAAATGAAATAAACCATTATTAATGAAAATAACGTAAAGATTCAAGCGAGCGTCAGCTTGGCGTAATGTATATTCTTCACAGCTGATTGCAGTAGCGAGGCCCAACTGTTTGTCAATCAGTGCCACGTCACACGCGCAGCGCTATTTTTAGCCTGGAAAAATCAATACTGTCGCTGACCGATGTATTGCTCCGCCATGAATCATTTTAACAATAATTCACAAACAAAATAAGTAATAACATAATGAACTGAAGAAACATAGTAATATGAATACTTACAACTTTGAAATACACTGATTTAAACATATAATATTCTATTAAACACAAATAAACATTATTTCATCACGATAGGCACAATTTTCTCCGCACGTCGTTCTAATCTGCACAAGTCATGTCACTAACAGAAATTAAACTATCCTGATATTATCCTATTTGTAACCTAGTCTAGAGCCGTGGGTACTTGTTATCGCTTGAACTGAGGTTCAAGCTGAACTTCTGACACCACAATTAATCCTACTGCCTGTCAACAACTCAAGTTGTTAGGCATCATTGGATTACTTCTCGCACACCGATACAAGGAACTTGCAAGTCGTGTGAGAGGCATGGAATGAACATTTTATTGCCGTTGGCTCTTTTACATTTGCAGAACAGTCGCTATCACATCACACAGAAATCACAATATTATCTATCACTAGTTTTACTAAAGCCTAGCGCTAATTCCTATCTAATTGGCTATCGAATAACTAACTCGGTTCTGAACCGAGGTGCTCTCTTAGACCGTCAGTCCCCGTCTGACTAGATTCACCTTGCGCGGCTACACGCCACGCGGAAGGACCTTCAAGCGTCCTTGGGCTCTTTGCGTGCTAACTTGCCCCGCACGCTTCCCTTGGCTGGCTAGGGGTTACTACCGTTCGTGGTTGTCACGCAGGCGTGACTCCAGTAGTGCTAACTCACTAGTCAACGCCTCCGTGTTCTCATGTGAGGACTAGTTACTATTTCCCCTCTTTAACAACCACCCTGTCCCTAATTGGGGTCCTATGTTCCCTATTACTCTATCTAAGGGTGTTCCCGAGGAACCCTCTACGTCAGTCTTTGACATATAGCCGACCTGCTCCACTTCTTGTCACCATTGCTATCAGAGTTGGCCTGTGTTGTCACTTGTGTTTGTGTGCTTCTATAGCCGACCTGCTCCACTTCTTGTCACCATTGCTATCAGAGTTGGTCTGTGTTGTCACTTGTGTTTGTGTGCTTCTATAGCCGACCTGCTCCACTTCTTGTCACCATTGCTATCAGAGTTGGTCTGTGTTGTCACTTGTGTTTGTGTGCTTCTATAGCCGACCTGCTCCACTTCTTGTCACCATTGCTATCAGAGTTGGTCTGTGTTGTCACTTGTGTTTGTGTGCTTCTATAGCCGACCTGCTCCACTTCTTGTCACCATTGCTATCAGAGTTGGTCTGCGTTGTCACTTGTGTTTGTGTGCTTCTATAGCCGACCTGCTCCACTTCTTGTCACCATTGCTATCAGAGTTGGTCTGTGTTGTCACTTGTGTTTGTGTGCTTCTATAGCCGACCTGCTCCACTTCTTGTCACCATTGCCATCAGAGTTGGTCTGTGTTGTCACTTGTGTTTGTGTGCTTCTATAGCCGACCTGCTCCACTTCTTGTCACCATTGCTATCAGAGTTGGCCTGTGTTGTCACTTGTGTTTGTGTGCTTCTATAGCCGACCTGCTCCACTTCTTGTCACCATTGCTATCAGAGTTGGTCTGCGTTGTCACTTGTGTTTGTGTGCTTCTATAGCCGACCTGCTCCACTTCTTGTCACCATTGCTATCAGAGTTGGTCTGTGTTGTCACTTGTGTTTGTGTGCTTCTATAGCCGACCTGCTCCACTTCTTGTCACCATTGCTATCAGAGTTGGCCTGTGTTGTCACTTGTGTTTGTGTGCTTCTATAGCCGACCTGCTCCATTTCTTGTCACCATTGCTATCAGAGTTGGTCTGCGTTGTCACTTGTGTTTGTGTGCTTCTATAGCCGACCTGTTCCACTTCTCGTTATTGTGTGCTTCTATAGCCGACCTGTTCCACTTCTCGTTACCCTTGGTTGTCTCATTGTATTGGAGGATTCGGTCACTGTGCTGAGACGCTCCCTGTTTGATCTACATAAGAAGACTGAGGTATTCACTGAGGTGCCTTAGTGCAATGGAGCCGATGTTTTATAAACTAATCTAACTAACACATACATGATGCGAGATAATTCCTCTTCTTATTGTCCATGCCGCGTGGCATTGCTGACCATGTCTGTTCACAGCCTTCTGTCTCTTGTGCTACCAGTCGTTCTGATACCAACGTTCCTCCATGCCATGATCTCAAACTGACCAGCATCTTCTTTCTTGGTCTCCCCTCCCGCCAGCTCTCTCTCTCTCTCTCTCTCTCTCTCTCTCTCTCTCTCTCTCTCTCTCTCTCTCTCTCTCTCTCTCTCTGTCTTTTTCTCTCTCTATTCCTCGCCCCCAGCCCTCCAGCTTTCCCGTTGTGACGACATACTCCAACATTCCCCTTCTCATAACATGTCCACAGAATACGGACTGTCTTCTTCTGATGCGATTAACCAGTTCTTTAGTGAGTTAAACTCTTTGAAGATATCTTCATTTCTCTTTCTATCAATCACAGTGTTCTCATTATTCCTCTACACGACGGAACCTACTCAGCTTCCACATGTGTCCTCTCTTGTCTGTATTGTCCTCAGAAACCACATCTCCGGTGCCATCATTTTCTTGACGTATCTGCTAACTGTCCACTTTAGTTAGCTATTAGTCGCGGTTTCAATTTCACGGCAAAGGGTCACCCCATAATGCTCCGTTCCTGTACCATTGAATATCACTCAAAATGCTCCCCACTGTCCCATTTGAACAGTGGAACAGACAGCAGTCCCGATAAACCAACAGCAATCACATCCATGCATGCATAAAGCAGCTGGAAGAATTCAACCACACCAGTCCGCCACTGGAATTACAGTTAATGGTCGATGGAAATGGTAGTTAGCAGAAAACAGCAGCTGCACACACATTACTGCATAATTCAAAATCAGCCGTCCGCAATTTGTCTAACATGCAGTTCACAATACAAATGACTGCGGACAAGTGTAAAAGCATTCCACACGAAATCCACAGTTCACCGTGTCGCTACACGCACTTAACTCACTAGCTAGGCGACGGAACCATGTACTACCAATCCAACATGAGGAAAATGTGTAAACAAACCGTAGCCACAAGTAAAAACACTCCAGAGACCTTAACAAGTCAACAGCTTTTCCACCATACTGGACCGTGTAGGCTCTAAGTAGGACTTTAGCACTCTTTTTCTCTCAACAGTTGACAGTTTAAAACAAAAACAAAAAGAAACGTATTCATGATGTGACATAATAACTGTTTTGGGCACAAACAAAATATATACTATCTAGCTTTTCTCTTAAAATTAGAAAGACTGTATTGTGTGTCGATACGAGGAGTCTCTGTAAGTGTTACATGATGGTAGTAACTAATATAGAAAGGTTATGTAGGCAAGGAACCTATGTCAGGTCTAGCAAACAGGTAGGGGATTTACTTGATCCTAGAAAAATACTGCTCATGATTCATGGAGGAAATGGGAGGAAAGACGCTGGAACTTCAATAATCCCTTCCCCGACGTCTAAACTAAGGCATGGCAATAGCAAAAATGCAACTCACAA
The DNA here is from genome assembly GCA_963921405.1 of Cepaea hortensis. NCBI lineage: Eukaryota > Metazoa > Mollusca > Gastropoda > Stylommatophora > Helicidae > Cepaea > Cepaea hortensis. The sequence continues at coordinate 18,425,014 of OY992876.1, forward strand.
GTAAATGGGCTTTGAAACATTAGTGTTACAAAGAAGTTCCTATAATATGGTGGGCCGAGAACACGAAAACTACTCTTATATTTATACGAGATCTGAACATCGAAAAAAAAAAAAAAAAAAAAAAACTGGCTTCCTAAATAAAGTAATGCGCATATCCTTTACAGGACATCACTGTCATATCCAGAATTTTTTTTGTTTAATTTGGAAGCGAATTGCAAACTACTGAACGTCAACTTTGTCAATAAGTCACAAATAGCCACAAAATTATGGGGTTGACTGTGACGTCCTGTAAAGGATATGCAACTAATTAACTGGTTATCATTAAAAGAAAGTCTTAAAAGTCGTGAGGGTTGACTTCATTGAACCGAGTTTGATCCCATATGCCTCCATCTCTTTCCGCAGGGTGGCCTGCTGAAAGCTTCACACAAAGTACGAGCTCCGTAGCACCAGCTATGATCCCCACTGGTTAACCGAAAGACGTAGCCCGGAATCGAACCTACAACCTTCGGAGCGAGAGGCAGAGGCTTGACCACTTCGCCACGGAGACTCAGCTGGTTGTAAATTGTACATATCCCTAATACTGGCTATCACAGTTGCCTATAGGCCCGGTGGTCACGAGTTAGAATCCGCATCGAGACGATTTGCGTAAATTGACCAGACTTGAGGTCGACCTTGTCTAAGGGTTTACCAGGAAATAGTTACTGAGATAAATGTGCGACTATTGTTACTGAAGGAAACATTCGACTGGTTACTGCGTGAAAGGTGAGACTGTTAACGCCAGACACAGAGCTGAGGGCAAGCTGCTAATAGAAAAATGTCACCGACTGAAAGAAGTGGAATAGAGTAACCATTTAATCAGATCGGCGTGGCATAATGACAGATCGATTCTGCCACAGTGTTTACTGCCGGAGACATTGATAACTTACTGGTTCCTGTGTATTCGAGCATAACCGGTATTAAGAATCGATTTGAAAATATCTGCTGTTTTGTGTGTAAATCTGATTACTTGATCTTCGCTGCTCATGCATAATGAATTATTTTGAATTGAAGCCTGCCGTGTATAGTTGGCGCTCGTCTGTTTTTATTGTTGGTTTTCGTCTTGCTGCCTGAATGAACGAGTGTTGGTTGTTTGTTGAATGGGAGATGCGTTTATGGTTGTGTTGTGCTGGCACGTTTGTTGTTGCAGGATACAGCGAGTTACTGTTGTTGCGGAGAGGGAGTGAGAGTGATAGTGATGTTACTCTAATTGCTGAATGGGATGTTATTGTTGTTTTTGAGAGACACGCTACCGTTCTTTTAGAGAGAGCTTGAAAGAGACTTTTCTGTTGTTGCTGAAAGAGATGTTAATGTGTTACGGTAAGAGAATTGAGATAGATGTTATTGTAGTAACTGAGGTATATGTTACTGTATTCATTATGATACATGTTACTGTAGTAGCTGAAAAATAAGTTACTGTAGTAACAGAGATAAATGTTACTGTAATTGTTGAGAGAGATGCCATAGAGATATACTAGTATACGGTTGAGAGATGTGTAACTGTAGTTGCTGAGCGAGATGTAATGTAGTTGTTTAGGCAGATGTTACAGTAGATGCTGTGAGAGATGTTACAGCAGATGCTGAGAGAGATGTTACAGCAGATGCTGTGAAAGATGTTACAGCAGATGATGTGAGAGGTATTACAGTAGTTGCTGAGAGAGCTGTTACAGTAGATGCTGAGAGAGATGTTACAGTAGATGCTGTGAGAGATGTTACAGTAGATGCCGAGAGAGATGTTACAGCAGATGCTGAGATAGATGTTACAGCAGATGATGAGAGAGATGTTACAGTAGTTGCTGAGAGAGATGTTACAGTAGATGCTGAGAGAGATGTTACAGTAGATGCTGAGAGAGATGTTACAGTAGATGCTGTGAGAGATGTTACAGTAAATGCCGAGAGAGATGTTACAGCAGATGCTGAGAGAGATGTTACAGCAGATGCTGTGAAAGGTGTTACAGCAGATGATGTGAGAGGTATTACAGTAGTTGCCGAGAGAGCTGTTACAGTAGATGCTGAGAGAGATGTTATAGTAGATGCTGTGAGAGATGTTACATTAGATGCTGAGAGAGATGTTACAGTAGATGCTGTGAGAGATGTTACAATAGATGCTGTGAGAGATGTTACAGTAGATGCTGAGAGAGCTGTTACAGTAGATGCTGTGAGAGATGCTACAGTAGTTGCTGAGAGAGCTGTTACAGTAGATGCTGTGAAAGATGTTACAATATATGCCGAGAGAGATGTTACAGCGGATGCTGAGAGAGATGTTACAGCAGCTGCTGTGAAAGATGTTACAGTAGATGCTGTGAGAGATGTTACAATAGATGCTGAGAGAGCTGTTACAGTAGATGCTGTGAAAGATGTTACAGCGGATGATGTGAGAGGTATTACAGTAGTTGGTGAGAGAGCTGTTACAGTAGATGCTGTGAAAGATGTTACAGCGGATGATGTGAGAGGTATTACAGTAGTTGCTGAGAGAGCTGTTACAGTAGATGCTGAGAGAGATGCTAATGTAATTGCTGTGAGAGATGTTAAATAGTTGCTGTGAAAGGTGTTACTGTAGTTGCCGAAAGAGATGTTACTGTATTTACTGAGAGAAATGATACAGTAGATGCTGAAAGAGACGTTATTGTAGTAATTGAGAAAGATGTTACTGAAGTTGCTGATGGAGATGTTACAGTAGTTTCTGAGAGATGTTACTGTAATTGCTGAGAGAAATATTACAGCAGATGCTGAGAAATATGTTACAGTAGATGTTGTGAGAGATATTACAGTAGTTGCTGTGAGAGATGCTACAATAGATGCGGAAAGAGATTCTACACTATATGCTGACAGAAATGTTATAGTAGTTGCTAAGAGAGATGTTACAGTAAATGTTGAGAGAGATTTTACAGCAGATGCTGTGAAAGATATTACAGTAGTTTGCTGAGAGATAGTATTGTAAATGCTAAGAGAGATATTACAGTAGATGATAAGAGAGGTGCTACAGTAGATGCTGATATAGATGTTACAATAGTTGCTGAGAGAGATATTACAGTAGATGATAAGAGAGATGTCACAGTAAATGCTGAGAGAGATGTTACAGTAGATGCTGATATAGATGTTACAATAATTGCTGAGAGAGATGCTAATGTAATTGCCGTGAGAGATGTTACGGTCGTTGCAGTGAGAGGTGTTACTGTAGTTGCTGAGAGAGATGTTATTGTAGTTGCTGAGAGAAATGGTACAGTAGATGCTTAAAGATACGTTATTGTAGTAGCTGAAAAAGATGTTACTGAAGTTGCTGATGAAGATGTTACAGTAGTTGCTGAGAGATATTACTGTAATTGCGATATTACAGTAGACGATGAGAGAAATGTTACAGTAGATGCTGAGCGAGATGTTACAGTAGATGCTGAGAGAGATGTTACAGTTGATGTTGTGAGAGATGTTACAGTAGGTGCTGTGAGAGATGTTACAATATATGCTGAGAGAGATGTTACAGTAGATGCTGTAAGAGATTTTACAGTATATGCTGTGAGAGATTACAGTAGATGCTGAGAGAGATGTTACAATAGTCGCTGAGAGAGATGTTATATTAGTTGCTGTGAGAGGTGTTACTGTAGTTGCTGAGAGAAATGTTGCAGTAGATGCTAAAAGAGACGTTACTGTAGTAACTGAGAAAGATGTTACTGAAGTTGCTGATGGAAATGTTACAGTAGTAACTTAGAGGCATGTTACAGTAGATGCTGAAAGAGATGTTACTGTAATATCTGAGAAAGAAGTTAACTCGTGTTGCCGAGAAAAATGTTAATGTAGAAACTGAAATATGTTACTGTTGTTGCTGAGAGTGGAATACAGTAACTATTGAATAATATCGATCTAGAACAAAGACAGATCGATCCCTGCCACAGAGTTTTCTACTGGAGACATTGATAACTTACAGTATCGTGTTTATCCGGACATAACCAGTATTAAAAATCGATTTTAAAGTATCGACTGTTTTGTGTATAAGTCTGATTACTCGAGCTCCATTGCACATGCATAATAAATAATTGTTAACTGTTCATAGACCGTACGTCACTTTGGGTGGTCCGCAAATCACTCCAACTGTATAAAACTTCAGTTTAAGTGGGTCCTGTAGTTAAGTCTTTACAAGCCCAGATGATTAATTTATAAGGTTGCCACCATGGCTAAGTGGTTAAGCCGCTTGACCCGCGCTCTGAAGGTTGTAAGTTCGTTTTTGGTTCACATGTGCAGTTCTTTTTCGGAGACCGGGGAAGGGGGGAGGGGTCGTCAACGGGGCTATGGAGGTGGTGTTCTGTGAGGCGCGTTCGGCAGACTGCTCAATGGAAAGAACCTGGATCATGTGGGATTAAACCCGGTGCAAATACTCGATCCTCTCGTCTTTCAATCATTTAATTAATATGTCCGGCTCGTGTGACCACGGTCTGCCCCTGCCTTCCCTTGAAGGCTTACCAACATGCATGCGACAATCCCAGACGGGACAGTTAGTGGGTCACCAGTAGATAGAGAGACACAGATGACATTAAAACCTGTTGACGACCTTAGAAACAACCAGAAAGGCTAGCCCTGTGAACTAGTATCAGCAACAGTCGGATGTGTCGGTCGAAAGGCGCAAATATCGCAGCTCTGCTGTAAATTGACACAGCACAGTTTCGTTTAAAACAAAACATATCGGACAAACAGCGAAGGAGAACAGACGAGTTCCATTGCATTATTTATAACCCCTTTTTATTTGTCTCCATCTTGACGTGATATAGGGGCTTGCGTTTTCCAACGACCCCAAAAGCTTCCGACGGAAGCATATCAACTGTTAGGGTTTCCCGTGTTTAACAGGTCAAAGTGTAGAGACCAGACACAGTGAGACACAAACCTACTGCCTTGTACGCAGATTGTGGCCATCAACGTAATGGGAAAATAGACCCGAAATAAAACAAAATGTATACCGAAACCAAGATATATTGAGCACACTGTGAGAAGAAATAAACTGGAGAACCTTGTGACAACTGGAAAGATTGAGGAGAAAATAACGTGGGTGAAAAGAGGTAAATATCTGGATGGCTTGGCCACATATCATTATCGAGACAGAAACAAAGAACTGATCCACGACGCCCGTGATCGTGTGAGATGGCGAAACATGACCACCCAGGCTTATTGGTATATTAGATGATGATGATGATAATGATCTACCACCTTGTGGCAGGCCAGATGATAACCTGCCACCTGATGATGATGACTCATGTCACCTTGTGGCAGGGCAGACCAAGCCCTAAGCCTTGGTTAGCAGCTGGTCTAGGATCGAAGCTCCAACAGGCGGACAGTTAGGGCTTTTTAGGGATTTCAAAGACTCAAGCATCATAACATTGTACAAGAACAAGGGCGACCGGAGCGACTGCAACAACTATAGGGGTATCTCACTTCTGTATATTGTTGGGAATGTTTTTGCCAGAATTGTTCTGCGCAGACTTCAAGTCCTAGGAGATCAAGTCTACCCCGAATAACAGTGTGGCTTCCGACAGAACCGGTCTACCATTGATATGATATTCTCATTGCGACAAATGCAAGAAATATGCCGTGAACAGAATCAACCACTGTTTATTGCCTTCATCGACCTCACAAAGGCATTTGATTTGGTCAGTCGTGAGGGTCTGTTCAAGGCAATAAAGAAGATTGGCTGCCCACCAACTCTTCTGTCCATGTTGGAATCGTTCCACACAGGCATGAAGGGTATAATCAAGTTTGATGGTGCAACTTCAGAAGAGTTAGAAATCAAGAGTAGAGTTAAGCAAGGTTGTGTACTAGCTCCCACCCTCTGTGGAATATACTTTTCATTTCTACTGAAATATGCCTTTAGTGATCAGGATGGTGGTCTGGACAACTTACTCACGCCAAGAGAAACATTTAAACAGCTTTCATATGTGGTGTCTGCGAAGAATACTTGGTATTAAGTGGCAAGACAAAATCACAAATACTGAAGTATTGGAAAGATCAGGTTGTGTGACGGTGTATTCCATCCTCAGTCTTCGCAGACTTATATGGATAGGACATGTTAGGAGGATGGATGATGGTAGAATACCAAAGGACATCTTTTTTGGTGAATTGCAGGTGGGTAAGAGATCTCAGGGTCGGCCTCTACTACGATACAAAGATGTGTGTAAGCGGGACATGATTGCTACAGACATTGATAATGCACATTGGGAGCAAGTCGCCGCTGAACGTGTTACATGGATGGCAATTATCATAAATGGAATAAAGACAAAGGAGAAAATTATTGCAGATAAGTCACACACCGAGTGTGTGAGACGTAAGATGGTGCATGATTGTGAAAATGACCATGTTTTCACATGCATCCACTGTGGACGAACATTTACAGCGCGAATTGGCCTTGTCAATCACATTCGCCACCGCCATGGGTTGTAGTTATTAAGCCTTTTTGAAGCACATAGTAACAAACTATCATCTATCAAGACGGAAAGGTGCCAATAGATGATGATGATAATGATAATGATGATGATTATGATGACGACGACGACGACGACGACGACGATGATGATGATGATGATGATGATGATGATGATGATGATGATGATGATGATGATGATGATGATGATAATGATGATGATGATGATGATGATGATCATGATGATGATGATGATGATGATGATGATGATGATGATGATGATGATGATGATATCGAAACCGGATGCACTGCGTCACAGACTTGACGAAACAGTTCAATGGAACTCGATTTTTGATGAGGTATTTCTACAAGTCACATTTAGTTAGTTAATTAGTTAGTTAGTCTTTCCTCTTGAGCCTAAGGCGGCGCATAGGGCAGAAGTCACGGCTCTCCATGTCTTTTAGTAATCAAAAAAAAAAAAAAAAGTAATCAGCGGTCCATTCTACCCGTCTCAAGGGCAAATGTTGCTAAACACATATTTCCATCGGCTCTCGTGGGTGACGTGAGCAGTGCCGCACCGGCCGCCTTTACTTCCCAACACATCCTGGTACATATTTTAGCCCTGATAGATCTAAGAGCCCTGGCCAATTTTATAGATTCGAATCCACTCCAATATGGAATGGAACCACCAGACCACCCCGACGATAGGCAATAACACTACAGCAAACTAACCTCTGGTAATCTACGCGTTGACATATTTTCAGCTATTACTATTACCAATCATGAACTTCCCATTACTATTACCAATTATGAACTTCCCATTACTATTACCAATTATGAACTTCCCATTACTATTACCAATCATGAACTTCCCATTACTATTACCAATCATGAACTTCTTATTAATTTTACCAATTATGAACTTTTCATTACTATTACCAATTATGAACTTTTCATTACTATTACCAGTTATGAACTTTTCATTACTATTACCAATCATTAACTTCCCATTACTATTACCAATTATGACGTTCTCATTACTGTTACTAATCCTGACCCGTAGATTAGTCCTAAATGTGAGCTTGTAACAAGACGGGGTTTAAATACGTTTCTTCTTCTTTCACCCATTAACCCCACTGAGGTATAGGACCTCAACCAAAAAAAGTCGCTTAAAAGTCGACAGGGTCGACTTCATTGCACCGGGATTTTATTCCATATGGCTCAGTCTCTCTCCGCAGCGCGGAAAGCGTCGCACAAAGCACGAACTCCGTAGCTCCAGCGACGACCAGGGCCTCAACCAGCTCAACCCAGGTCCTCCCGCCGTAGATATCCCATATAGCAACATTCACGCCTTCTCCATTTTATACATTTCTGTTTCCAATTCTCCTCTTTATGTGATTTATGTCAGGCTCTGTTTCTTTTGTCCTGTGGTTTCCAGACACAAGCCTGTCTAATTATGCTTTTCTCAGTGTGTTTCCTATCCAGCTCCAATGCTTTTTCTTCACGTTATTTTCTTTTCTGTATTTTTGGACTTTTCATGACTGGTCGGATTTGCACTAATTCTTTCTACGGAATGGGGAAGCCAGCCCAACGTCCAATCTTCCCTCGCTGCCTCTAATGACCTGTATGGTCGGTTACAGCGTGATACTGTTCTAGTTTGACAAGATGAAGATAACTATGGGCAGTTTGACAATGATGAAGATAACTATGGGTAGTTTGACAAGATGAAGGTAACTATGGGTAGTTTGACAAGATGAAGATAACTATGGGCAGTTTGACAATGATGAAGATAACTATGGACAGTTTGACAATGATGAAGATAACTATGGGTAGTTTGACAATGATGAAGGTAACTATGGGTAGTTTGACAATGATGAAGATAACTATGGGCAGTTTGACAATGATGAAGATAACTATGGGCAGTTTGACAAGATGAAGATAACTATGGGTAGTTTGACAAGATGAAGATAACTATGGGCAGTTTGACAATGATGAAGATAACTATGGGCAGTTTGACAAGATGAAGGTAACTATGGGCAGTTTGACAAGATGAAGGTAACTATGGGTAGTTTGACAAGATGAAGATAACTATGGGCAGTTTGACAATGATGAAGATAACTATGGGCAGTTTGACAAGATGAAGATAACTATGGGCAGTTTGACAAGATGCAGATAACTATGGGCAGTTTGACAATGATGAAGATAACTATGGGCTGTTTGACAAGATGAAGATAACTATGGGCAGTTTGACAATGATGAAGATAACTATGGGTAGTTGGACAATGATGAAGGTAACTATGGGAAGTTTGACAATGATGAAGGTAACTATGGGAAGTTGGACAATTATGAAGGTAACTACGGGCAGTTGGACAATGATGAAGGTAACTACGGGCAGTTGGACAATGATGAAGGTAACTATGGGAAGTTGGACAATGATGAAGGTAACTATGGGCAGTTTGACAAGATGAAGGTAACTATGGGTAGTTTGACAAGATGAAGATAACTATGGGCAGTTTGACAATGATGAAGATAACTATGGGCAGTTTGACAAGATGAAGATAACTATGGCAGTTTGACAATGATGAAGATAACTATGGGCAGTTTGACAATGATGAAGATAACTATGGGCAGTTTGACAAGATGAAGATAACTATGGGTAGTTTGACAAGATGAAGATAACTATGGGCAGTTTGACAATGATGAAGATAACTATGGGCAGTTTGACAAGATGAAGGTAACTATGGGCAGTTTGACAAGATGAAGGTAACTATGGGTAGTTTGACAAGATGAAGATAACTATGGGCAGTTTGACAATGATGAAGATAACTATGGGCAGTTTGACAAGATGAAGATAACTATGGGCAGTTTGACAAGATGAAGATAACTATGGGCAGTTGGACAAAGATGAAGATAACTATGGGCAGTTTGACAAGATGAAGATAACTATGGGTAGTTGGACAATGATGAAGGTAACTATGGGAAGTTTGACAATGATGAAGGTAACTATGGGAAGTTGGACAATGATGAAGGTAACTACGGGCAGTTGGACAATGATGAAGGTAACTACGGGCAGTTGGACAATGATGAAGGTAACTATGGGAAGTTGGACAATGATGAAGATAACTACGGGCAGTTGGACAATGATGAAGGTAACTATGGGAAGTTGGACAATGATGAAGGTAACTACGGGCAGTTGGACAATGATGAAGGTAACTACGTGCAGTTGGACAATGATGAAGGTAACTATGGGAAGTTGGACAATTATGAAGATAACTACGGGCAGTTGGACAATGATGAAGGTAACTACTGGCAGTTGGACAATGATGAAGGTAACTATGGGCAGTTGGACAATGATGAAGATAATTATGGGCAGTTTGACAATGATGAAGATAATTATGGGCAGTTTGACAAGATGAAGATAACTATGGGCAGTTTGACAATGATGAAGATAACTATGGGCAGTTTTACAAGATGAAGATAACTATGGGCAGTTTGACAATGATGAAGATAACTATGGGCAGTTTGACAAGATGAAGATAACTATGGGCATTTTGACAAGATGAAGATAACTATGGGCAGTTTGACAAGATGAAGATAACTATGGGCAGTTTGACAAGATGAAGTTAACTATGGGCAGTTTGACAAGATGAAGATAACTATGGGCAGTTTGACAAGATGAAGATAACTATGGGCAGTTTGACAAGATGAAGATAACTATGGGCAGTTTGACAAGATGAAGATAACTATGGGCAGTTTGACAAGATGAAGATAACTATGGGCAGTTTGACAAGATGGAGATAACTATGGGCAGTTTCACAAGATGAAGATAACTATGGGCAGTTGGACAATGATGAAGGTAACTACGGGCAGTTGGACAATGATGAAGATAACTATGGGAAGTTGGACAATGATGAAGGTAACTACGGGCAGTTTGACAATGATGAATGTAACTACGGGCAGTTGGACAATGATGAAGGTAACTACGGGCAGTTGGACAATGATGAAGGTAACTACGGGCAGTTGGACAATGATGAAGGTAACTACGGGCAGTTGGACAATGATGAAGGTAACTATGGGAAGTTCGCTTAGATGAAGATACCCATGGGCAGTTTGACAAGATGAAGATAACTATGGGCAGTTGGAATTGATGAATCTTACTAAGGTCAGTTTGACAAGATGAAGATAAATATGGGCTGTTTGACCAGATGAAGATAACTATGGGCAGTTGGAAAATGATGAAGATAACTATGGGCAGTTGGAAAATGATGAAGATAACTATGGGCAGTTGGAAAATGATGAAGATAACTATGGGCAGTTGGAAAATGATGAAGATAACTATGGGCAGTTGGAAAATGATGAAGATAGCTGTGGGCAGTTGGACAATGAGGAAGATAAATATCGCAGTTGGACAATGATGGAGATAACTATGGGCATTTGGACAAAGATGATGCTAACTATGGTCAGTTGAACGATGATGAAGATAGATATGGCAGTTGGACAATGATCGAGATAAAAATGGCTATTGGATAATGAGCAATGAAATAATGAAAATTATTACGAGGAGAACGCATGTGTGGGTTTATAATAATAATGAGAAAATACCGTGGACAGAGAGAAAACCATGCGCCAGAAATTGTGACATCTATGTGTGTTACTGGACCAGTCACCATAAACATAAGAATAATATAACAGCATTTATTAGTAGAAACATACACGACGGAGGAGACCAAGTTAGAACAAACATTAGACATATTTCGACAATGTTAACCACAGTTCATCATCTTCTACTTTTGCCGTCAAGCGTCGTGGGGAGGAATAGCTGACGTTCTAGCTCCCGATGGCTGGCACTAGATAGTGTCATTCCGTGTAATTGTAAAATGTCTTTGATGTCATCGTCCATTGTATTTTCTGGCGTCCTCTTGCTATCATATCAGATCTTCTTTGACGTAGGGCCAGTGATGGTAGTTGATGGTGTTGCGTGCTAACGATATGACCAAACCATTTGCTCTTCTGCCTGTCAAAATATATGTGGCACAAAGTGTTGTTACCACTGTCTGTTTGATAACATCATTTCTTACTCCGCCTCGGATAGTTAAGTTAGCAGCTATCCTCAAGCATATCATATCGCAGGTGTTGACTTTGTGTAAGTGGGATTTGGATAATGTCCAAGTTTGACATTGGTGAGAAAGGTTTGGTGTGAATATGCTATCTGTTGTTTTGCGGACCTAGGTATAATTAGATGTTTCAGTATGGATAAAGGTTAGTATAATCGTATAAGCGCAATTCCTTTTTGACATCTGATTTCCATTTATCTACCTGAAAGAAAGAAAGAAGTAGGAATAATAAATAGAAGAAGGAATTAAACAAGAAGGAAATAAATAAATAATAAGAATACATGGGAGTAAAACAAACAAAAAACGAAAGACGAATAGGGAGAACAAAGAGGAATTGGAGGAGGAGAAGCAGCAAGAAGAAGAAGAAGAAGAAGAAGAAGAAGAAGAAGAAGAAGAAGAAGCGGCGACGGCTACGGCCATTACAATTTAAATTCCAAAATCGGTTCACTTACTCCTTCTCCCCTGCTCCAATAGACAAGGTAAAACAAAACATATTGCAATCTGTGTATGACTGTAATTATGTGTTCACAGACGCCAACATTACACTCAATGACAGCTTCTAGTCTACAGCTATCGACTGACTCTAACTGCCAGTATCACTCGTCCAATGTTAGACAGACAGAAAACAAAACATGAACTTCAATTTCTTCCGCCGGTAAATCGAATTCGACTGGGCAGGACTGCCGGTTCTAAACATTGCCAGCTTGTAAAACTACCGAGCATTACTATTTTCTGCTGGTACAAAGGTATGCGTGCCTGTCGTTCAGAAAGAAGTAGCAAACTACTGAACGTAAACGTGCCCATAAAATCACAAATAGCCAAATATGTCGAGGTTCACTGCGACGTCCTGTAATGGAATTGCAACTAATTTAAATTGTTAGTTATATGTCTTTTACGGGATGCCGCAATAAAACCCAGCGCTCTGTAGCAGTTTGTGATTTTTCTAGTAATTTGCCATTGTTTTCTGAACGATCGATGCTCATACCTTAGTGAAAATCAACGCAAGGCGATCTGTTTCCAAATCGCTTGCGGCTGGTATTGAATCCGGTTTGCGAACTGGTACTGGGAGAAAGACTGCTCCGTGGCGAAGGCGTTACGAGCTCAATTCCGCGTTCGAAACACAGTTGCGAGAGAATGAACGAACGAACGAACAATCTTTATTTTCAAATGGTTAAGAGGGACGCAGAGGTGTTTCCAAGGCAACAGGGCTGGGTTCTATACTGGCCAAGACCTATTGACGCGTCCTGGGCAACAGGTCCCTTTGGGGTCCTGGCTAAAGTCAGTAGGATCGTTAATTGATCCGAAGTCGGAGAGTGTCTGCCTGTACGGCGAGGACCACCAATCTGCACACCAATAAGCCGGGCTGGCTGGCTGGCTGGCTGGCTGGCTGGCTGGCTGGCTGGCTGGCTGAGTGAGTGAGTGAGTGAGTGAGTGAGTGAGTGAGTGAGTGAGTGAGTGAGTGAGTGAGTGAGTGAGTGAGTGAGTGAGTGAGTGAGTGAGTGAGTGAGTGAGTGAGTGAGTGAGTGAGTGAGTGAGTGAGTGAGTGAGTGAGTGAGTGAGTGAGTGAGTGAGTGAGTGAGTGAGTGAGAAAAGGAGGGAGGGAGCGAGTGAGTGAGTGAGTGAGTGGTTCCCTTACTCGCCATCTCCCCTTCATAAGTTACGTCCCTCATAAAGGTGATATTTAGGCACAGAGTCGGGAACAACGTGACTTTTTACATTATTCGGCTGCTGTTGGTTGTGAATGCTATGGAGGACTGAGTCTTAATTCTCAAGCCTGGTGTATTGACGTTGGAGATGCGTGACTCCAGAACAGCGCTTGCATCTGTCGGAGTGAGGTTTGCTGACAGAGATGTTGTTCCCGTCCCTGTGCCTAAATATCACCTCTACGGGGGATTTTGCAGTGCTCTGCTTCCCCTCTCCAAGTTTTATTCAAAACCGGTATTGGAGCTTCCGATCCGATCCATAGGAGAAAAAAAAAACTGTCCACCCCGTTCAACTAGCCTCTGTTGGGTTAGTTATAGTTGTGGTGGTTCAGAGTGCGGGTTAAGTTTCTTTCGTCTTTTGTGTCAGTGTCAGATGACTTATCTATTTCGCTGTATTTGTGCTTATGACGTCAGCTGGGGGATTGGCAGGCGGGTTTTCCTTTGTGTCCGTCTCCTCTGGCGGTTTCTTTGGTCAATGTTGGCTTCTGGTTTGTCTGTGTTGATTTCGTTGCAGTCCTTATAAGGACTCTTTCGTTTATTTGTGTTGTTGTTGTTGTTGTTTTTTTTTTTTTTTTTTTCTAGTTTCCTTCTTTGCTGTTCTTTCATTGCGAAAGCTCACTTTTCTTTGCTTATTTCAAGTATGGGCGTGGCGAGTAATTCTTCAAAGCTTCTCTTAGGTATCTGGGATGGTCCTGGTGCCCTCTCGAGTCCCTTGGACATAGTGGGTATCACTGGCCTTGGGTTGCGGCTTCTGATCGGCTTTTGGTTTAGTTTCAGCTTGGCTTCAGCTTTGGCTTTGAGCTTTCATGGCGATGTGATTTTAAAGAAGAATGATGAGAACATTGTGGAGGATAGAGAGAGCAATGAAGATATTTTCAAAGAAGTTAACTCACAAATATAACTGGTTATTGCCCAGATGTAGACAGTCCACATTCTTTAGACATGTCGTCAGAAGGGAAAGCCTGGATTATGCCGTCACAATAGGAAAGTATGTATGTGTGAGTGCTTGAGTGTGTATGTGTGTATGCATGTCTGTCTGCCTGCCAGTCTGTCTCATAAGATGATTTTTCGCTATTTTAATGATAGACAATTGATGTAAGAAAAATTAGTTGTTGGAAGGGCCGAGTGTAATATGAGGTATAGGACCTCAACCAAAAAAAGTCGCTTAAAAGTCGACAGGGTCGACTTCATTGCACCGGGATTTTATTCCATATGGCTCAGTCTCTCTCCGCAGCGCGGAAAGCGTCGCACAAAGCACGAACTCCGTAGCTCCAGCGACGACCAGGGCCTCAACCAGCTCAACCCAGGTCCTCCCGCCGTAGATATCCCATATAGCAACATTCACGCCTTCTCCATTTTATACATTTCTGTTTCCAATTCTCCTCTTTATGTGATTTATGTCAGGCTCTGTTTCTTTTGTCCTGTGGTTTCCAGACACAAGCCTGTCTAATTATGCTTTTCTCAGTGTGTTTCCTATCCAGCTCCAATGCTTTTTCTTCACGTTATTTTCTTTTCTGTATTTTTGGACTTTTCATGACTGGTCGGATTTGCACTAATTCTTTCTACGGAATGGGGAAGCCAGCCCAACGTCCAATCTTCCCTCGCTGCCTCTAATGACCTGTATGGTCGGTTACAGCGTGATACTGTTCTAGTTTGACAAGATGAAGATAACTATGGGCAGTTTGACAATGATGAAGATAACTATGGGTAGTTTGACAAGATGAAGGTAACTATGGGTAGTTTGACAAGATGAAGATAACTATGGGCAGTTTGACAATGATGAAGATAACTATGGACAGTTTGACAATGATGAAGATAACTATGGGTAGTTTGACAATGATGAAGGTAACTATGGGTAGTTTGACAATGATGAAGATAACTATGGGCAGTTTGACAAGATGAAGATAACTATGGGCAGCTTGACAATGATGAAGATAACTATGGGCAGTTTGACAATGATGAAGATAACTATGGGCAGTTTGACAAGATGAAGATAACTATGGGTAGTTTGACAAGATGAAGATAACTATGGGCAGTTTGACAATGATGAAGATAACTATGGGCAGTTTGACAAGATGAAGGTAACTATGGGCAGTTTGACAAGATGAAGGTAACTATGGGTAGTTTGACAAGATGAAGATAACTATGGGCAGTTTGACAATGATGAAGATAACTATGGGCAGTTTGACAAGATGAAGATAACTATGGGCAGTTTGACAAGATGCAGATAACTATGGGCAGTTTGACAATGATGAAGATAACTATGGGCTGTTTGACAAGATGAAGATAACTATGGGCAGTTTGACAATGATGAAGATAACTATGGGTAGTTGGACAATGATGAAGGTAACTATGGGAAGTTTGACAATGATGAAGGTAACTATGGGAAGTTGGACAATTATGAAGGTAACTACGGGCAGTTGGACAATGATGAAGGTAACTACGGGCAGTTGGACAATGATGAAGGTAACTATGGGAAGTTGGACAATGATGAAGGTAACTATGGGCAGTTTGACAAGATGAAGGTAACTATGGGTAGTTTGACAAGATGAAGATAACTATGGGCAGTTTGACAATGATGAAGATAACTATGGGCAGTTTGACAAGATGAAGATAACTATGGCAGTTTGACAATGATGAAGATAACTATGGGCAGTTTGACAATGATGAAGATAACTATGGGCAGTTTGACAAGATGAAGATAACTATGGGTAGTTTGACAAGATGAAGATAACTATGGGCAGTTTGACAATGATGAAGATAACTATGGGCAGTTTGACAAGATGAAGGTAACTATGGGCAGTTTGACAAGATGAAGGTAACTATGGGTAGTTTGACAAGATGAAGATAACTATGGGCAGTTTGACAATGATGAAGATAACTATGGGCAGTTTGACAAGATGAAGATAACTATGGGCAGTTTGACAAGATGAAGATAACTATGGGCAGTTTGACAATGATGAAGATAACTATGGGCTGTTTGACAAGATGAAGATAACTATGGGCAGTTTGACAATGATGAAGATAACTATGGGTAGTTGGACAATGATGAAGGTAACTATGGGAAGTTTGACAATGATGAAGGTAACTATGGGAAGTTGGACAATTATGAAGGTAACTACGGGCAGTTGGACAATGATGAAGGTAACTACGGGCAGTTGGACAATGATGAAGGTAACTATGGGAAGTTGGACAATGATGAAGGTAACTACGGGCAGTTGGACAATGATGAAGGTAACTATGGGAAGTTGGACAATGATGAAGGTAACTACGGGCAGTTGGACAATGATGAAGGTAACTACGTGCAGTTGGACAATGATGAAGGTAACTATGGGAAGTTGGACAATGATGAAGGTAACTATGGGCAGTTGGACAATTATGAAGATAACTACGGGCAGTTGGACAATGATGAAGGTAACTACTGGCAGTTGGACAATGATGAAGGTAACTATGGGCAGTTGGACAATGATGAAGATAATTATGGGCAGTTTGACAAGATGAAGATAACTATGGGCAGTTTGACAATGATGAAGATAACTATGGGCAGTTTGACAAGATGAAGATAACTATGGGCAGTTTGACAATGATGAAGATAACTATGGACAGTTTGACAAGATGAAGATAACTATGGGCAGTTTGACAATGATGAAGATAACTATGGGCAGTTTGACAAGATGAAGATAACTATGGGCAGTTTGACAAGATGAAGGTAACTATGGGCAGTCTGACAAGATGAAGATAACTATGGGCAGTTTGACAATGATGAAAATAACTATGGGCAGTTTGACAAGATGAAGATAACTATGGGCAGTTTGACAATGATGAAGATAACTATGGGTAGTTGGTCAATGATGAAGGTAACTATGGGAAGTTTGACAATGATGAAGGTAACTATGGGAAGTTGGACAATGATGAAGGTAACTACGGGCAGTTGGACAATGATGAAGGTAACTACGGGCAGTTGGACAATGATGAAGGTAACTATGGGAAGTTGGACAATGATGAAGATAACTACGGGCAGTTGGACAATGATGAAGGTAACTATGGGAAGTTGGACAATGATGAAGGTAACTACGGGCAGTTGGACAATGATGAAGGTAACTACGTGCAGTTGGACAATGATGAAGGTAACTATGGGAAGTTGGACAATTATGAAGATAACTACGGGCAGTTGGACAATGATGAAGGTAACTACTGGCAGTTGGACAATGATGAAGGTAACTATGGGCAGTTGGACAATGATGAAGATAATTATGGGCAGTTTGACAATGATGAAGATAATTATGGGCAGTTTGACAAGATGAAGATAACTATGGGCAGTTTGACAATGATGAAGATAACTATGGGCAGTTTTACAAGATGAAGGTAACTACGGGCAGTTGGACAATGATGAAGGTAACTATGGGAAGTTGGACAATGATGAAGATAACTACGGGCAGTTGGACAATGATGAAGGTAACTATGGGAAGTTGGACAATGATGAAGGTAACTACGGGCAGTTGGACAATGATGAAGGTAACTACGTGCAGTTGGACAATGATGAAGGTAACTATGGGAAGTTGGACAATTATGAAGATAACTACGGGCAGTTGGACAATGATGAAGGTAACTACTGGCAGTTGGACAATGATGAAGGTAACTATGGGCAGTTGGACAATGATGAAGATAATTATGGGCAGTTTGACAATGATGAAGATAATTATGGGCAGTTTGACAAGATGAAGATAACTATGGGCAGTTTGACAATGATGAAGATAACTATGGGCAGTTTTACAAGATGAAGATAACTATGGGCAGTTTGACAATGATGAAGATAACTATGGGCAGTTTGACAAGATGAAGATAACTATGGGCATTTTGACAAGATGAAGATAACTATGGGCAGTTTGACAAGATGAAGATAACTATGGGCAGTTTGACAAGATGAAGTTAACTATGGGCAGTTTGACAAGATGAAGATAACTATGGGCAGTTTGACAAGATGAAGATAACTATGGGCAGTTTGACAAGATGAAGATAACTATGGGCAGTTTGACAAGATGAAGATAACTATGGGTAGTTGGACAATGATGAAGGTAACTATGGGAAGTTTGACAATGATGAAGGTAACTATGGGAAGTTGGACAATGATGAAGGTAACTACGGGCAGTTGGACAATGATGAAGGTAACTACGGGCAGTTGGACAATGATGAAGGTAACTATGGGAAGTTGGACAATGATGAAGATAACTACGGGCAGTTGGACAATGATGAAGGTAACTATGGGAAGTTGGACAATGATGAAGGTAACTACGGGCAGTTGGACAATGATGAAGGTAACTACGTGCAGTTGGACAATGATGAAGGTAACTATGGGAAGTTGGACAATTATGAAGATAACTACGGGCAGTTGGACAATGATGAAGGTAACTACTGGCAGTTGGACAATGATGAAGGTAACTATGGGCAGTTGGACAATGATGAAGATAATTATGGGCAGTTTGACAATGATGAAGATAATTATGGGCAGTTTGACAAGATGAAGATAACTATGGGCAGTTTGACAATGATGAAGATAACTATGGGCAGTTTTACAAGATGAAGATAACTATGGGCAGTTTGACAATGATGAAGATAACTATGGGCAGTTTGACAAGATGAAGATAACTATGGGCATTTTGACAAGATGAAGATAACTATGGGCAGTTTGACAAGATGAAGATAACTATGGGCAGTTTGACAAGATGAAGTTAACTATGGGCAGTTTGACAAGATGAAGATAACTATGGGCAGTTTGACAAGATGAAGATAACTATGGGCAGTTTGACAAGATGAAGATAACTATGGGCAGTTTGACAAGATGAAGATAACTATGGGCAGTTTGACAAGATGAAGATAACTATGGGCAGTTTGACAAGATGGAGATAACTATGGGCAGTTTCACAAGATGAAGATAACTATGGGCAGTTGGACAATGATGAAGGTAACTACGGGCAGTTGGACAATGATGAAGATAACTATGGGAAGTTGGACAATGATGAAGGTAACTACGGGCAGTTTGACAATGATGAATGTAACTACGGGCAGTTGGACAATGATGAAGGTAACTACGGGCAGTTGGACAATGATGAAGGTAACTACGGGCAGTTGGACAATGATGAAGGTAACTACGGGCAGTTGGACAATGATGAAGGTAACTATGGGAAGTTCGCTTAGATGAAGATACCCATGGGCAGTTTGACAAGATGAAGATAACTATGGGCAGTTGGAATTGATGAATCTTACTAAGGTCAGTTTGACAAGATGAAGATAAATATGGGCTGTTTGACCAGATGAAGATAACTATGGGCAGTTGGAAAATGATGAAGATAACTATGGGCAGTTGGAAAATGATGAAGATAACTATGGGCAGTTGGAAAATGATGAAGATAACTATGGGCAGTTGGAAAATGATGAAGATAACTATGGGCAGTTGGAAAATGATGAAGATAGCTGTGGGCAGTTGGACAATGAGGAAGATAAATATCGCAGTTGGACAATGATGGAGATAACTATGGGCATTTGGACAAAGATGATGCTAACTATGGTCAGTTGAACGATGATGAAGATAGATATGGCAGTTGGACAATGATCGAGATAAAAATGGCTATTGGATAATGAGCAATGAAATAATGAAAATTATTACGAGGAGAACGCATGTGTGGGTTTATAATAATAATGAGAAAATACCGTGGACAGAGAGAAAACCATGCGCCAGAAATTGTGACATCTATGTGTGTTACTGGACCAGTCACCATAAACATAAGAATAATATAACAGCATTTATTAGTAGAAACATACACGACGGAGGAGACCAAGTTAGAACAAACATTAGACATATTTCGACAATGTTAACCACAGTTCATCATCTTCTACTTTTGCCGTCAAGCGTCGTGGGGAGGAATAGCTGACGTTCTAGCTCCCGATGGCTGGCACTAGATAGTGTCATTCCGTGTAATTGTAAAATGTCTTTGATGTCATCGTCCATTGTATTTTCTGGCGTCCTCTTGCTATCATATCAGATCTTCTTTGACGTAGGGCCAGTGATGGTAGTTGATGGTGTTGCGTGCTAACGATATGACCAAACCATTTGCTCTTCTGCCTGTCAAAATATATGTGGCACAAAGTGTTGTTACCACTGTCTGTTTGATAACATCATTTCTTACTCCGCCTCGGATAGTTAAGTTAGCAGCTATCCTCAAGCATATCAAATCGCAGGTGTTGACTTTGTGTAAGTGGGATTTGGATAATGTCCAAGTTTGACATTGGTGAGAAAGGTTTGGTGTGAATATGCTATCTGTTGTTTTGCGGACCTAGGTATAATTAGATGTTTCAGTATGGATAAAGGTTAGTATAATCGTATAAGCGCAATTCCTTTTTGACATCTGATTTCCATTTATCTACCTGAAAGAAAGAAAGAAGTAGGAATAATAAATAGAAGAAGGAATTAAACAAGAAGGAAATAAATAAATAATAAGAATACATGGGAGTAAAACAAACAAAAAACGAAAGACGAATAGGGAGAACAAAGAGGAATTGGAGGAGGAGAAGCAGCAAGAAGAAGAAGAAGAAGAAGAAGAAGAAGAAGAAGAAGAAGAAGAAGAAGAAGAAGAAGAAGAAGAAGCGGCGACGGCTACGGCCATTACAATTTAAATTCCAAAATCGGTTCACTTACTCCTTCTCCCCTGCTCCAATAGACAAGGTAAAACAAAACATATTGCAATCTGTGTATGACTGTAATTATGTGTTCACAGACGCCAACATTACACTCAATGACAGCTTCTAGTCTACAGCTATCGACTGACTCTAACTGCCAGTATCACTCGTCCAATGTTAGACAGACAGAAAACAAAACATGAACTTCAATTTCTTCCGCCGGTAAATCGAATTCGACTGGACAGGACTGCCGGTTCTAAACATTGCCAGCTTGTAAAACTACCGAGCATTACTATTTTCTGCTGGTACAAAGGTATGCGTGCCTGTCGTTCAGAAAGAAGTAGCAAACTACTGAACGTAAACGTGCCCATAAAATCACAAATAGCCAAATATGTCGAGGTTCACTGCGACGTCCTGTAATGGAATTGCAACTAATTTAAATTGTTAGTTATATGTCTTTTACGGGATGCCGCAATAAAACCCAGCGCTCTGTAGCAGTTTGTGATTTTTCTAGTAATTTGCCATTGTTTTCTGAACGATCGATGCTCATACCTTAGTGAAAATCAACGCAAGGCGATCTGTTTCCAAATCGCTTGCGGCTGGTATTGAATCCGGTTTGCGAACTGGTACTGGGAGAAAGACTGCTCCGTGGCGAAGGCGTTACGAGCTCAATTCCGCGTTCGAAACACAGTTGCGAGAGAATGAACGAACGAACGAACAATCTTTATTTTCAAATGGTTAAGAGGGACGCAGAGGTGTTTCCAAGGCAACAGGGCTGGGTTCTATACTGGCCAAGACCTATTGACGCGTCCTGGGCAACAGGTCCCTTTGGGGTCCTGGCTAAAGTCAGTAGGATCGTTAATTGATCCGAAGTCGGAGAGTGTCTGCCTGTACGGCGAGGACCACCAATCTGCACACCAATAAGCCGGGCTGGCTGGCTGGCTGGCTGGCTGGCTGGCTGGCTGGCTGGCTGAGTGAGTGAGTGAGTGAGTGAGTGAGTGAGTGAGTGAGTGAGTGAGTGAGTGAGTGAGTGAGTGAGTGAGTGAGTGAGTGAGTGAGTGAGTGAGTGAGTGAGTGAGTGAGTGAGTGAGAAAAGGAGGGAGGGAGGGAGCGAGTGAGTGAGTGAGTGAGTGGTTCCCTTACTCGCCATCTCCCCTTCATAAGTTACGTCCCTCATAAAGGTGATATTTAGGCACAGAGTCGGGAACAACGTGACTTTTTACATTATTCGGCTGCTGTTGGTTGTGAATGCTATGGAGGACTGAGTCTTAATTCTCAAGCCTGGTGTATTGACGTTGGAGATGCGTGACTCCAGAACAGCGCTTGCATCTGTCGGAGTGAGGTTTGCTGACAGAGATGTTGTTCCCGTCCCTGTGCCTAAATATCACCTCTACGGGGGATTTTGCAGTGCTCTGCTTCCCCTCTCCAAGTTTTATTCAAAACCGGTATTGGAGCTTCCGATCCGATCCATAGGAGAAAAAAAAAACTGTCCACCCCGTTCAACTAGCCTCTGTGGGGTTAGTTATAGTTGTGGTGGTTCAGAGTGCGGGTTAAGTTTCTTTCGTCTTTTGTGTCAGTGTCAGATGACTTATCTATTTCGCTGTATTTGTGCTTATGACGTCAGCTGGGGGATTGGCAGGCGGGTTTTCCTTTGTGTCCGTCTCCTCTGGCGGTTTCTTTGGTCAATGTTGGCTTCTGGTTTGTCTGTGTTGATTTCGTTGCAGTCCTTATAAGGACTCTTTCGTTTATTTGTGTTGTTGTTGTTGTTGTTGTTTTTTTTTTTTTTTCTAGTTTCCTTCTTTGCTGTTCTTTCATTGCGAAAGCTCACTTTTCTTTGCTTATTTCAAGTATGGGCGTGGCGAGTAATTCTTCAAAGCTTCTCTTAGGTATCTGGGATGGTCCTGGTGCCCTCTCGAGTCCCTTGGACATAGTGGGTATCACTGGCCTTGGGTTGCGGCTTCTGATCGGCTTTTGGTTTAGTTTCAGCTTGGCTTCAGCTTTGGCTTTGAGCTTTCATGGCGATGTGATTTTAAAGAAGAATGATGAGAACATTGTGGAGGATAGAGAGAGCAATGAAGATATTTTCAAAGAAGTTAACTCACAAATATAACTGGTTATTGCCCAGATGTAGACAGTCCACATTCTTTAGACATGTCGTGAGAAGGGAAAGCCTGGATTATGCCGTCACAATAGGAAAGTATGTATGTGTGAGTGCTTGAGTGTGTATGTGTGTATGCATGTCTGTCTGCCTGCCAGTCTGTCTCATAAGATGATTTTTCGCTATTTTAATGATAGACAATTGATGTAAGAAAAATTAGTTGTTGGAAGGGCCGAGTGTAATATGGGCCTGCGTTCCCAACTTGGACCCTTTGAAAATAAAGCTCGTTCGTTCAACATCATGGCATGGAAACAAATCGGTATGACTAATAATTGGCAGCGTACGAAACAGACGGCTGTGGACCGACAGCATCATCGTAACCACACGGCAAGGGCTATAAGAAGAATTGTCATTGCACTCTTCAAGTATAAAAAACACCAGCAATGGTACAGAAACTATACAGTGGTCTATTATTTGTGTCGTTCGTTCGCTTTGGATTCAAGCGTAGTCCATACACATGCTACTACTAAAGTGCACTGAGCTCAGTTTAGCGCTTTCTCTGTTACCAGTGTCCCTCGCTATCAGGCCACTCCAACTTCAGTGTTATTTATAATTTACATCCCCAGGGCAAGGGCGAAAAGTCAAGATTTTAGTACAATTGAAGAGTGTCAAGGTTGAAGCAGTAACCTCGGCATGAGCGCACCGAATGTTTAAGAACGAGCGCTTTTACCCATTTGGCCATGCTGACCTCTAAATGACATGTTAATACTCACGATGACTTTTCACTGCTGAAGCCTTGCTTTGAACACCGTAGGCAAATGCCCTGTATTCAATGCTCCCATGACTCTCATCGTTGGAACAATCTGTAACATTTTAGTGACCTGTCGAATCTGATGACACATAACTGAATCACCGACCGTCGGGGACACGCTAGACTTCAGATGTCCATAAGGAAGAATTCTCCAACTTGAAAAATTAAGAAATCGCGTTCTTTATTTCCATTCTTGGGAATTCTGTTGTTTGCGGTTCTGAAACTGGGGGAGGGGTAGGGAATAATCTCTTATAGGACACACATTGAGACAACCTGAAGATTGTGTAACTAGATACTTCCGTCTCAAACCGGGGGAACATTACCTCTGGTAGAACACACACCCCCGGGAAGGTTAACCCGGTCAACAAATGCCCGCAGAAGTCGGATGTGTCGGCCTAACGGCGCAAGAACGCAGCTCTGCTGTAAACAGGCGCAACGCAATCACATCCGGAAAAAAACTCCGGATGAACGAAGAAGAAGAAGAAGAACACACACTGAGACAACCTGAAGATTGTGTAACTAGATACTTCCGTCTCATACCGGGGGAACATTACCTCTGGTAGGACACACATTGAGACAACCTGAAGATTGTGTAACTAGTTACTTGCGTCTCAAACCGGAGGAACATTACCTCTGGTAGAACACACACTGAGACAACCTGAAGATTAGTTAAATAGTTAGTCGATGTTCCAACTTCACGGCAACGGGTCGTCCCCATTATGCTCCATTCCCGTGCCAGCGAATATCACACAAAATGCTCCCCGCTGTCCAATGTGAAACGTGGAATAGGCAGGAGTCTCGGCAATCCAACAAGCCCGCACAGGTACACTGTGCATAATGCCGCAGTCAGAATGCCAACACAGAATTCATCCACACTCGCCACAGTTCATCGTCGATGGACTAAGTACTCGGCAGTCACCAGAAAGACCTCATTGACCTGGGTTTTCTCACATGGCTCTGTCTCTTACCGCAGGACGACCCGCCGAAAGTGTCGCACAAAGCCCGAACTCCGCAGCTTCAGCGCCGACTCCCAGGAGTCTCCCGAAAAATGCACTCGTGAACCGAAAGGGCAAAAAGTCAATTCTGCAACCGCCGGTAGCCATTGCTCTGAACATGCAGTTCATTCTACAGGACAGATGTAAAAGCATTCCACGCGAATTTCACAGCTCACGGTGTCGCCCACGCACTCACTCAGTAGCAGAGCGACGGAACCATGTACTACCAGTCCAACATGAGGAAAATGCGATTGTAAACCGTAGCCACAAGCATAAACACACCACAGGCCCCAACGGTTCACTGCCTAACCGCCATGCTGGCGACCGGAAGCCCTCTCTGAAGATTGTATAACTAGATACTTCCGTCTCAAACCGGGGGAACATTACCTCTGGTAGAACACACATTGAGACAACCTGAAGATTGTGTAACTAGATACTTCCGTCTCAAACCGAGGGAACATTACCTCTGGTAGAACACACACTGAGACAACCTGAAGATTGTCTAACTAGATACTTTCGTCTCAAACTGCGGGGACATTACCTCTGGTTGGACACACATTGAGACAACCTCAAGATTGTGTAACTAGATACTTCCGCGTCTGGAAACCACGGGGTGAATGAGATATTAGGAGGCATAAAAACACACGGAGAAGATAATTAAAGGAAGAAGTGAATTATATGAGGAGGATGGAGGGAGCTGCAGGAGATAGCAAAAGATATGACATCTTGGCGTACGTTGGTTGATGTTTTGTGCCCCAATGGTGGATACAATGGAAAAGAGGGAAAGGGGCAGAAGGAGAAGAAGTTGGAGGAAAGGCGCTAGTCTCAGGAGCTGGAGCTTCAAATACTCCTCCCCACGACGCCTTACGACACAAATAGAAGACAACAACAACAATAACAACAACAACAACAACAACAACAACAACAACAGCAACAACAACAACAACCGTTCAGAACAGGAATGAGGAACATTAAGAAGGTACACTGAGATCGATTTTAGAATTTGCGTGCAGAAAACAAAAATTTATCATTAAACAGTATTATTATTAGCCGAATAGCTAGATATTTTCACTATACTGTTACCCTCTCAAGCTTTATCCTCTCAAGCTTTATCCTCTCAAGCTTTACCCTCTCAACCTTTACTATCTCAAGTTTTATCCACTCAAGCTTTACTCTCCCAAGCTTTACCCTCTCAAAGCTTTACCCCTTCAAGCTTCACTCTCTTAACATTTACCATCTCAATCTTCCCCCTCTCAACTATTAGCCTTTCAAACTTTACCCTCTCAAACTTTAGTGTCTCAACCTTTATCCTCTCAAGCTCTACCCTCTCATGCTTTACTAACTTTAACATGACTCACTCCCAGGAAGATTAACCTTTCTGAAAACCCGAAGCCTTCTGTCATCTAAATAAACGCACATCCGCAGCTGATTTCAAACCCTCGATTCAGATTATCCGGGAATTATGAACTTGCTCGTCCGACTATCCCCTAACTCACAGCTGCCAGGATTATTCAAAGTATACAATCATGAAATGTCTGAACGAGTATACTCAGTGATGGGCTCTAGTGTATTAAGGATGACGGGATTAGTATCCACGGTAGTCGAACGACAATCGATCTGTGATGGGAAAATAACATCGGTGAAATGTATTGACAATGCTTGTTTTCCTGGGCCAGCGTTTGTACTCATCCATTGTCGTAAAGTCATAAACATGAATAGAAGCTTGATGAACTATCCGGTTGACCGACTCTCATCTCTTTCCCATTTTCAAAATACCCCATCTTCAGAAAACCGGTTAGCGGACAGCTGTAAGGTGGAATTCTTGATTATAAATCCATTATCATTATTCATAAACGAGAATGGGGATACGGTTCGACCAAATGTATTCTCAGTAAAATCGACAGAGGACAGTAACGCGGACGGAATCATCATGTGTGGTACACTATAGTAAATGTTTGATGAGTCCGACAACAGCGTTGGTCCATTATGACCGTTACATGAATTTTGTGATTGTTTTGTTTGTTCCATTAACTCAAGCATAGTCCATACACATGCTACTACTACAAATACTTGCTGCTACTGGGGAGTACAGGGCGGATTTTTGCGGGTGGATTAGCTTTTCTTGTTCCCAGTGTCCCTCGCCATCAGGCGAACCCACTCCGACTTCTGAGGTACTGACTGACTAACGCTGTAACCGTTAGAGCATTTCGCGGACATTGGCATTAGCGCAGTCGGACAAGGGTTCGGACCCCTGCACTCACCGTTCGCTATTGGAGGGAAGCAATGACCACCTATTCCCCCGTGAACCCAGCCCTGACCAGTGTGATGGTCCTAACACGTCGCATAGCCACAAAGGGTTCCTGCTGCGTGTCTTGTGTTGTAACAGTGTAGATGCGGTCTGGCAAGCCGTCAATGCAGAAGACATGAATGTCCAGACAGAAGACGCCCACAGCAACAAGATACAGACACAATACAACTTGTATACAGCGCTGGGGGTTAAACAGTTCGCCTAGCAATGGCCTCAACATCTCAAGCCGAGCGGTCAGCACCATCAACATAGAGAGTTCTGGGGAGCCGTGATCGCCAATGCCTTATTTCAGGCTACCGGGAAAAGAGGAAGAAGAAGAAGAAAGAAGGAACGAAGGAAGGAAGGAAGGAAGGAGAGAGAGAGAGGGGGGGGGAGGGAGGGAAGGAAGGGGGAGGGAGGGAGGAAGGAAGGTAGGAAGGAGGCAGACAGACAGACAGACAGACAGACAGACAGACAGACAGACAGACAGACAGACAGACAGACAGACAGACAGACAGACAGACAGACAGACAGACAGACAGAGAAAGAAAGAAAGAAAGAAAGAAAGAAAGAAAGAAAAACAGCAGCAGCAGACGAAGAAGAAGAAGAAGAAGAAGAAGAAGAAGAAGAAGAAGAAGAAGAAGAAGAAGAAGAAGAAGAAGAAGAAGAAAGAGAAGAAAGAGAAGAAAGAGAAGACGACGAAGACGAAGAAAGAAAGAAACAGAAGAAGTAGTAGAAGAAGAAGAAGAAGAAGATGGTTGTGCTAATTTACAAACCCAAACACCCTCCTGCTGTGTTGTCATTAGCATGTTTTGCTTGTTAATACTCGCACTTTGTTTATTTTAGCTGCATTCAGTAACTTTATCACCCCCTGTTGTTATTTACATATTTTTAATCCTCTTCGATTTGCTGTCCTTAGCTGTTGCAATTTGCTTTTTCTACAAGGAAATGTCCATTCGATTTTCCTTCCTTGGTGAATACATTCTAATTTTATATTTCAGTTTCTTTCAATTACGCCACTATGCCATTCTCATATGCCTGTCTTCGTCCTTTGACTTTTTCTACGTTGAATATGTGCTGAGTATTTGCTAAAATCTCTAGATTTCTGTAAGCTTCTTATAGTGAATAAATTAATGATGTTGATTATCGACGAGGGTGTTTGTAGTTGCCATAATTCTTTTCATGTCTTGCTTGTTCTTAGCCTGTGGCCGTCGATGTAACTGCGAAATGTTAGTCAGATAATAAAGATTTCCCCTGACAACGTTGTTGCGACACATTTGGTTTACAATGTATTGGTCATATAATAAACATTCATCATCATCAATAGTATCATCATAATCGTCATCAGTATCATCGTGATTATCATCATAATCTTCATTCACACCATGTCATCATCATCAAGTGCCCTATCATATGGCGTATGCATTTATGTTTCTCCACAGATTGCAGTTTTTTGGTGTTCTGGGTCAACTTTGCTGCTGGTATTCCTCCATACCACCGTCTCAATCCACCCAGCATCATTTCTCTTGTTCGGCCTCTTCCTCTCTTCCACGTTATCTTTTTCAATTGTCACGATGTTCTCAAATGCCTCTCTTCTCATCACATGACCAAAGCAAGATGTTTGTCTCTTTTTTATTCTTATATTTAATGTTATCTATTTCTTATTGTTGTATATAATGTTCTAGTTTCATTAGCCTGTCTCAAGCAGTCGTTGTTAGATACTCTGGCATGCCAAGGAATTCGCAACATTCGTTTTAGGAACCACATCTCTGTTGCTTCCAATTTCTTCCTAATTTGTTCATTTACATTCCAAAATTCACAGCCATACAGCAAAACAAGTTCTATATAGCACTTCAGCACTCTCTTTCTTACATTCAATTTATAGTTTGCCTGCCCTATTTTGCTCTTAATCTCTGTTGTGCACCTTCTTCGGATGTTATAAGTACCCGTAGGTATTTAAAATTATCCACTTGGTAAAAATGTTCAATTCTATTTCCATTTCAAATTTTGGTGTCACATTTTTCTTTGATATCACCATTGTTATTGTTTTCTTGATATCCAAAGAGAATCCTTTCTTTGCACTCTCCGTTACTGCAATATCCAACAATTGTTGTACATCTTTTGCATTATCCGCCACCAATGCTGTGCCATCGCATCACTACTACATTTCTGGATGTTAGGACAAGTGAGTGCCTCATCTGCTCAGCTGCAGGGTTGTCCATCTATCCCGGTGGATACTCGGTCCCCAGGGCTGCATTTGCCAGACTGTAGTGTGTTTCCCATCCTCTGTCACTAAGAGGTGCAGTTGAGATTGTCCCTTCCTGAAGTTATGGTATACAATGACGAAAACTCTCCAGTACTGTTAGAGGGCTATCTCCTGCAGTTAGTACCATGTCAAGTTAGTTGCATAACCTATGCAGGGGTAGCAGTTAACTGCAGCATATTTTCACTGCTTGTGACACCTGGACAAGTTTAGGTTCAGTAGTTTGCCATTGCTTTCAGAACGACCGGAAAGCATAACTTTGAATGTAGATCAATGCAAGGCGGTCTGCTGCCAAATCGCCCGCCGCTGTGTTTCGACTGCGGTATGCGAGATTACGAATTGAATTCGTAACCCCCTCGCCATAGACCCAGTTCCATTTAGTCTCCGTCTATTCTTTATATCATTTTCTAATTCAGTTCTCCGTGCATTTTTTCATTAAGTCTCCCTACATTTCATTTGCCTTCTGGGTTCCTAAGAAAGGAATTTCTTGTGATTCTATTAGCAAGGTTTTTTCAGTGTCTGTCCAGTCCAGGGCCGGTGTCTTTTCCTCACCTTCTGGTTCATTGGAGTCTCTCTAGCCCTCTCCCAGAGTTCCGAGTTATCTCTAGCCCTCTCCCAGAGTTCCGAGTTATCTCTAGCCCTCTCCCAGAGTTCCGAGTTATCTCTAGCCCTCTCCCAGAGTTCCGAGTTATCTCTAGCCCTCTCCCAGAGTTCCGAGTTATCTCTAGCCGTCACCCTGAGCTCCGAGTTATCACTAGCCCTCTCCCAGAGTTCCGAGTTATCTCTAGCCGTCACCCTGAGCTCCGAGTTATCTCTAGCCCTCTCCCAGAGTTCCGAGTTATCTCTAGCCGTCACCCTGAGCTCCGAGTTATCTCTAGCCCTCTCCCAGAGTTCCGAGTTATCTCTAGCCGTCACCCTGAGCTCCGAGTTATCTCTAGCCCTCTCCCAGAGTTCCGAGTTATCTCTAGCCGTCACCCTGAGCTCCGAGTTATCTCTAGCCCTCTCCCAGAGCTCCGAGTTATCTCTAGCCCTCTCCCAGAGCTCCGAGTTATCTCTAGCTCTCTCCCAGAGCTCCGAGTTATCTCTAGCCCTCTCCCAGAGCTCCGAGTTATCTCTAGCCCTCTCCCAGAGCTCCGAGTTATCTCTAGCCCTCTCCCAGAGTTCCGAGTTATCTCTAGCCGTCACCCAGAGCTCCGAGTTATCTCTAGCCCTCTCCCAGAGTTCCGAGTTATCTCTAGCCCTCTCCCAGAGCTCCGAGTTATCTCTAGCCCTCTCCCAGAGTTCCGAGTTATCTCTAGCCCTCTCCCAGAGCTCCGAGTTATCTCTAGCCCTCTCCCAGAGCTCCGAGTTATCTCTAGCCCTCTCCCAGAGCTCCGAGTTATCTCTAGCCCTCTCCCAGAGCTCCGAGTTATCTCTAGCCCTCTCCCAGAGCTCCGAGTTATCTCTAGCCCTCTCCCAGAGCTCCGAGTTATCTCTAGCCCTCTCCCAGAGCTCCGAGTTATCTCTAGTCCTATCCCAGAGCTCCGAGTTATCTCTAGCCCTCTCCCTCAGCTCCGAGTTATCTCTAGCCCTCTCCCTGAGCTCCGAGTTGCCGATTCTTTCACACTTTGTTAGTCCTTGTGTTTTGCCCAGACAACAGTTAATGAATGCAATTTATTAGAACTATTTCAATCATTCTCCATATTTCTGATCAGTAAAGCAGTACAGATTTAACATTGGTTACAATTATATTAAAGTCTAATTGTAGTACTAGGTTTATTGTCTTCTTACTTCCACACACTTTCTAGTGCAATGTGAACGAACGAATGAAGGAAGGAACGAACAAATGAACAATCTTTATTTTCAAAGGGTTAAGAATTGGGCACGCAGGCCCGTCTGACATTCTGCCCTTCTTCTTTCTTTCCTTTCATACATTCTTTCATTCAACATCACTTATGAAGCAAATCTTAGACAAAAAAGAACAATAAGCATTAAAACGCATGAAAATTAATCAATAATAAGTGACTCAATGAGGCAATGTTTAACATGGGCATCATAAATACCCAAGGCGGGTGTAACGTGCCACACATATGGGAATGTGTTTTGGCTAGTTGTCGTTTCAGATAATTTACCCCTCTTATTGTCTTATTTGTTGTTTTTTGTTTGTTTATGGGGACATGTAGTCTGTACTGAGGTAGTGTTCAAACAGGTTGCGAATGTATGTATAATGATTGGTGGTGTCTTTGATGTATTTGTGGAATGTGAATTCTTGCCTTGGTGTATTCTTCCTGTGGTAAAAGCTTCGCCTTGGAGCAAGCACTACTGGGGGATTCCCATCATCAGAAGGGGTCTCCCTCGCTGAATGATTCTGCCGCTTTACCTTCTTGACACTCTCAGTGGGCGAGCCCGACCGGGTTGTGACTCCCTGGTGATTGTCTTCTGTCGAGCGTATTCACCTTGGTGACGGTCGTTATCGTACTTATCTCTTATCTACATCGTTATGTGTCTTCCCAGAAGCCAGTCACCGTCAGAGGGACGAACCTTAGGCATCCGTGCATCTGCCAGCGTTATCACTGCACAATTTCTGACCGCTTAAAAGTCGGCTAGTTTCCCTGGCAGATTGCCGCAGTTTCTACCTCTGCCTCGGTGGCTGGCTATGACCTAGTCAGTTATTGCTGCCACGTTGCCTTCTGTGTGTCCCGTTAACAGTTTCCGGACCCGCCATCCTGCACGCTCCCAGCGGAAGCCAGCCCTTCCATTGGGCTAATTAAGCCTTGAGCTCTCGCTGCGGTAGCGTGGTCCTTACAAGACGTTCCATTCCACCAGAAGCAGTCGTTGCAGTCGCCTGGCTGCAGAGGTTCAACTTTGTAAGACATTTCCGGTCTGGATGATCGCTACATTGTTGTATTTCTACCCCTCTGTAGCGACCCGGCTTGGGTACCCTGTTCTTAACGAGTGCCACAAAGACTATTACATAAATAGACACACATAGTATTATTTGGCGCTCACAGAAGAAGAAGAAGAAGAAGAAGAAGAAGAAGAAGAAGAAGAAGGAAATAGAGATTAGAAGACGCACTAGACAACATAAAATTTGAAAGGTATAATAGTTACCAACCGGGATCGAACCTGTCGCCTCCAACTGATGACGGCGCCTCGCTGCAGGAACAAGTGTACTTCGACGCACGACCAACTAGACACTCCAAAAAAAAGTGTCTTCATTGGTCGTGTCTATCATACACATGAACCAAACAACTATGGAATACGGACAATTGACACCCCACAGTATGTTTTTTCTCTGGGAATACATCACTGTACACCATATGACCTTTCTTAGTACGTGTAAAAATCATAACTTGCACAAGACAAACAGCAACACACCAACTTGCTACCGTCTCCTCAAACAGTCATTGTTTCTGATTAGGATAGAATTACCCGCTCGATCAATATTTACGGACGGATCAACAGCGCGGAATGTCGCGCGCCGGTGTTCCTGAATTTGTCCAATGGTGGCGCGAGTGACAGTTAGTCAGCGGTACCCAATATGTGGCTTATTGGGGTATACATCTTCCGGCCGATAGAACAACACATTATTCGCTACATATTAATTTTGTGTTTGTTGTTTTAGTGGTAAGAAGTACTTTAGTTCATTCTATGGGCTGCTAGGGGTAGACAACTCAAGAGAACGGCGATTAGCAACAAAAACCTCATCAGCAGCAGCAGTTACATAACAACAGCAAGATTAGCGACAATAAACATATCAACAGCGTCGTCATTGTCATCAGCAACAACATCATCATCAACAACAACAACAGAATCAGTAACAAGGTCAACGGCAACCATATCAACATCATCATCAACAACAACAACAACAACAACAACAACAACAAGCAAGAACTGCAACAACAGCAGCAGAAAGATCAACGATAACAACCATATCAACAACAACAACAACAACAACAACAACAACAGCATCAGTAACAAGATAAACGATAACAACTATATCAACATCATGATCATCACACCAACAACATCATCATCATTAACAACAACAGCATCAGTAACTACTTCTAATGTACTGGACTGATGATTGCCCGTGGTTTAACTTTCCCTATTTCCAGTGTCCCTCGCCAAAGGCAAACCCACTCCCACTTCAGGGGTACTTGTAGTTTAAGTCACCAATTCAAAGACGAGAAGTCAGCATTTTAGTCCAACTGTCCAGTGTAGGGGTTGAACCTGCGACCTCGGCATCAGCACACTGGATGTTTAAGAACAAGCACTCTTATTCATTCTCCCATGCTGACCCTTTTAAAAACTCATTTTAGGGTGGGTCGAACCAGGACCACAGCGACGACAAGCCAGTGTCTAGCCATTCGCTACCGACATTACATGGGGAGATGGCACTTGATAATGATGTTAATATATATTTTCTGTTGAAGTTAGGTTCTTTACTTTGTGAAATTGTGCCATAGCAGCCTAATGTGTGGCCTATAGTTCACGATCTCGCATTTATGAATGGGGATATATGAACGTGAGAGAGAGAACGAACGAACGAACAAACTTTATTTTAAAAGGGTAACAAATTGGGCACGCAGGCCCGTCTAACATTCGGCCGTTTCGATCACTCATCTTTCATTCATCAAATGTGCATGTTACATTTACATAGGAAAAAAATAACATTGTCAAATGGATTTTGTAAGCATAAACAATGCATATTACGCATGGTAAATTCACATGGGGAAAAAAAACATTGTCAAATGAAAGTTGTAAACATAAACAGTGCATATTGCAATGTTGTGAGACACATCCCCCATCCACCCTCACACCCCGCAGCCACCCACACATCCCTCAGTCACCCACACATCAACCACCCACCACACCCCCACCCACCCGCACATACCTCCACGCACTCACACAGACTCAGGCAAACATACATGCCGCCACCCACCCACTGATCCCCCACCCACACACATTTCCCAACCCACACATACACCCCCCAC
The DNA here is from genome assembly GCA_963921405.1 of Cepaea hortensis. Taxonomy (NCBI): domain Eukaryota; kingdom Metazoa; phylum Mollusca; class Gastropoda; order Stylommatophora; family Helicidae; genus Cepaea; species Cepaea hortensis. The sequence continues at coordinate 18,459,371 of OY992876.1, forward strand.
GCATCCCATAACCGACACGCACACACCCACCCACATATTCTCCACCACCCACCCACACACCCGCAACCACCCAGCAAAACACACATCGCAAAACCACACACACATACCCCCGTCAACCCACACATCCCGCACCTATCCACACATACATCCCACACCCTCACAATTTTCCTCACCCACCCACATACACATCAGCCAACCTACACCCACTCACCCACCCAATATCCGCCATCTGTCAACTACACCCCCCCCCCCACCTATACACACATCCCCACCCACAAACACATCTCCCCACCTGCGCACACGTATCCCCCACCCATAAACACCCAAAAAACACACACCTCCCACCCAGACACACCCCACCACCCACATATACCCCACCCACACACATCCGCCGCTCACACACATCTTCCCACAAACACATACATCCCCCAACCATACACTCATCTCTCACACACATCCACCCACTCACGTACTCATCCATCAACCACTCACACACAGAGAGAGAGAGAGAGAGAGGGAGAGAGAGAGAGAGAGAGAGAGAGAGAGAGAGAGAGAGAGAGAGAGAGAGAGAGAGAGAGAGAGAGAGAGATTTTGGTTCGCATATTCTTTACAGGACATCTCTGTCAACATCAGCATCTTTCAGCTGATTGTTGATTTCTTGGCAAGATTACGCCCAGTAGTTTGCCATTGCTTTCTGAGCGACCGGCTCACATACCCCGTAAGTAGTTACAAACGCGGCGAGAACCGCTATCGATTATCACGCAGGTTACGTTACTCACGAGAATATATGGAATTACGGAGAAAGTCGCTAACTCCTAGGCCAGGGAGCCCGGAGAGAGAGAGAGAGAGAGAGAGAGAGAGAGAGTGAGAGAGAGAGAGAGAGTATGTATGTAGTTATGTATGAATGAATGTTTGTTAGTGTGTTTGTGATTGTGAGTGTATGCGTAGGTGTATGTGAGGGAGTGTGTATTGTGTGTTACTGAGTTGGGTGTATAACAGTGAGAGTTTATGTAAACGATGTTTGTTTGTCTGAATGTGTGTATGTACTTGTAGGTGTGCTATAAATGTTAATGCATATTTAAGCGTCTGTTATTGTGTGTATGTGTGTCTCTCTGTGTCAGCCTGCCTGTCTCATAACATGCTAATATCGATTGTTTATGTTAACATAATTCATTTGACAATATGTTTTCTATGTGCATGTAATATGTAGATATTTGATGTACGAAACGATGCACAATAGATAATTGATATAAGAAAGAAGAGTTATGTTAGATTCATACAAGAGACAACATTGCAGTTATAAACATATTTCAGGCGAACGAAAGAAGAAGAAGAAGAAAGAAGAGTGGCGAGACGGGCCGAATGTAAAGATAAGCCTGCGTGCCCAATTTGTTACACTTTAAAAATAAAGTTCGTTCGTTCGTTCAATCTTCGTGGACTGAAGCATCACCAAATGCATCGTGAGTACGGAGCAGTCTCATTTTCGCCCGAATCTTATAAGGCTAAGCTTCACATCCAACGCCCCAGCATTAAGAGAGGGTATAAACCACTCTCGGGTCTCCCTTTTTGCAATCATCTTCCAACAACCAGATTTCAATCTAGAACTGCCCCAGTTCAATGCAGATGCCACAGCTGTACGCCACTTGACTATCTTCTAGAGACCGAGGCTGTGCCCAGGGGTCGTGTCATCAACAGCCACTGTTCCAGCCAGGCATCACAGATTGGGCTTCATCTTCAGCACCGGCGTTTCCCGGGACGTGATCGATACGTTCAGGAAATGTCTCGCCTGCTGGGGCACCTGGTCGGCGTCAGTGGTTTAGGGGCTAGTGTAACGCAGTTTCATAATTCCCCGTCATACAGCGTCGAGGGTTCGAAATCTGCCATGGGGGATTTGGAAGCGGGTCGCTTTGCGTTGATTTCGATCGTATGAGTTGCCGGGCGTAGAGTAAACAATGACAAACTACTGAACGTAAACTTACCCAGTAAATCATAAACAGCGAATAAATGACGGGGTTGATTGCAACGTCCTTTAAAGTCCCTCTCCCCTCCTCCCCCCCCCCTCCCACAGCTAACTTTTAGCTGGGGAACATATCTATGTAATGCATTTCCAAATCTGGAGCCGCGGTAACGCAGCTGGCTAGCACTCTCGCTGTTCGAATCCCCATCGAAGCTCGGCTATTTTAATAATTGACTTTGACTAACAGGTCGACCCAGCCTGAACTAGTGCAAGGAAATGTTCTGGGAAGTAAAGGCCACCTGCATGATACTTTCCACATCATTCACCGATTGGTCTGTAAAAATGGTGCTAGGCCATACACCCAATTCGCCTCACAGCGTAGAATTACCTATTTATTTATTTATTTATTTATTTATTTATTTATTTTGACATTTCCAATTCACCTCAAAAGATGATTAAGGTCGCGTTCAGAAGAATACACAGAACATAATACTTGTTACGATTACGATGGTCATTATAACAATTATTACCCATACACTGGTCTAATCTAAAGGAGAGTTGTGGAAGTACAACAATATTAAACTTAGTCCCAAACTTAGAATATCAAATTCTAACGTTAAATCAGTAAACCACCACCACCAACACCACCACGACCACCACCACCACCACCATCATCATCATCATCATCATCATCATCATCATCATCATCATCATCATCATCATCATGTCAAGTGCCCTGCCAGCTGGCGTAGGCGTTCATGGCTCTCCACAGATCTCGGTCTGCGGTATTCTGGATCAACTCTGCTGATGGTATTCCTGCATGCCACCATCTCAGTCCATCATTTCTCTTGGTCTGCCTCTGCCTCTCTTCCCCTCGATCTTTCCAGTTGCCACGATGTTCTCCAATGCCTCTCTTCTCATCACATGTCCAGAGAAAGCTGCGTGCCTCTTTCTTATTGTTGTATATGATGTTCTAGTTTTGTAGTTTTTAACCTTTTTCTGGCAGTCCAAGGAACTCGCAGCAATCGTCTCAGGAACCATATCTCTGCTGCTTCCAAGCTCTTCCAATTTTGTTAGGCACTCACATATTCTAGGATGCAACATATGATGTCGGGTAGCTTGTTACATTCCATCCATCAAGTGCCATGCTGATAAGCGTGGGCGATCATGTTTTGCCACCTCACTCGATCACCAAAGTCGTGGGGCAGCTCCGTGTTTCTGTCTCGACCATGCCACGCGGTCAAGCCATCCATGTATTTACTTCTTGGTCTTCCCTATGGTCTCTTCCCTTCGATCTTGCCAGTTGTCACCAAGTTATCCAATTCATTTCTTCTCATTACATGCCTAAAAAATTTTGACTGTTAACGTCTGGTGTCTGTAATCAGTTTACGATCTTCATTTCTTTCTGTTATATTCCAAAACATTCTGAAAATAACTCAAAACCCATTCTTATGTAGCTGGTCGACCTCAGAGCCCTACTTCTCGTGAAAGAAATCATCCTGCCTGTGCTGGATATTTGAACCCTGGACACTGTCGTGGCAGGCAAGTACACCAACCACCATTCCATCACAACTCATGTAATCATGACATAACGCGCACAGTACATTGTCAGTACATCTTCCCCTGAAACCACTCACCGAGCATTGCGGCACCATTACGGTATCATTGTGCGTTGTGACGTGTAGTGCCGCTCAGGGACTCCTCACGGTATAGGGAAGAACAAAATGCCCTTCTCCTCATGAAGTGATTCCGAAATTGTCTTGGCGACGACCCGGAAGATCAGCAATTCAACCTGAGCACAGATCAAACATTCATTTGATGAGCAAATGTATTTGGGGAGCAGAAGGAAACTGCTTCATTACTGGCTGTTGTCCTTGTGACTGGATTTTCTTTTCGTCTGTTTGTTACTTGTTTTTTTAAAGCAGTGCTAGAGTTTTTGTTAACATGTTGTGTTTGTTTCTGTCAGTTTTCAATATGTTATTAGCGACAGTTCGATTCTTATTGCAACAATTTCGTCTGTCTGTCTGTCTGTCTGTCTGTCTGTCTGTCTGTCTGTCTGTCTGTCTGTCTGTCTGTCTGTCTGTCTGTCTGTCTGTCTGTCTCTGTCTGTCTGTCTGTCTGTCTGTTTCCGGTTTCTGGTAACGAGCGGACGTGTCTTCACATGCTCTCTCGATTTTTGAATATTTTAACAAGTTTACTTAATTCAATCGCGATGTTGTGTATATCATTGTGTTCGTTCTAAGAGTGGATTTACATACTACTCAACACTTCAAGTTTATGTGACCGTTTATTCAGTGAAATGAGGGATTCTTTGTGATATGTGATGGTAAGAGCAGCCGTTTTTGAATGTTACCAATTATCGACCACGTCAGCGTGAGAATTAGCCACGCGGGGCTAACAAGTGATAATCACCACGCACGCCCTACAGAAGGGCCGGCGCTTTTAGTTACTCCATTATTGTGCTGAATGTACACACTCTCAACTGTCAAGTTTATGTGATTGTTTATTTAGTTAAATGAAGATTTCATTGTGACACGTGAGGGTAAGAGCATCCATTTTTGATTTTTACCAATTATTCATTCACGACAACGTGAGACTTAACTATGTGTGACTAGCAAGAGATAAGCGCCACGCACGATCTACAGAAAGGCCTGCAGTTTTATTTAATCCTTGCCTTGTCGAGCTGCCTATATTGCCAACATGTCCTCCAACTTACGATCATCAACTGTGTCAAAGCGATGTGAAAATGTAAACAAAAACAAGACGGGACAAAAGTTAGTTAGCACGCCAGCTCAGCGACTGAATCGATCATCTTCATCGCCAACATCCATCACGTTGTCTAGTGAACAATCTAGTGAACTAGTAGACACTATTGTCCAGCTGGACAAACAACACAATTCGCCAGCTCAATCTTATCAAACTATCACATCACCTTCAAAGACGCTTTCTTCGGCCGAAACACAGAGCCACAATGATTGTTGTCGTGATCTAATTCAAGCTTTGGAGACGAGGTTAAAAGATTTTATTACCAACAACACCACTAACATTATTGCGGAGTTTAAAAAAAAAAACATTCTTCTTCGAGAGGAAATCCGAATTCTTAAAGAAGAGAAGGAGACTTTTAAAACATCCATACATGCCTTGAAACTAAAGCGTGCACAGTCATTTCATAAAAGTGCACAAACAGAAAGTATCCATGGTGTTGTAGATGCGTGTGTTACCAGTGAATGTTAGTCGCATAATGACATACAGATAGTTTCTACAAGCAACAAAACCACCACTAAACCTGTAGAACGCACACCATCTATCTACCCCATCGATGTGCATGTCAGCAACAGGTTCCAGGCCTTAAGTGTAGACTCTCCAGCAGCAGACTTGGAATCACAGACCTCAGTCGTTACCACTACTGGATATCAACAACCAACGCAAGCAAGATATAATAAACAAAAACACAAGAAAGACGACAGTGACCAGTGGCAACAACAGACCAAGCGGACACGCCAGCAGCGTGAAATAACCATAGATCATAGTGCAACACATGTCGTCATTGGAGACTCCCTGCTGAAGGGAATCTATAGTGATCGCATGTCATCTTCTGACAGCGAATCAACTTCAATCTACCCTGTACCAGGCGCTGACATTGACAGGCTGACCGCTACACTGCGACGATTCCAAGTGAACGACCGAATTAGGAGAGCAACAGTCCATATTGGTGTTAATGACATAATGGATAATAAAATAATCAGCACCTCACAACTAGCTACATTGGAGGTGCTGTTGCGGAATAGATTTCCGAAATCATCTTTGTTTATTTCATCCATCATTCCACCATGTTACGGGTTCCAGAGTCGTACTGCCGATGTTGCTAATCTAACGTTATATAAATTCTGTAAAAATAATAGCATGAACTTCATAAATAACACCCCTTACTTTACGTCACCGTCCGGAGCTCCTAAGAAAAAACTATACAGGGATCAAATACATTGTTCCAAGCTAGGAAGTAGCTTCCTAGCGAAGAACATAAAATATCCCGAACGTGCACAACAACCAGCACCAGTTACAGGAGTAAACCGAACTTCACCTCCGGCAACAGCCATCTCACTGTGTTCAGAAAACACTCCTTCTCTTCCCACACCACCCTTGCCTGTACCCCAGGAACACAATGTTGTGAATAGCAACCCAAGCTCCAATCCAAATGTTGCTAAATATGATACTTTGTTTCCTACCTTGCCCGTAAAACAGTCTCCCTCTATGATGTCAAAGGGGACACCGTTAAATAATGGTGCTGTACCGTCGATGCCTGCTTCCAATGTAGGCACTTCCAGTGACACTCATAGCAATCCCTCGCTGGACGGTAATCTACAACCCTATGAGTGGAACCGTCAACTTCAGCAGCTAATGCGATACAATCCTGCAGCCCTGCACCAAGCATTCATGATATCACTCCAGCAAAGACATTTTCCTGCCCCCTCTAACAGCCTTAACTATTTCTAAATAAAGTTTCAATATCCCTGCAATTTGTATACCACAAGCGACATCTTCCTTTTAGTTTGTAATGTTCGCTAATCACGATCAGTGGCTCAGCAAAAATGGTCTATATATAGGCCATCTCAACATCTTTCATCTGCTCAACAAATTACCTGAGCTCTCGGTAATACTGTCCAAACAGTTCCATGTGTTTGGAATCACAGAAAGTCGTCTTAACGACAAAATAACCGACTTCGAAATCTCACTTAAGGGGTTTAAAGTAATTCGAAAAGATGCAAATCAAAAATTAGAGACAGGTATTGCTGTATACATTTCCAATTCTCTCAACTGGTCCCGTAGAAGTGATCTCGAGACAGTAGAGATAGAATGTGTTTGGTTAGAGGTGAAGCCAGCCAGCCAACAGCCGTTTCTCATTGGATACCTATATAGGAATCCTTGTGCCGGGTACATTTGGTATGACTGCTTCACTACAATGATGGATAGAGTGTTTACAGCAGGTAGAGAAGTTATGATACTAGGTGACTTCAACATAGATATTAGTAAATCCAACCAGACATGGGACGATATCATTCTTTCTTACAATTTCAAACAACTAATAAACCGTCCCACAAGGGTTACTGACACATCCTCAACTATAATTGATCATATATATGTTACTTGTCCAGATAATATTATTGAATGTTCTGTTCCTGTTTGTACAGTTAGTGACCACTACCCGGTATGTTGTACATGGTCAAGAATTGGGTTCAAACCTCTTAAACATAAACATGTAAGTATCAAATTTAGGAATTATAAAGCATTCAACCAAGATTTATTTTTGCAAGACTTAAGAAAAGCAGCCCTTGATCACGTTTACCAACTTCCTGACCCGGACGATGCATTAGCTTTCTGGACGAAGACAGTCTACAATGTGTTCGATAAACACGTGCCAATCAAAGAAGTTCGAGTCAAAAATCAACATAAATCCCCATGGGTCACTAGAGAAGTGCTGGAAATCATGAGAGAGCGAGATACAGCACACAAAAATAAAGACTTCATCAATTACCGCAGACTAAGGAATAAAGTTAAATATGAAATTCGTAGGATAAAAAAAGATCATTTTAAAAATTTGATTGTAGATAATTCAAACAGTACAAATATATGGAAGGCTATTAACTTGCTAACCAATAAGAAACGCCCTACAGAATCAGCAATACCAAATTCTATAACATGCGATGAATTCAGTTGGTTCTTTCAATCAGAAATAGAGAATCTAAAGTCTTCAATACCAGACTCATCGTGTAATTTAAGTTCACTGGCATCATTCTGTGAGGAGAAGTGCGCCAGAAATATTCCCCCTGAGATTCCTTTAATGTCTGTTGCAGACGTTTATAAATATCTCTTGAACCTCAAATCAACAAACTCACACGGCCTAGATGGTATCAGTAATAGAATTCTTCGTTGTGCTGCACCAGTCATTAGCGAGTCCTTAACGTTCATATATAACCAGTGCCTGGCCAAAAACTACTTTCCATCTGCATTTAAAATTGCTAAAGTGTTTCCGCTTATTAAAAATGGCTCAATCGATAATAGCGTTTTGGGTAATTATAGACCTATTTCCTTACTATCGTCGCTATCAAAACCACTAGAAAAACACATTCATAAAATAACGTTACACCATTTAATTAACAATGATCTAATAATTAACAGTCAATCTGGGTTTCGACCTAAATATTCTTGCCATAGTGCTCTAACAAAAATGACCGATAACTGGCACTTAAACATCAACAACGGTAGAATTTGTGGAGCGGTGTTTGTAGACTTTAAAAAAGCTTTTGATATGGTAGATCACGATATTTTAATTAGAAAACTAAAACAAATGAAGACAAGCACCAACATGGTGAACATAATTACGTCATTTCTATCCGACAGGCAACAAGTCGTGTCCTTCAACAACTGTCTATCAAGACCCACACAGCTTAATATTGGTGTGCCTCAGGGCTCAATACTAGGTCCGCTGCTTTTTGCAGTTTATATTAATGATCTTCCTTTATATATCAATACAACTTGTGATCTATTCGCAGACGACTGTACTATATATACTAGTCAAGAAAACCGTAGTGAATTAGAGAATTCTGTACAAAAGGAACTTGATAATCTTACTAGATGGAGCAATGAAAACCGCATGCAAATTAACATCGACAAAACCAAATCCATGCTAATAACGATCAGACAAAAACTACAGACACTAGCCATAACTGGATCACCGCTCGAACTCCGCATGGGCACGTTACCTATAGTTAATGTGACTGAACATAAAACACTAGGGCTTTTAATAGACAGCCATTTGAACTGGAGCTCTCATGTTCACGCTCTTACCAAGAAAATAGCACAAAAAGTTTACCAACTTGCTAAAATTCAGCACTTCCTTGACGAAAGCACACGAAAAATATTCTATACATGCTATATCCAATCACATCTCGATTACTGTTCCACAGTTTGGGATGGTTGCCCTAAATCTAATTTAAAACGACTATCTTCTCTACAAAACCGCGCTATTCGTCTGGTTTCTGACATAAAGCACGTTGAAAGTAATAATTTGTACAGTCATCTAAGACTTCTACCACTACAAAAGCGCTTCCTTTTCAACAAAGCCAAATTAGTGAATAAAATTATATCTCAAAATACCCCAGAGTATCTTCTGCCGCTGATTCAATCTAATGCAATGAACAGCAAGCGCCTACATTTGTTACATGTCTCAAAGCTTAGATTGGACCTATACAAAACATGTTTCGCCTATTCTGGTGCTCACATATGGAATGATCTGCCTCCAGATCTGAAAACTCCAATGAGTCCCTACACATTTAACCGAAAACTCTTTCAATACTTAATCCATACCGACTATATGCCACCATAATTCATTTACTGGTATAATTGTTCAGTATAATTGTTCATTATAATTGTTTAACTATAATTGTTCACTATATATGTGTGTGCGTGTGGGAGCGTGAGAGAGAGTGAGAGAGAGAGAGAGAGAGAGAGAGAGAGAGAGAGAGAGAGAGAGAGAGAGAGAGAGAAAGTGGGTGTCAGTGAGAGGGAGAGAGTGAATGCGTGTGTGCGCACGTGCATGCGTGTGTGTGGAGAGAGTGATTGAGCGAGAAATGGTGGGGGAATGTGTCAGTGCATGCATTCGTACGTGTATGTGTGAGAGTGAGTGAGGGAGTGTATGCGTGCGTGCATGCGTTCATGTGTATGTGTATGTGTGAGAGAGTGTGATTGAGAGAGTGAGTGTGTGTGTGAAAGATTGTGTGTTAGAGAGTGAGACAGTGGGAGAGTTGATGTGTTAGTGTGTGTGTGTGTGAGCGCGCGCATGCGTGTGAGTGTGTGTATATGAAAGAATACAGAGAGAGAGAGAGAGAGAGAGAGAGAGAGAGAGAGAGAGAGAGCTGAGCAGATGCATGTCATGTAACACGCATGTTATGTAACACGCGAATCCATATGTTTGTGTATTCTCATCTGTCATATTATCAGTTAAATACCATTTGATTTTATCATGCATAATATAAACTCATGTTCATTACTGTAGTTTGAGTGAGTGAGTCAGTGAGTGTGAATGAGAGACAGAACGAGTGAGCGTGAGAGTGAATGAGTGAGCGGGAGAGTGAATGAGTGAACGGGAAAGTGAATGAGTGAGCGGGAGAGTGAATGAGTGAGCGTGAGAGTGAATGAGCGGGAGAGTGAATGCGTGAGAGTGAATGAATGAGCGGGAGAGTGAATGCGTGAGAGTGAATGAATGAGCGGAAGAGTGAATGTGTGAGCGTGAGAGTGAGTGTGTGTGTGTGTGTGTGAGAGAGAGAGAGAGAGAGAGAGAGAGAGAGAGAGAGAGAGAGAGAGAGAGGGAGAGAGAGAGAGCATCACTATTTTTACGTCACATACATTTTATGTACACATTTTTCTCCATGTTTAACATTTTTATGAGACTGCTCATGACAAGTGTCAGTGTATGTGTGTGAGTAAAGTGTGGGAGTTTGTTCATACTAGTTTCAATACTAACGTGAGACATTTTGTATGTGTCTAGATGTGAGGAAGTGTGAGTGTATGTGGAGGATGTGTGGGTGGGGGTGTGTGGGTGGGGGTATGCATTTGGATGGGTTGGGGTGTGTGGGTTTTGGTGAGTAGTGGTATTTGTGGGTGTTGGTGGGATGTGTGGATGGATGTGTGGGGGTGAAAGTACGGGTGTTGGAATGGGTGTGGGGGATGTGTGTATGGGTGGAGGATATGTGTATGGGACGTGGAGGGGGACGTGCAGGGGATGTGTGTTTATGTGGGTGGAGATGTGTGGATGGTTTGAGGAAGTATGTGTGGGAGGCGGGGTTGTGTGGGTAGGGGATTGTGTTGGGTGGATTTGGGATGGAAGGGCGGGTGGGGAGAAGTGTATGGTGTGTGGGTTTGAGATATGTGTGCGGTGTGTTGGTGGGGGATGTGTGAATGATGTGTGGGTGGAGGGTATGTTTGTGGTGGTATGGGTGGAGGATAGTGTGTGGTGTGGGGGATGTGTGTGATGGGTGTGGGGAATGTGCGTATGGGTGGGGTATATGTGTGGGTGAGCAGGGGATTGTGGTGGTTGGGGGAAGTATGTGGGGGAGTGTGGGTGGGAGATGTGTGTATGGGGAATGTGTGGGTGGGGAATGTGTGGGTGGGGGTGTGTGAGTGGCTTAGGGATGTGTAGGTGGGTGAGGGAGTTGTATGTGTCGGGGTGGGATGTGTGAGTGGGTGGAGGATGTGTGTGGGGGTAGGGGTATTGTGATCTAAAGATGTTTGGTTGGGAGTGGGTTGGTGGGGGTGTGTGGGTGCGTAGTGGAGGATGTGTGAGTGAGTGTGTGTTGGTGGACGGGTAGGGAATGCGTGTGTGGGTGGGGAGAGGTGTGTGGTGTGTTGGTTGGTGATATTGTGAATGTGAGGTATGTGTGTGTGGGTGGGGGATTTTTGAGGTGTGTGAGTGGGGGTATGTGGGGTGGATGGGTAAGGGTATCTGTGTGGGTGGGAATATTGTGTGGTATCTGGGTGGGGGATATGTGTGTGGTGTGTAAGTGGGGATGTGTTGGTGAGGGATATGTGTGTGTGTGGTGCGTGGGTTGGGAATAGTGCGTGGTAGGGGGTGTATGTGATGTGCGGGTGGGGGATTGTGTGGTGGGGGATTAGGTTAAGGCATGTGTGGGTGGGTGGAAGTTGTATGTGTGGGTTGTGGTGTGTGTGTGAGTGGATTGGGGATGTATGGGTGGTTAGGGAGATGTGTGTGTGTGTGGGGGGGGGGGGGGGGTAGGGACATGTCAGTTGGTGGGGATGTATGTGTATAGTTTGGGGATGTGTGAGTGGATGTGCGATGTGTGGGTTGGTGGGGGATTGTGTGTGTGGGTGGGGAATATGTTGTCGATGGAGATGTGGCTGGGGGAAGGGTGGTTTGAGGTGTGCGTGGGGAGAGGATGTGTGGGGTAGAATGTGGATGGGCATGGGATGTGTGGGTTGGTGGGGGAATGTTTGTGGGTGGCGAGTGTGTTTTGGTTGGGGGATCAGGTGAGGGCAGTGTGTGTGGGTGGGGGATGTGCGGGAGGGGGATGGGTCGGTTGGTGGGGTATGTATGTGTCCCTTGGTGTGCGTGTGTGTGGGTAGGTGGGGGTGTGTATGTGTCCCTTGGTGCGCGTGTGTGTGGGTAGGTGGGGGTGTTATGTGGGTGGGGTGATGTATGGATAGGTGGGAGATGGGCTTCATAACATGGTAATTAGCCTTGCTTATGTTTACAACATTCATTTCACAATGTTTATTTTTCTTCCTATGTAAATGTATAATGCTCATGATGAACGAAAGACGAGTGATTGGAAGGGCCGAATGTAAGACGGGCCTGCGCGCCCAATTTGTGACCCTAATAAAGTTGATTTGATTTGATTTGATTTCTGTCTGTCTGTCTGTCTGTCTGTCTGTCTGTCTGTCTGTCTGTCTGTCTGTCTGTCTGTCTGTCCTGTCCTGTCCTGTCTGTCTTTCTTTCTTTCTTTATATTCATCTTGCTTAATTCTCTCTTCAATTTGATCTTTTCTTTCTTTCTTTCTTTCTTTCTTTCTTTCTTTCTTTCTTTCTTTCTTTCTTTCTTTCCTTCTTTCTTTCTTTCTTTCTTTCTTTCTCTCTTTCTTTCTATTCATCTTGTTTAATTCATTCTTGTGTTTAATATTTCTTTCTTTTTTTCTTTCTTTCTTTCTTTCTTTCTTTCTTTTTCTTTCTTTCATCATGCTTCATTCCGTCTTCTATTTAAATCTTGTTTCTACTTCTTTCTTTCTCTCCATCATGCTTAATTCTCTATTCTATTTATTCTTCTTTCTACGTCTTTCTTTCTTTCTCTCTTTCTTTCTTTCTTTCTTTCTTTCTTTCTGTTTCTTTTTTTTTTCATCATGCTGCATTCCGTCTTCTATTTAAATCTTATTTCTACTTCTTCTTTCTCTCCATCATGCTTAATTCATTATTCTATTTACTCTTTTTTCTACGTCTTTCTTTCTATCTTTCTTTCTTTCTTTCTTACTTATTTTCTTTCTTTCTTTCTACAGACCTGCTTCGTGAAAAGTGGCAAGCTTTAAAAAAAAAAAAAAGAAACAAAAAAATCAAAGATAGATATAATTTCTCTAGGACATGCTGGTGTGTTGGGAAACTAGCAGGCGGACAGATTGGCTGGGACCTCGCTGCTGGGTGGGTTATTGGTGCACACAAAGGCAGATATGGTCAGGGCCCTTTGTGATCACATGTATGGTGTGGGAGAGCACATAAATCATCGTAGCCTGGAGGTAGCCTGTGCCAGGGACATGAACAGAGAATCTGGTGGATACTCAGTGCTCCTAGAACAGGCCAGACGGACACATTATAAGACTGCTGCAGATACCAGTATTGAGACGCTTCACTGGCTGTTGAAGATGAGGACTGAGCGCGTATAGTAATGTCTCGATTGCCGTGATGTCAACTCACTCAACTTGTTCATTGTTTGTTTGTTTGATTATGTCTAGTCTTCTTCTGTCTCCGTAGTCTCTTATTAATTCCTCTTCTGCTTTTCTTCCTCTTGTTCTTCTTTCTTCTTGTTTCTTTTGGGTTCTTGGTTTTATTCTTGTTCCTGTTTTCCTTGTTCTTCTACTACTTCATCTCATCCTCCTCGTCCTTCTGGTTCTACTTCTCCTTCTCATCCTCTTTCGTTTCTTTCTTCTTCTCTTTCTCCTCCTCCTCCGTCGACGTCATCCTCTTCTTTCTCCTCTTCTTCCTTCTCTTCTTTCTCAGCTACTTCCTCAGCTTCTTCCTCAGCTTCTTTCTTCGCTATTTCTTCCGCTTCTTCCTCCGCTTCATACTCTTCCTTTTTCTCTTTCTCTTCCTCCTCTTCTTCCTCCGCTTCTTCCTCTTTCTCTGTCTCTTCCTCGTCTTCTTATTCATCATCATCATCTTCTTCTTCTTCTTCTTCTTCTTCTTCTTCTTCTTCTTCTTCTTCTTCTTCTTCTTCTTCTTCTTCTTCTTCTTCTTCTTCTTCATAATCATCAGTTGATATATTTAAGTAACTGTCTGTCGTCATTGGTGGCTCTTATATAAACCTTGCCCTATGCTAGAGTGAGTCTAGATGTCGCCAATGGAAACACCAGCGTCAGTCTCATTTTCCAGATGTGGGTATCTTGTGCACATCCCAAGACAACCCTCAACCTCTTTTCTTTCCTGCTATCCACACTGAAACAGATAAACAATGCGTTCCAGTTTATTCTTAAGTAAACACACACGTATTGTTGGGTGCTCATAGCAGTAAAAGAAAGAACTAGAGATTAGAGGACGCACTAGACAACATAACAATTCAAAGCTAAAGTTACCGACCGAGATTTGAACCTGTTACCTCCAAATGACGACAGCGCCTCGCTGCAGGAACAAATGTACTTCGAGGCATAACCAACTAGGCATCCCAAATGATATTCCCAATTTATTCTATGATACATCATTTCGATCTCAAACCAGTGTTTTTATAGGAAAGGATTTTTTCTGATCTTAGCTTGATTCTAATCAAAAGTAAATATTAATCAATTAATGTATAAAGATGCTATTCATTCCTTAAAGCGTAGTGCTTAGAAAGCCCCACCGCTTACTTTCTTCATCTGTGTTTCTGTCTTTGTCCATCTTTCTCGTTATTCACACAAAAGAGAAGAAGATACGGATGATGATGGCTGTCCGTTGAAGTACACGTTTCCTTTCAGTGAATCACTTGCGTCATTAGGGTCAAGTAGGTAAGGAACCTATGACAGGTCTAGCAAACCGGTAGAGAATTAATTTACTCGAGCTTAGAAACATGCACATGAATCACGGAGAACATTGGAAGAAAGGTGCTAGTCACAGGCGCTGGAACTCCAGTAACCTCTCCCCGCGTCGCTTAACAGCAAGGGTGGAAGACAACAACAAATGGTGTCATTTGGAGTCGGCAAGTCGAATCCTGTGTTGAAATAGCTTTACTTTTAAATATTTTAGGCTGTCTAATTAGTTAGGGGTCTCCCTGGTCTAGGAGTTAACGTCTTTCTCCGTAATCCCATATATTCCCGTGAGTAACGTAACCTGCGCGAGAATCGGTAGCGTTTCTCTCCGTGTTGGTAACTTACGGGGTACGTGAGCCGGTCGCTCAGAAAGCAATGGCAAACTACTGAGCGTAATCTTGCCTAGTACATCAACAGCAGCTGAAAAATACTGATGTTGACTGCAACGTCCTGTAAGTTATATGCAACCAAAACAAATAGTTAGAATTCTTCCGTCTGTTTCTAAGAGTGCTTATGAATACTTGCATTTACCTATTTCTCGTACAGGTTTACAGTGACGTGTATACATATACTGAAGGCAGAGAAGGGAATGCTAGCGGGTCGTTCTCTTCCCATATTCCATTGCAGCGCGGACAGATGCTGTTATTTTGAGTCTCAACGGCTGCCCGTATTGCCGTATCTGTATCTAAACATATCGATCCAGGGATTGGTGCCTTCAACCTTGAGTAAACACTGTGTTAGCACATTTCTGGACGTCTTATGGCACGTCCTTCGACACATTTATGGCGTTCTTCGGGGTCCTTATAGCACGTTCTATGGCGTCTTTGAGGCACGTTCTTTGGCGTCTTTGTGGCACGTTCTATGGCGTCTTTGTGGCACGTTCTTTGGCGTCTTTGTGGAAGTCTTCCTTGTGTTTGTGGCACGTTCTTTGGCGTGTTTTTGGACCGTTCTATGGCGTCTCTGTGGAATTCTTCCATGTGTCTGTGGCACGTTCTTTGGCGTCTTTGTGGAAGTCTTCCATGTGTTTGTGGCACGTTCTTTGGCGTCTTTTTGGACCGTTCTATGGCGTCTTTGTGGAATTCTTCCATGTGTCTGTGGCACGTTCTTTGGCATCTTTGTGGAAGTCTTCCTTGTGTTTGTGGCACGTTCTTTGGCGTGTTTTTGGACCGTTCTATGGCGTCTCTGTGGAATTCTTCCATGTGTCTGTGGCACGTTCTTTGGCGTCTTTGTGGAAGTCTTCCATGTGTTTGTGGCACGTTCTTTGGCGTCTTTTTGGACCATTCTATGGCGTCTTTGTGGAATTCTTCCATGTGTCTGTGACACGTTCTTTGGCGTATTTGTGGAAGTCTTCCTTGTGTTTGTGGCACGTTCTTTAGCGTCTTCGTGACACGTTCTATGGCGTCTTTGTGGCACGTTCTTTGGCGTCTTTGTGGAAGTCTTCCATGTGTCTGTGGCACGTTCTTTGGGGTCTTTGTGGTACGTTCTTAGGCGTCTTTGTGGCACGTTCTTTGGCGTCTTTGTGGCACGTTCTTTGGCGTCTTTGTGGCACGTTCTTTGGCGTCTTTGTGGCACGTTCTTTGGCGTCTCTGTGGCACGTTCTTAGCCGTCTTTGTGGCACGTTCTTTGGCGTCTTTGTGGCACGTTCTTTGGCGTCTTTGTGGCACGTTCTTTGGCGTCTTTGTGGCACGTTCTTAGGCGTCTTTGTGGCACGTTCTTAGCCGTCTTTGTGGAAGTCTTCCATGTGTTTGTGGCACGTTCTTTGGCGTCTTTGTGGAAGTCTTCCATGTGTTTGTGGCACGTTCTTTGGCGTCATTTTGGCACGTTCTATGGCGTCTTTGTGGAATTCTTCCATGTGTCTGTGGCACGTTCTTTGGCGTCTTTGTGGAATTCTTCCATGTGTCTGTGGCACGTTCTTTGGTGTCTTTGTGGAAGTTTTCCATGTGTTTGTGGCACGTTCTTTGGCGTCTTTTTGGCACGTTCTATGGCGTCTTTGTGGAATTCTTCCATGTGTCTGTGGCACGTTCTTTTGCGTCTTTGTGGAATTCTTCCATGTGTCTGTGGCACGTTCTTTGGTGTCTTTGTGGAAGTCTTCCATGTGCTTGTGGCACTTTCTTTGGCGTCTTTGTGGCACATTCTTAGGTGTCTTTGTGGAAGTCTTCCATGTGTTTGTGGCACGTTCTTTGGCGTCTTTGTGGCACGTTCTTTGGCGTCTTTGTGGCACGTTCTTTTGTGTCTTTGTGGAAGTCTTCCATGTGTTTGTGGCACGTTCTTTGGCGTCTTTGTGGCACTTTCTTTGGCGTCTTTGTGGAAGTCTTTCATGTGTTTGTGGCACGTTCTTTGGCGTCTTTGTGGCTCGTTCTTTGGCGTCTTTGTGGCACGTTCTTTGGCGTATTTGTGGCACGTTCTTTGACGTCTTTGTGGCACGTTCTTTGGCGTCTTTGTGGCACTTTCTTTGTCGTCTTTGTGGAAGTCTTCCATGTGTTTGTGGCACGTTCTTTGGTGTTTTTGTGGAAGTCTTCCATGTGTTTGTGGCACGTTCTTTGGCTTCTTTGTGGCACGTTCTTTTGCGTCATTGTGGTACGTTCTTTGGCGTCTGTGTAGTACGTTATTTGGCGTCTTTATGACAGTCTTCCATGTGTCTGTGGCACGATCTTTGGCGTCTTTGTGACGCGTTCTTTTGCGTCTTTATGGCATGTTTTTCGCAGTTTTATGACCGTCTTCACTGTCTTTATGCCACAGTATTTGACGTATCTCTGGCACGTTGTTTGGCGTCTATTTCGTATGTTCTTCTACGTCTTTATGGCATGTTTTTGGCGTCTTTATGGCACACACGTTTCTTTTTGTATGCTGAGGAAGGCTTTCTAACCGTAACGTTAGTTCTGTCACTTTTGATTGTGTTCTACTAAAGCGGACCAATGCTGCTTCTGTGTTTTGTTGATTTCTTCTCATTCTCTGTGAGGTTGAGGTGATTCAGCGAAATCAGGGAAGTTGAGAGGGTGTAGACACGCCGTCTTATTAAGTTTCTTAAATGTCATGTCAGACTCGAAGCCAGTATTTAAAATGAACCGACCGTGTCATGCTCTCCGGATTTCTGGGAAAGGCATCGGTCTCCTCGCCTTCTCGGGTAATTACACAACTGGACCAGAAGTAGTTTCCTGCTATGGGTTTTTAATATGACAAGGCTATCACATTTTTTAGGCCCGAATGTACGGAGGTATAGGTGGCCGGTCTGTCCCTTACTTTAGCAGGCGTGGAGCACAGCACAGGCATCGAACCCTCGTTCAACGGTGCTCACATTACAATTGGAGTTCCCAATCAGCTTCACTAGCGCACCCTCTTTCTCAGATAATGGCAGAAAACTATTCCATCCCATTATGTAGATTACCTCAGTGGTTATAAATAGTAAATCAAAGAGTAGCTCCATACCCCGATACACTGGCAAATTTTTAAACTTAGAAAAGCTGATTTAATGGTTGTACTCATGCACTAATGCCATCACTATAATGACGGCACGTGTATGTTGATGTCATTATATAGTGAGGAGTTTGAAAATAAACAAGAGGAGGAGGAACAGCATAAGAAGGAAGATCGCAACAACAACAAAAGTGTATACTAGAAAAAAGACACAACTAACGACTATGGAAGTATTGCTTGTTTAATCTGAACGGTTTTCAGCTCAGTGTAACAGCTCCATTTAGAATCGGATTCACATTCTCACCGTAGACAATAGCAAATCACCTCTCATTTAGAAGTGCTTCAGATATTCGGTACCAATCTGGTTCCGAGCGGAAATCGGCGAGCTGACATCGTGTTAGTTACCGAATCTGTAATGGATAGTATCTGTCTGTCATTCTGTCACCTCGTCTGTCGTTTACCTACCTATCTATCTATCTATCTATCTATCTATCTATCTATCTATCTATCTATCTATCTATCTATCTATCTATCTATCTGTCTGTCTGTCTGTCTGTCTGTCTGTCTGTCTGTCTGTCTGTCTGTCTGTCTGTCTGTCTGTCTGTCTGTCTGTCTGTCTGTCTGTCTGTCTGTCTGTCTGTCTGTCTGTCTGTCTGTCTGTCTGTCTGTCTGTCTGTCTGTCTGTCTGTCTGTCTGTCTGTCTGTCTGTCTGTCTGTCTGTCTGTCTGTCTGTCTGTCTGTCTGTCTGTCTGTCTGTCTGTCTGTCTGTCTGTCTGTCTGTCTGTCTGTCTGTCTGTCTGTCTGTCTGTCTGTCTGTCTGTCTGTCTGTCTGTCTGTCTGTCTGTCTGTCTGTCTGTCTGTCTGTCTGTCTGTCTGTCTGTCTGTCTGTCTGTCTGTCTGTCTGTCTGTCTGTCTGTCTGTCTGTCTGTCTGTCTGTCTGTCTGTCTGTCTGTCTGTCTGTCTGTCTGTCTGTCTGTCTGTCTGTCTGTCTGTCTGTCTGTCTGTCTGTCTGTCTGTCTGTCTGTCTGTCTGTCTGTCTGTCATTTAGAAGTGCTTCAGATATTCGGTACCAATCTGGTTCCGAGCGGAAATCGGCGAGCTGACATCGTGTTAGTTACCGAATCTGTAATGGATAGTATCTGTCTGTCATTCTGTCACCTCGTCTGTCGTTTACCTACCTATCTATCTATCTATCTATCTATCTATCTATCTATCTATCTATCTATCTATCTATCTATCTATCTATCTGTCTGTCTGTCTGTCTGTCTGTCCGTCCGTCCGTCCGTCCGTCCGTCCGTCCGTCCGTCCGTCCGTCCGTCCGTCCGTCCGTCCGTCCGTCCGTCCGTCCGTCCGTCCGTCCGTCCGTCCGTCCGTCCGTCCGTCCGTCCGTCCGTCCGTCCGTCCGTCCGTCCGTCCGTCCGTCCGTCCGTCCGTCCGTCCGTCCGTCCGTCCGTCCGTCCGTCCGTCCGTCCGTCCGTCCGTCCGTCCGTCCGTCCGTCCGTCCGTCCGTCCGTCCGTCCGTCCGTCCGTCTGCCTGTATGACACACAGAGGGAGAGAGAATTTCTGTCTGTCTGCCTGCCTGCCTGTATGTGTGTTTGTGTGTGTGAGAGAGTGTGTGTGGGTGGGTGGATGGATGGATGGATGGGTTTGGTAAGTGAGTGAGTGAGTGAGTGAGTGAGGAGTGAGTGAGTGAGTGATTGGGTGAGTGGGTGAGTGAGTGAGTGAGTAAGTGAATGAGTGGATGGATAAGTAAACATTACATGTGTATGAGAGGGAGTGTGTATTTGTATGTTATTGAGTGGGTGCATAACTGTGAGAGTTTGTGTAAATGATGTAATTATGTGTGCAGTATTTTGTGTATGTGTTTATGAATGTACATCTGTACGTGTGTCTGCCTGCCTGCCTGTCTCATAACATGGTAATATGCATTGTTTATGTTTACACCATTCGTTTGACAATGTTGTTTTCCTATGTGAATGTAACATGCACAATTGATTAACCCGTTTTTTTTCCAGTTCCTCTTCAGTTAAATACACCCCGCACAGGTTTACTCAGGAATCACGAACAGCCAAAAACATGCTGGGGTTGACTGCCACGTCCTGTAAAGTATATGAAACAACTTCAAATTGTAGAAAAGGTTAGAAGAAAAGAATGATTATGACCAAGAGGAGACAGCTTAAAGGGATCTGCTACCATCACCACCACCACCATCACCACCACCACCACCAACCACCACCACCACCACCAACCACCACAAACCACCACCACCACCCCCACCCCCACCCACACCACCACCCACCACCACCACGCTGACAATGGTATGAGGGTTTTATGCAGGCTCTCGTCGGTCGCTAAGGTGGACATGCTGGAGCGTTTGTGTCACGATCAGCACGTTACACCGACAGTGATCTTATCGCTAACGGTAAGAGGTCTATGCCACCTCTTGTCGTCATCTTACGGGAATGACAGACTGACTACCTAATCCCTTGTGAGCTGAGACATATAAACACACTTCACATACCCACAACATGTTCGTCCTGCGGGACTTGTTTGTTTGTTTGTGTTTATATCTTTCTGTCAAGATCTGTGTTTTTCTTTATAGCACAGACAGATGACTAGACAGATCTGCAGACATACATACTGACCAGCAATTAAGGGCACAATAAAACATGCATGCGACAGACATACATATAGACCGACACATAGGCGTAAGATTAGACAGACGGACAGACAAACAAATATACAAATGAATCGCTAGACATAAAGTCACACAAGCAGGCAAATCGACAGGCAATCGTATAATTTCAGCCTACATAGAAATCACACCCTCTCAGCCAAGCCTGCTTCTGACTTTCTTAATGATACTGCTCGACATACTGCCCTCTAGTTTTTGTATTGATGTGAATAATTTCGGATCGCGAGGTAAGTTTCAACTTCCCCCTACCCCTCGTTACATCTTTATGTTTGGATTATATTTCTTTCTTGTTCGCGGACTCTACGCTTGGACTCTAGTATCAACTCGGGAGGAGTCAACCCCCTATTTTCAATACCAGTTCAATATGTGCCCTGTCATCTGTATAATTTAGTATTTTTCACAACAGGCCTGTCCATTTTATCACTTTAATTTTTCATGTAAACTCACGCGGAATGATGAATGCGACTGTGATTACACGATTGGCTGACGGATGTTGACGGAATGTGACGGAAATAGACGGTGAAGGCGCGCGCTACTGGTTGCTGTTAGTATTGATTGCGGCAAAGTGGATTTTAAAATGAAAGTGAGGTTTAGGGGGGACTATGTTGTGTAGTCGATAACAGGCACTTGTGTTTCTACCTACCTACACCTAACTATTTATCTGTCTACTTACGTACATTGCTTTTTTTTTTTTTTTAAATGTTACATATCCCTTACAGGACGTTGCAGTCAACATCAGAATTTTTCAGCTGCTGTCGATGTACTAGGCAAGATTACGTTCAGCAGTTTGCCATTGCTTTCTGAGCGACCGGCTCACATACCCCGTAAGTTACCAGCGCTGCTCGAACCGCTGCCGATTCTCGCGCAGCTGCGTTACTTACGAGAATATACTGGATTACGGAGAAAGACGTTAACACTTAGGCCAGGGAGACGGCACTACGTAATAGTTATCTATATACCTACGTACATAGTTATCTACCTAGCAACGTACATACCTGCCTGCCTACTACCTACCTACCATCCCAATATCTAGCCTATCTGTTTGTCTGTCTACTTAGCTATCTGTCTGTCTGCCTGGCTGTATGTATATATGCCTACCATCCTGCCTAACTGCCTGTCTGTCTGCCTACCTGTCTCCCTGCTACATCCCTACCTACCTACCTACCTACCTACCTACCTCTCTACCTACCTACCTCTCTACCTACCTACCTACCTACCTATCTACCTACCCGCATGTTGTCTGTCTGTCACATCTGAGTGGTCTCGAGGTATGGTGTCCGCCTCGAGTGCTGGAGGTCTCGGGTTCAAGCCCCGGTGAGGGCCGGGATTTTTTCACGTGGACTTCTAGTAATAAAATTTCCCCTGGCCTCTGGGTAGCGAGATCTGACGCCCGTGTGTATTGCTGCAAAGGTAAACATTCCCTTGGAAGTTGGAAATCGAAAAAGAGTAGCCTAACGGCGTTGCCCGGACAAAATTTCGAGTTAAACATCTACCCAAAGTATTTCAGGATCCTCGCCGGTGCTACGGAATTCGTGCACTGAGCTGAGAGTCTCCGGTCTCAGGCTTGAGTTAGGAGTAGAACGGAGCACTTATGGGTTACACTCCTGTGCCGTGATGTTGATCCGACGACTACCCTAAACCAAATACTTTGGTAGCTAACCACCTACTATCCATATGTCCATCCATTTGTCTGTCTGTCTGTCTGTCTGTCTGTCTGTCTGTCTGTCTGTCTGTCTGTCTGTCTGTCAGTCTGTCTACTTGCCTTCCGTTATGCCCGCCCGTCCACCTAGCCCGGCCCCCGTCCGACCGCCAACCAGCTCGCCTGTTGACTGAAACACACGCCCCTGTCTGTCAGTCTGTCGGTAGTGCCTGCAAGACCGAGTCCCAAGTTAACTGTGACTAACTCATGTTTTCCGCTTGTGTTGTCTGTTTCACGGATGAGCATGTCTTCTGGCCACACCGGTTTGTTTTTATTGATCAATAAGTCTTACGTATCAATACTTAAAGTAAAGATTATTGTGATGATCATGAAGAAGAAGGAGGAGGAGTAGGAGGAGGCGGGTCAGAATAAGAAGAAGAAATTAAGAAGGAGAGGATGAGAAGAAGAAGAAGAAGAAGAAGAAGAAGAAGAAGAAGAAGAAGAAGAAGAAGAAGAAGAAGGAAGAAGAAGAAGAAGAAGAAGAAGGAGGAGGAGGAAGAGGAAGATGAAGAGGAAGAGAAGGAGGAAGAGGAGGGGAGGTGGAGGAGAAGGAGAGGAGGGAAGACTGCCATGCTCAACATCAATAACAACAATAACGAGAACACCAATAATGTTTATGTTGTGCCATATAAATAACACAAAACGCCACTTAAAAACACGACCACAAAACATGCGACAACAAAAACACACTAGATAACAACATACCCAGCACATATCTGGCCACATGAATATTCTAAACCGATCTCTGAATCCACGATTACCGTTGAATCCTCAGGCGACAATTTCCCAACAACTGCAATGCCGCATCTATTACGTCGAGTCTTGCATGCATATTTAATTTTACAAATAAGTACTTTAAACTCCCAAGAAGTTTACCCTCTGAGGACGTGATTATACAAGGAGGCTTCAAATGAAAACCTTAAATGTTGTGCGTGCGTGTGAGTGTGTGTGTGTGTGTGTGTGAGAGAGAGAGAGTGTGTGTGTGTGTGTGTGTGTGTGTGTGTGTGTGTGAGAGAGAGAGAGAGAGAGAGAGAGAGAGAGAGAGAGAGTGTGATTGTGCGTGTGCGTGCGTGCGTGCGCGTGCGTGGGGTTGGTGAATACATTCTGAAAAAGTACAGAACAAATGTATCATTGTTCGATGCAGTCATCACAGCGTTGAATGCAAGTCCTCCGCGCCGAGTAAAAAAAAAACTGTCATTTACTGCCTATTGTACCTTGCAGTGTAGCCTGAGGAAGTAAGGCCGCATGGCTAGTGCAGTCGCCGCGAACTGTGCAGGTTAGGATTTTTCTTTTTGCGCCGGACAGAAAAACACTCCACACCTTACCGAGGATTCGAACTCGGGTCTCCCGAAAGAGAGCACGGCCTTCTAGCAACTCGGCGAGCTGCTTCATTCCTGTAGAAAAATCGACTCTGGGGTCACTACTCGGTGTGCCTGGACAGGTCGTGAACAACCTGTCACAGAAGCCATGCCGTTTCGAAACTTCCTACTCCACTCATACACTTGCTGGACTGGCAGGCATCATCACAATACTGGACCTTCATTCGCCGATGAATTTCTATATGTTTCACATCTTCACTGATTAAAAAAAAAAACAGGAAAAAAACAACGGATAACAGAACGTTGATCCTCTTTGGGGCATGTAGAAAATGGGGCAGTCATCTTTAAACTGTCCTTATGACGTCACCGTGTTCGTTTGCACCGCGATGGCACATGCTTACCACTCTTGACAACTTTAACAACAATACTGACAGGTTACAAGACAATTGCGTAATTATTGTAATTTCTATCACACTTTTAAAACCTTAATGTGAATCCCCCTCGTAGTTTTATGCAGTCCATTTTACTGATCACATCATACTGAATGGTAAGATGTACAGATTGACTGGCTCGAGATGTTAGACCGTACTATAGACGGAACGTGTTGGAAGTGTATTGTCAGAGTCCTAACTATTGGCTCCGTCTAGTTCACTGGACTTAGACAGGCAAATTACAACATCTACGTAACATACACTAATAACACATGAATGCAATTAGAAACTGGCAGGAGCTATCTCCTGAACAATCATTTATTACAATATATTACAGGCTGACAACATAGTCGCACTTCGCGCTCAAACAATCGTTCAACACCAACAACCACGCGTTAGCTCACAATGGCGATCTTTACACTGTCGCCCGCATGATCATTCACAATCACAACTTCACATCATCCCGCACATATCACAGTTCGTACATTCCTCGAATATCAATACACAACGTTCATCTCCATCTATCAGTCACAACACTATCGTTCTATCGTTCTATCGCTCTCTAGATCTCCACACGTCCGTCTCTATTCGCTGCCTCACACACACTGACCCTCCTCGTTGACCTTCCCACATCACGTGGCTCTATTCACGGGCTTCTTGCCTGACCGTCCGCTAGCCAAGCCGTGGTGTCTCTTACTGCCCTTTGACCTCAGCTATGCTTACACTGACTCTCGCTTACATACCGGCACTTACATTCTTCCTTACATATAAGACCATGACATGTATGACAGGTGGTCGGTCCCAGGCGATTTCATGTTAGATGGTTTGTTGCATATCCTTTACATGGCGTCGCAGTCAACCCCAGCATTGTTTGGCTGTTTGTGATTTCTTGGCAAGTTTACGTTCAGTAGTTTGTTATTTTTTTTTCTGAACGACCTGAATTCATACCATTGTATTGAAAACCAACGTAGGGCGGACTGCTGCCAAATCGCGCGCAGCTGTATTTCGAACGCGGTATGCGGGATTACAAATTGCGTCCACAGAGCCGACCCGTGGATTGCTAAAATTGAGTAATGTAGTTCTGTGGTCGTTTACCAGCAGTGGCTCGGACAGAATGGGTTAATTTAAAACTAGGTGAGGTATCAGATGGTAACTATATGATAATAGGTTTGATACTGAGAGAGTTAAGTAAGGCGACTTGTAGTTGGAAGATCCACATTCTCAAGATACGCTATGTTCAGTTTGGGAACCATTTGGGCGTGGGAAGATTCACTTAAGCTGTGGTGCTGTCGTGACAGTTTGCTCAGGTACAAGCTAAGATAATGGGCTCAGACGCCACCCAAGACAGTGAACTCAGATACCATCCAAGACAGCGAACTCAGATATCATCCAAGACAGCGAACTCAGATACCATCCAAGACAATGAGCTCAGATACCATCCTAGACAATGAGCTCAGATACCATCCTATACAATGAGCTCAGATACCATTCAAGAAAATGAGTTCAGATACCACCCAAGACAGTAAACTCAGACACCATCTAAGACAATGAACTCAGACCATACTAGACACTGAGCTCAGATACCAACCATTCAAGACAGTGAGCTTAGAATCATCCAACACAATGAGCTCAGACACCATCAAAGACATTAAGCTCATTTACCTAATTTATACCTAAGAAGATCAACCAAACGAAGGAATGCAGAAGTAGAGACAACAATACATAGTAACGGGAGGACATGGGATGTGATACATGAAATAGAAGACCATGGGACGGCTTAGGGTCAATTGATTGAAGGCCTATTCTTCCTTTAAGGGATACACAAGGAAAGAAGAAAGACGTCCTGCTATCGCGTGTTGTCTCATGCTTGCTGTTTCCGGCTGTCTGGCGTGTCCCCTCTGTTGGTGGCGGTGTACATGGTGGCTGTGTGGGTAGTAATAGCGATGGTAGTATATAAGTAGTGGTTGTGATAGTTATGGTTTTTGTGGTAGTAGTTGTGGTCGCAGTGGCTGGGGGTGGAGGTCGTGATAGTGGTTGTGGTTGTAGCGGTGGTTGTAATAGTGATTAAAGTGGTTGTGATAGTTTTACAGGTAGTATTGGTTATGGTTGTAATAGTGATAATGGTACTAGTGAAGGCGGTAGTGGTGTTGGTCGTTATTGTAGCATTGATTGTAGTACTGATGATGGTGATAGTGGTAGTGATATTTGATCGCGGTGGTTGTGGTAGTAATAGTGATAATGACGCTAGTGGTAGTGGTATTGGTCGTGGTATATACAGTTGTGGGTGTAGATGTTGTAGTGATGATGGGGCTTGTGGTAGTTGTGGTTTTGGTGGTTGAAGTGGTGATAGTTAATTTAATGGTGTTACTAACGTGTTGTGGTGATGGTAGTAATAGTGAAGGTATCAGCCACTTTAGGAACTGCTAGTTTTGAAGTATGACTCCCGGTTTGACAATCTTTCTCCATTAAACATCGAATAAAAACATCATTGGGAATAACAGATACCATTAAGTATTGCATAATCTTCAAATACAGGAGGATTTTCAGTATTGTTGAGTCGTCAGGCACTGTTCCGATTTCCAATGGCTTTCCGTAGACTAAGATTTTATAGTGGCAGTGATGGTCGCCCCATTTGTTAAGTCTTCCTCTTTACGTGGTTCGTGAAAATCGCATTCACAATATTGGAATATGTTGTCCATAAAAGAGTCATTATCAGAGACTAATTGGACTGCCATATTTGCGATGTCACAGTGTGTGACGTAAACACAATGGAGTCAGCCAACCGGTAACGTTGCTTTTTTTTCAATATTAGTGATATTCTGGATCGAGTCATACAGTTGTTGTAACAAGTGACAATGGAGGTTGCCATGGCTGAGAGGTCATGGTTTCTGCCAACAGTTCAGAAGGTGCCAGGGTCGACACCCAGCACAGGGCTGGACATTTATTTTCTTCCAAGAACCATTGCTGTCTAATTATATCATACGTGCCCCTCATTTCTTATATATTGATTTCGAATACCTAGTCTCCCCGGATAAGGGCCAGAAACTGCAGGTCCTGTGTGCACATCACACCCATACAGGAAGACATACATTTTCTTTACATATTTATGAACAAACTTTTAGCAGAGTCACCATCTTCAGTATTAATCAACAGACAGACCAACAAAGCAACACTATGGCCAAACAAAATGGAGTCAGCGGCCGGTTTGACGTAATAAATGAAACAAGTTTGACATCATGTAGGAGGACAGGAATCTTGTGGACAAATCGGTCTGAAAGGTCATCTGATAGGGAATTCAGCGGCGCCATTGTGAAAGCTCTTTACATCACGTGGTGGCTTCTCTAGGGACGGAATCAAAGCTGGAATAGAAATCCAGAGGGAATATCCACCGACAAAATGAAAAGAATCGACACGGAAGAATTTTGATATATTAAGGTATATTGATAGAAATGGCTGAGATTATGATAACAAAATCTGGTTTATGTTATTCTGTTATAAAGTGAATATCTGGGAAGTTATCGGGGTTCGTTATTCAAGGTGCAAACTATTGAGTGCTGTGTTTTAGCATTTGTGAGTGTCCGTTTGACCGTAACAAACTGTCTCATCGAGGTGGGGGTTATTTTTAAGCGTATAAGACAAACTAATTGATTTTCTGATCGTTTGATAAAGCACATTGTAAATAATGGGAGAAGTATACAAAATGTATTGGACGGAAAGGAGAAGAAACAGATTTCTCTAATAAGAATTCAGAATTGATGAAGTTTAGTTATGATACCATCCATCCATCATGTGCCATGCCGATAAGCGTGTTCTGCCATCTCACTCGATCACCAGAGTTGTGGATCAGCTCCGTGTTCCTGTCTCGACCATGCCACGTGGTCAAGCCATCCAGGTATTTACTTTTCGGTCTTCCCCTTGGTCTCTTTCCTTCGATCTTGCCAGTCGTCACCAAGGTTTTCAAGTCATTTCTTCTCATAACATGTCCAAAATATTTTTTCTGTCAACGTCTAATGACTCTAATCATTGATGGTACATAAACTTTAAAAAAAGTTAACTATTTTGAGCATCAGAAAAAAGTGATACAAGTCTGGGAAACTATTATGGAGGAAAGTGTACTAGGGAGGCAGAGAAGAGGATGGCTACAACGTAGATGGATTCAAGATGTCATGAGTAGTTTACATATGGTAGCGGAGATCTGGGTTAAAACAGAGAAATATTTAGACAGTATATTATAGTGATGAAGTTCAGCACTGGATAGGTCGCTGGGTGAAGCATGCAAGGATGACCAGCATTTCACAAGTACAACCAATGTGCCAAAGGAAGTACCAACAAGGCAAACCTGAAATATTGCATCGATCAACTTCCTTCCACCAAAAGTTGTGTGGGGATGTTGTGGTAGCGTCTTCATCATTGACACAATTGCGTGGAGGTGTGATTGTAAACGAGAAGGTAGAACAGGAGTGTATTGTTATGCTCGAAAACGTGAATTCCAGGTTCCCTAATCTTAACTTCTTTACTGTCCTTACTATGAGCCTGGATCAATGCTCAGGCAAATCTGTTTCGTGCTAAAGTACATAAGTATATAGTCCATTCAAGGCTTTAAAGTGATTTTCTGGCCAGATTGTGATGTGGTACGCAGCTACGAAAGAGCTGAGGTTATGCCATCAAGAGCATCAATTGTGGGGGAACTAAGGATTGCTACATGATGACAAATAACAGGAGGCCTGTATAACAGGTTTTAGAAGGATGTCGCCGTGGTTGGCGAATTAACACAACTAAAACATTTTGCATCTGGCCAAACGTGTTGATTTTATACGTGATTACACGCGAGGACAACGTAGCCGTGTTCGCAAACAGTGCCATTTGGTAACAATCAACAATCTGATTTTTGGGCGTAAGCTTAGTGAAATCCCTGGCCTAGGGGTTAACGTCTTTCTCCATAATCACGTATATCCACGTGTGGAACGTAACCTGTACGAGAATTGGTAGCGGTTCTCGCCGCGTTGGTAACTTACGGGGGTATGTGAGCCGGTCGCTCAGAAAGCAATGGCAAACTACTGGGCGTAATCTTGCCTAGCACATCAACCGCGGCTGGAAAATGCTGATGTTGACTGCAACTTCCTGTAAGGGATATGCAACATAAAAAAGTGAAACAGATCACATGTGTATGTTACTTGAGTGCTTTGTTGTTCATTGTTGTTAATAAGTCAATAAATTGCAGTGTAATATCGGGTTGTAAAATAGAAAAAAAAACGAAAAAAAAAAAAAACAGACATCATCATGTCTTTGCAAGGTTTCTGCAATTGTTTTATGAACGACGACGCTCATACATTAGAAATCAAGGCAGAGTGGTCTGTTTCTAAATCACCTGCAGCTGATTTCGAACCCTCGTCTCGGTGTGTCAGGAAGTTTTGAAACTCGGTCACCGCCCCTGAGTCGCAGTGCCGGCTGATGGTTTGTTACATTCAATGGTTGGATATAATTGGGTAAATGCGATGCGATATCTGGTTCTCTTCAAGTGGCTCAGTCTTGTGAAGAGTGAATACTAATGAGTGGTCGTTGTTGCCGAAAGGATAAGAGCGCTGTGCATCCTAAATTTCCTGCACGCTGATGGCGACGTAATGGCGACGTATCCCCTCCAACGGTCACTTGCACTCTAACGTTGACTTCCCGTTCAGAAAGCAATGACAAACTACTGAACGTAACATTACATAGAAAATCAACCTGGGGTTGATCGCAACGTCCTGCAAAGCACATGCACATTTTTTAGACACTCACATATTTGAAAAAAAGAATAACAGCGCCCGCTCTTAAACTTCCAGTGCGCTAATGCCGAGGTAAGATGCTAAATCCCTACACCGGCAATAAGGTAGACTTAAACGCCGAAATCTCGTTCA
The DNA here is from genome assembly GCA_963921405.1 of Cepaea hortensis. Classification (NCBI taxonomy): domain Eukaryota; kingdom Metazoa; phylum Mollusca; class Gastropoda; order Stylommatophora; family Helicidae; genus Cepaea; species Cepaea hortensis. The sequence goes on from OY992876.1 coordinate 18,489,560, forward strand.
GAAAGCAATGGGGAAACCACGGATCGTACAATTGGCTGGAAAATCATATCTAGGGTTGATCACAACGTCCTGAGAAGGATATGCGACATTAAAACAAATACAAATGAAATGTTAATAAGTAGAGTCATGGGGAGATTATCATAGTAAGATTAAGTGAGAAACAAAGAGTATGGCAAACGCATTACACAGCGCCACCGGAAGGAGTGGACAACTGTGCACAATGAACAGATCTGAGCATTAACTTCCCTTGACAGCCGGAAATTACTGACAAATGCCGGGGTCACAGAGGAGAAATGAGGAGAGAATTACGACAACGATCAATAACTGTTTTATGCACATATAGAATATAGAGATATAATGCTCTTATGAAAACCATGCTGCGGGGAAGGGGAATGATGGACATGGAAGTGGAACTTGACGGTATAAATGTGTGGATACTTGGAGAGATGTACTTGAAGGAGATGACGCAATCTTGGTGAATGAGACAGAGAGCTGGAAACCAACAGTAGCCAACACTGTATATACCGAACATGGTCGAATGGATGAAAACGCTCGGTCCTAAACTTCCGTTGTGCTGATGCCGAGGAAGTGGGTTCAATCCCTACACCGGTCATTTGGACTTCTGGTCCTCGACTTGGGGATATAAATTACAAGTACCTCAGAAATCGTAGTGGGTTCGCCTGATGGCAAGGGACACTGGTAATATGGAAAGCTAACCCACACACAAAAATCAGTCCAGTGTACTAGAAGTAGTAGCACGTGTATGAACTACGCTTGAGTTCAAAGCGAGTAAACCCACAAAATTAAAAATAACAACAACAACAACAAATGAAAAAAAAAAAAAACGAAAAAGAAAAAGAATACTTCTATTGGGGTCCGTGACAATGAGAGGACTCATTATCTATCTTACTTGTCGTCGTTTATTAAGCAATATCCAAATGGACAAATCTTCACTTGTGCAAGCGATCAGAGAAAGGGATAAATGTATTAATACTGCAAGCAACGTGACAAACTAAATCGTTTAATTAAATAACATATGGTACAACTTGAATTAGAAGTGTGTTCAAAGAGGTACACGTGCTACATAACATCTGGTTGGGATAGTGACTGCCGCTTCCATCAAGGATGAACTGCATGTTTAGTAGTGGACTTTTATGTTGGCGTTCTGGCGGCGGCATTATGTACAGTGACAGTTTTTACATCTGTCCGGGAATGTTTTGTTGCCTGAACTGCGTTTCTGAGATAAAAATGGCGTGGCTGGCTAGAAAACATCTAGAAACGGAACAACAACATCTAGAAACATCGAGACTTTGTAGGTGAACATCTGGTTGGGAAAGTGACTGCCACTTCCATCAAGGATGAACGGTGTGTTTCGTGGAGGACTTTTGTGGTGACATTCTGGTGGCGGCATTATGCACAGTGTGCCTGAGCGGGTTTCTCGAGACTTCTGTCTTTTCGACTTTTCACACGGGGCAGTGTGGAACATTTTATGTGATATTCACTGGCACAGGGACGGAGCATAATGGGAACGACCCTTTGCTGTGATTTTGGAACCGCTACTGAACTGAACTGAACTAGTGCTACATGTCGATTGCTTGACGGTGTTAGAAGCGTGTCCAAAGAGATTGTAACAGGGGTAGTTAGCATCCAGAGACTTCGATATCTGCAGAGGAAGACAGGGTGACTATGAAAGTGTCTTGAGTGCCGTGGGATGTCTTCTGCTAATCAGTAATAATTTGGGCGAAAAGCGGAAAATATAACATGATGCAGCGATGTTACCAATTATCATCATCACCATCATCGTCATCATCGTAGCCATCATCATCGTAGCCATCATCATCATCATCATCATCATCATCATCATCATCATCATCATCGTCGTCGTCATTGTCGTCGTCGTCGTCATCATCATCATCATCAGCATCATCATCGTCGTCATCGTCGTCATCATCATCATCATCGTCGTCATCGTCGTCATCATCGGCATCATCATCGTGTAGCAGATCCTGTGCTATCACAGTGACCACATCACCACCCACAGAACAAATTATGATCCTTTGTCAGTCCCCCTGTTACGGGCATTTTCAGGCCCAACATTTCTTGAATATCTTGTGCCATTCTTCGTGCCGGTGGACCCCCTACCTCTTCTTGCACAAACCATTGCTTCTATCATTGTTCTTTACACATCACGGTCACGTTTAACATGGCCAAAGCATTTCACTTTCCGAGACATTATGGTGTTTGAGAGGCAGTTTTCTTCTATGTTCAGATTGTCTTCTATGTTCAGATTGTCTTCTATGTTCAGATTTTCTTCTATGTTCAGATTGTCTTCTATGTTCAGATTTTCTTCTATGTTCAGATTTTTTTCTATGTTCAGATTTTGATTTTCTTCTATGATCAGATTTTCTTTTATGTTCAGATTTTCTTCTATATTCAGATTGTCTTCTATGTTCAGATTTTCTTCTATGTTCAGATTTTCTTCTATGTTCAGATTGTCTTCTATGTTCAGATTTTCTTCTATGTTCAGATTTTGATTTTCTTCTATGTTCAGATTTTCTTTTATGTTCAGATTTTCTTCTATATTCAGATTGTCTTCTATGTTCAGATTTTCTTCTATGTTCAGATTTTCTTCTATGTTCAGATTGTCTACTATGTTCAGATTTTCTTCTATGTTCAGATTTTCTTCTATGTTCAGATTGTCTTCTATGTTCAGATTTTCTTCTATGTTCAGATTGTCTTCTATGTTCAGATTTTGATTTTCTTCTATGTTCAGATTTTCTTCTATGTTCAGATTTTCTTCTATATTCAGATTTTCTTCTATGTTCAGATTGTCTTCTATGTTCAGATTTTCTTCTATGTTCAGATTTTGATTTTCTTCTATGTTCAGATTTTCTTCTATGTTCAGATTTTCTTCTATATTCAGATTGTCTTCTATGTTCAGATTGTCTTCTATGTTCAGATTGTCTTCTATGTTCAGATTGTCTTCTATGTTCAGATTTTCTTCTATGTTCAGATTGTATTCTATGTTCAGATTTTGATTTTCTTCTATGTTCAGATTTTCTTCTATGTTCAGATTTTCTTCTATATTCAGATTTTCTTCTATGTTCAGATTGTCTTCTATGTTCAGATTGTCTTCTATGTTCAGATTTTCTTCTATGTTCAGATTTTCTTCTATGTTTAGATTGTCTACTATGTTCAGATTTTCTTCTATGTTCAGATTGTCTTCTATGTTCAGATTTTCTTCTATGTTCAGATTTTCTTCTATGTTCAGATTTTGATTTTCTTCTATGTTCAGATTTTCTTTTATGTTCAGATTTTCTTCTATATTCAGATTGTCTTCTATGTTCAGATTTTCTTCTATGTTCAGATTTTCTTCTATGTTCAGATTGTCTTCTATGTTCAGATTTTCTTCTATGTTCAGATTTTCTTCAATGTTCAGATTTTGATTTTCTTCTATGTTCAGATTTTTTTTTATGTTCAGATTTTCTTCTATATTCAGATTGTCTTCTATGTTCAGATTTTCTTCTATGTTCAGATTTTCTTCTATGTTCAGATTGTCTACTATGTTCAGATTTTCTTCTATGTTCTGATTTTCTTCTATGTTCAGATTTTCTTCTATGTTCATATTTTCTTCTATGTTCAGATTGTCTTCTATGTTCAGATTTTGATTTTCTTCTATGTTCAGATTTTCTTCTATGTTCAGATTTTCTTCTATATTCAGATTTTCATCTATATTCAGATTTTCTTCTATGTTCAGATTGTCTTCTATGTTCAGATTTTCTTCTATGTTCAGATTTTGATTTTCTTCTATGTTCAGATTTTCTTCTATGTTCAGATTTTCTTCTATATTCAGATTGTCTTCTATGTTCAGATTGTCTTCTATGTTCAGATTGTCTTCTATGTTCAGATTGTCTTCTATGTTCAGATTTTCTTCTATGTTCAGATTGTATTCTATGTTCCGATTTTGATTTTCTTCTATGTTCAGATTTTCTTCTATGTTCAGATTTTCTTCTATATTCAGATTTTCTTCTATGTTCAGATTGTCTTCTATGTTCAGATTGTCTTCTATGTTCAGATTTTCTTCTATGTTCAGATTGTCTTCTATGTTCAGATTTTGATTTTCTTCTATGTTCAAATTTTCTTCTATGTTCAGATTTTCTTCTATATTCAGATTTTCTTCTATGTTCAGATTTTCTTCTATGTTCAGATTTTCTTCTATGTTCAGATTTTCTTCTATGTTCAGATTGTCTTCTATGTTCAGATTTTCTTCTATGTTCAGATTGTCTACTATGTTCAGATTGTCTTCTATGTTCAGATTGTCTTCTATGTTCAGATTGTCTTCTATGTTCAGATTGTCTTCTATGTTCAGATTGTCTTCTATGTTCAGATTTTCTTCTATGTTCAGATTGTCTTCTATGTTCAGATTGTCTTCTATGTTCAGATTTTCTTCTATGTTCAGATTTTCTTCTGTGTTCACATCTTGTTGATTGTCACTTTATTTGTCCCTCTTGGTCCATGTTATTCTAAGAATGTGTATGTACAATTTACAGTTCAAAGGTCCCGTGCTGTCTTCTTTAGCGATTTCGGAATGATTCGAGGCTCACTGGGCGATTTGGCAGCAGCCAGTCTTACGCTGTTTTCATATAATGATACGAGTGAAGATCGTTTCAGGAAGCAATGGCAAACTATTAAATGTAAACTTGCCAATAAATCATAAATAGCCAAAAATGATGGGGTTGACTGCAACGTGCTGTAAAGCATATTAGTTAGTTTCATTTCACTTACGGGACGTCGGATTCAACCCCAACATTATTTGGCTGTCTGTGATTCCGTGGCAAGTTCACATTCTGAATGACCCGCACTCATACCATTGCTAGAAAACCAACACTTGGCGGTCTCCTGCCAGAGCGTCCACAGCTGTCGTTCGAGAGCAGTTTGCGGGATTACGAATTGCGTCCGAAAACCTTCGCCACAGAGTCGGCTGTAAAGGATATGCAACTAACTGTCCGCTTGTCTGTTATGCGCCTGTTAACAATTAGTTGCTTGCTTGCTTGTGTTCGTTGGCTTGAGCTCCAACGCGAAGTCCTGTATGTCGGATGAAGACATCCTGTTGTCCAACATCAGTGTGATGTCATACCGGACTGAGGTTTGCGTGAGTATCCGTTGTCCCATGTCTGGCTTATTGGTGTGCAGACTGGTGGTTCCTCGCCGTACAGGCAGACACTCTCCGACTTCGGAGGAATCGGCAATCCTACTGACTTTAGCCAGGACCCCGAAGGGACCTGTTGCCCAGGACGCTCGACGAGGACGCGTCAATAGGTCTTGGCCAGTATATAACCCGGCCCTGGTGCCGTGGAAACACATCTGCGTCCCAACAATTAGCTGTAAACGATATGCAACTAACTGTCCGCGTGTCTGTTATGCGCCTTTTAACAATTAGTTGTAAAGGATATGCAACAAATTTGTAACATGCACATACAGTAAATAACGAAAATGGAGAAGAATGGAGAGGGAATGGTACGCTATTCAAGAAAACAATCGCAAATTGCAAAAGTGGACGCACGCGTGAACAGATACAAACAAGTTATTATTGAGCAATATCTTCTTAGAAAAATAATGTTATCAGTGCCCAAACTGCTCAGTGAGTGTAGGCGACAGAAGGAGAACTGTAACAACAGAGATAACATGCCTGCAAAGAATACGTCACTTGACAAGAAAAGACAGGGGAAAAATGTGTACAGTATAATGCAAGTGAAAACAAAAGGATTGTATTGGAAGAGAGCGATTCAGATGGTTCGGTCGTGTAACAGGACTGCATATGAACAGACTACCAATAACAGCATTGGTATTTAGATACAGATGAAAGATGCAAGAGCCGCATATGATGGATCAGCGGTATGGTGACGTAGCGAAAATCTCCTTGTTGACAGTGACACAATGACACTGAAACCACACATGATTACAGGTGGGATTAACAGAATACTTTCCAAAATGACGCTGAAAAGCACACATGATTATTTCACAGGTGGGATTAGCAGAATTCTTTCTAAAATAACGCTGACAGACAAACATGATTATGTTACAGGCGGGATTAACAGGATACTTTCTGAAATGACGCTGAAAATCACACACAATTATATTACAAGCGGGATTAACAGAATACTTTCCAAAATAACTCTAAAAGGCACACATGATTACATGTCAGGTGTGATTAACAGTAAACTTTTAAAAAAAATAACGCTAAAAGGCACACATGATTACATGTCAGGTGTGATTAACAGTAAACTTTCCGAAAAAAAAATGACGCTGAAAGGCATACATGATTATATTACAGGTGGGAATAACAGAAAACCTTCCAGCATTAGACTGAATAGACATGATTACATGTGAGATTAACAGAATACGTCCTAAATTGACTCTGAAAGGCACACGTGAATGCAGGAAATGGAGCATGGCATTAAAGAAAAGGAGAGGGGGGAAGGAAGACAAAGAAAGAAGGGGAAAATATAAGCAAGGAAGCACAGAAAATAAAAAAAAAAAGAAAGTAAGAGTGAAAGAAAGAAGGAGTGCCGCCTCTGCCTCCACTGTTACGCCACTGAGAAGTGGGTGTAGTCTAGACATTGTGGTAGCTGGGTCGATTGTAAGGATCAATCATTGATATGTTGGTATGGATGTTGCTATCGGAGTAAATCCTTGTTGCAGACAGCGATGTGTTACAGAAATGTCCTAGTCGACTATTGTCGGAGCGGCATGACCTGTGTCACTCAAACCGTGCCAGGGGGCGAGGTCATGTGCCGAGGGCGACCTTTCGAAAATGCTGGTTGCCTGGAGACTGAGATAAATCGTGTCGTCTGCACCTTTGGGGGAGGGGGGTTAGAACAGAAGAGGGATGGAGAGATAGAGATAAAGTAAAAGAGAGGGAGAGAGAGAGAGCGTGAAAGTGAAGACAACAGAGGGAGAGCGAGAGAGAGAGAGAGGGAAAGAGAAAGAGAAGGGGGAGAGAGAGAGGAGGGGGGAACGATCGAATGAACGAACGAACGAACGAACTTTATTTTCAAAGGGTTAAGAATTGGGCACACAGTCCCATCTAACATTCTGCCCTTAGGGAAAAAGAGGGAGAGAAAGAGAGAGAGATTAAAAGAAAGAGAGAGATAGAGGGAGAGAGATGGAAGGAGAGAGTGGAGAGAGAGGGAGAGAGAGAGCGGAAGAAAGAGAAGGAGGAGGTAGAGAAAGAGAAGTATGATATTCGTAGAACTAGGAATAGAAGAAAATTCACACTGGGAAACCAGAGTAAGATACAAGAAAGGCACTTTTATATAACAGTTTGTTCCACGTATATCTACCGCCAAGTGTGTTGCCGAGTCCACAGGTGAAGCAAAGGAAAGGAACAGTTCAACCTACCATGCATGTCGCAAGATGTAGAATTGGGGTGAGGCTGGCTACTGTATCCCGTAAACAACTGTAGCTGCAACATCCAACCAGGCATCAACATGTCTACGAAGGCCTGATGTGTGTTAGTTGCCTACTCTCCTTTGGGTAATGAAAGGAGGAAGAAGAAGAAGAAGGTGAAGAAGGGGAAGAAGGTGGTGAGGAGAAAAGATGGCAGAAGCAGAAGAATAGACGGGAAGAATAGGAGAAGGAAGAAGCGGAGAAAGAAGAAATTTGTCTTCAATATGGGACGAGTATCTGGGATTATGAAAACATGGTAGATACACTATAAGAAGGGTTCTGAAAGAAATCACACGTAGAAATAAAACAACATAGCATTCTCCCGAAAAACCATAATGGAGGCAAATGCTACGGAGAAAAACATCTAGTGGGAGTAACATGGACATTCAACATCAACATAAGGTCAGCATATAGCCTACTGAAATCTACAACGAGGATGGGGTCTCCATAGCGGTGTGGTTAACACGCCTGCCTCATATTCCGAAGGTTTTAGGTTTGTTTCCTGATCCGTCATTCGGTTCACTAGTGTAATTTCCTCGGTGATTCCCTGGGGTCGTCGCTGTAGGTACGAAGTTCGTGCTTTACGCAACGCTTTCGTCCATACATATTTATTGTTTGGCACCGAATCAGTTAATCGCAAGGGAGGTAACTTAGACAACAGAAATTAATGCATTCAATGTTTACACTGGCTAGTCTGCCCTGGTATATGAGTTTTGTTTTCTGTCACTTACTTTTATGAGATGGCAGTCAATACCTGTGAATTTATCTCACACGCTGTTTCCGAGAGTATTAAAATTTATGTAACTAAACAGAGAACGCATAGATCTATCCAAAAAGAAACTTAATATTGAAGAATAAATTTCATCCGGGACGCAGAGGTGTTTCCAAGGCACCAGGGCTGGGTTCTATACTGGCCAAGACCTATTGACGCGTCCTCGCCGAGCGTCCAGGGCAACAGGTACCTTCGGGGTCCTGGCTGAAGTCAGTAGGATCGTTGATTCCTCCGAAGTCGGAGATTGTCTGCCTGCACGGCGAGGAACTACCAGTCTGCACACCAATAAGCCAGACATGGGGCAACGGATACTCACGCAAATCTCAGGTCCTGTATGACATCACACTGATGTTGGACAACAGGTTGTCTTCATCCGACATACAGGACTTCACGCTGGAGTTATCACAGCCAGCGAACACAAGCAAGCAAGCAAGCATATTTCATCCCCGCCATTACGCCTCTTTGGACGACAATCACCTTCAAATTGTGCAGAGAGCAGAACCCTGCCGCTGTCAATGCAGAGGTCAGCGCGCTTATCTATGAACACTCAGATAACCCCGAAGTGCTCATCTATACAGATGGATCTGTTGTAAAGCAGCAGAGAAGTGCGTGGCCATTTACAGCCCGTTCAGCGGGCCGAACCGTTCAAGAATCCAGTGGTGCCCACTCTATGACCACGAGCACCATGACGATGGAGGTGATGGCAGTTACACAGGCTTTCATATGGCTGGAATCACAGCATTATAACAATGTGTGTGTACTAAGTGATTCAATGAGTATGATTCAGAAGGTCGAAGATGGATCTGTACGTAGACAGTGGACTGAGTCGCAGCGGAAGTCTGTTGTCCGTAAAGTCACCTTCATCTTCGTCCCGGGACATACGGGAGTCGAGGGAAATGAACGAGCTGATAAACTGGCTGACTTTGCACCCCCTGTAGATGGCCAGCCCATGGATCGTGCCGATGTTATTAACGTCCTTAAAGATATGGCGAGAACAGAGGACTTAGACGTCAGTGTTTCCACATCGCTGTCCAGGATGAATATCTTGGGAGTAAGTATCGGCACGGCCAGACGCGGGAGGTACATCGGGAAAACAATGCGCCTCGTCAACCAACACAGAACTGGCACTATTAGCCACCGGATGCTGATGCATATGCTGGGGGGAAGATCTGAGCACCTGTGACCTGTCCGGAGTGCAATGAAGATACCCCAACTGATAACTGATAATATTATGTGCGGGTGAAAACGTGGTCAGCTGCTATTTATTGCTGATTCAGTCACAGGATTATTAATCTGAGCCAGGGATAGACCCTAATGTAACTTCTCTTTGAGGTTGAACGAGGTAGAAGTAATGGTATACTCGAAATAGATGGTATGTTATTTAAAAAATGTTAGTTTCATATCCTTTACAGGACGTCGCAGTCAATCCCAGCATTTTTGTTTGTTTGCTGTTCGTGATCTCTTGGCAAGTTTACGTTCAGTAGTTTGCCATTGCTTTCTGAACGACGTACACCTATACCATTTTGTAAAAAACCAACGCAAGGCGGTCTGCTGCCAAATCGCCCTCAGCTGTGTTTCGAAAGTAGTGTGCGGGAGTAGAAACTGCGTCCGTAACAACTTCACCACGGAGCGGGCAGGTTATTAAGACAAATATAATTATGAATTATTTTATAACATAGTGGGAGACAACCCAGTATGGACATCAAATCCGGTCAGATTAATATCCAAAATGTAGCAGATTCGGTCACAAGATTATTAATCTGGGGTTGGGATTGGCACACAAAATTCCGAGGATGAACTGGTGCGGTTAATGGAAATAGAATTTTTTTTTAAAAAAGGATACAAATGAAATATTTTGGACATGTGAAAAGACATGAATGTCTGAAAAAGATAATTATGGGGGGAAGTGTACCGGGTAAGCGGGGAAGAGGAAGACAACGCTGTAGATGGATTCCAGATGTGATAGATAATGTACACGTGACAGCAACACAGGCGGGACATCTAGCTCTGTGTGTGTGTGTGTGTGTGTGTGTGTGTGCGTGCGTGCGTGCGTGCGTGCGTGTGTGTGTGTGTGTGTGTGTGTGTGTGTGTGGCGCTCGCTTGCTTTTAACTCAAGCGTAGTCCATAAACGTGCTACAACTAGTAGGTGCACTGGACTTAATTTTAGCTTTCCCTATTACCAGCGTCCTTCGCCATCACGCGAACCCACTCCGACTTCTGATGTGCTTGTAATTTACATCCCCAAGCAAGAACGAGAAGTCGACATTTTAGTTCAACTGACCGCGTATGGATTGAACCCGCTACCTCTGCATCCGCGCACCTGAAGTTTGTCTTTTATCCCTTCGGCAGAGCTGCTGTCATCCAGAAATATCAGTACGGACTCGTCCCATGCTCCATAGCTGTAGGTTCTGGTGGATGATACGCCTGGCTATTAAAGACACCTTACTGCTTATATTAGGTTGTTAGTCTTTCCTCTTGAGCTCAAAGCGGCGCATAGGGCAGAAGTCATGGTTCTCCATGTCTGGCGGTTCGCTGCCACCTTTTGTAGATCTTGGATATTTGTTTGACCGTTGAATGAGCCTCTCTGATGATGGTTCTACGCAGGGTCTCTCTTGGTCTTACATGATAAATAATATCCGCATTGTTGCAACATCTACTGGAAGTTTCATGGGTGCCTAGTTGGTTGTAGTCGAAGTACACCTCTTGCTTCAGCGAGGCGGAGTCATCAGTTCGAGACTGCTTGCTAGAATCCTGGTGTAACTACATTATAGCTTTCACTTTCTACATTGTCTAGTTAGTTCTCTTATCTCCACTTCTTTCATCTACTTCTGGTTTGAGTTCCAATCAGCACGTGCCGATTTATTTCTCATGCCCTTTCGTCCAACCGCATTCGCTACAAGACACTCATCATCATCATCATGTGCTATGAGGATCAACGTGGGCGGTCATTGTTCGCCGTCACACACGGTCACCAGTCTTGAATCATGTAGCCAAGCTATCCAGATATTTTATCTATCTTCCTTTCACTTGTTCTTTTCCCCCTCAATCTTGCCAGTTGTCACCAAGTTCTCCGCTTATTTCTCCTCTTATCGTACTTAAAGATCATGACTTTCCACGCCTAATGTTACGGTTTTCATTTGTTTCTTGAAGTACTGCTTCCTTTTCTGTCCGCCCATGGTGTTCTTTGCATTTTCTTCAGAAACCACCTTTCCACTGCCGTTATTTGTTTCTCATCTTGTCTGCTTCTTCTCCATGCTTCACATGAATATAACAGTATAGGTTCTATATATATATATATATATATATATATATATATATATATATATATATATATATATATTCTTAGAGGGCTGAGTGCTCTCGAGGTATGGTGTCCGCCTCGAGTGCTGGAGGTCCCGGGTTCAGGCCCCGTTGAGGACCGGGATTTATTTAAAAAATCCACCTGGACTTCCAGTAATAAAATTTCCCCTGGTCTCTGGGCAGTGAGATCGGACGCCCGTGTGTATTGTTGCGCACGTACAAAATCCCTTGGCAGTTGGAAATCGAAAAAGAGTAGCCTAACGGCGCTGCCCGGGCAAAATTTCGAGTTAAAAATCTACCCAAAGTATTTCAGGATCCTCGCCGATGCAACGGAGTTCGTGCATTGAGCTGAGTTTCTCCAGACTCAGGTTTAAGTTAGGAGGAAAACGGAGCACTTATGGGTTAAACCGTGTGCCGGGATGTTGATCCAACGACTAAACTAGACTAAACTAAACTAGGTTCTATGTAGCACTTCGACACTCTGTTTCTCATTGAAATTACCATCTTTTTATTGGTGAGGATGTTTTCCATCTTGCAAAAGGCTACCTTTGCCATAGCGATTCTTGTTCAAATCTCTACAAGGCACCCACAGTCAGATTTATTCATTGTTCCTGAATAGTTATACCGACTCATTTGTATAAAAATTTTCCCATGTACTTGAATGTTATATTGTATTATTTTATTTACTCTTTATGACCACCATAATCTCTGTTTTCTTGCAGTTTAATTCTAACCCAAGTTGGTCACTATGCTTTTAGATTTTAGTTTAGTTTCACTATGTAATCTCATCTACTAAATACTGCAGATCATGTCTGCTGTCTACAATCAATACTTTATCATGAGCATATCTTATATCATCGATGATATGTCCTCCAATGGTGACTTCCCCTACATCCATAAAACATTTCATAACATGTTCACTCTAAAGATGACATAGGTCTGGTAACATTAGCTATTTCATGCTGCTCCGCCCATGTCCTCCCCACATCATTCATGTATGTTTCTATTTATCTGCGTCGTGTGTTTTTAGGCATTTTTGTATTTCTTTTGCCTTGTGGATTCCCGACATAGACCTCTCCAGTGATACTATTCTCCGTTTTATTTTTCAATGTATATTCTATCCAAAGCCGACCTCCTTGGCCTAGGCGTTAGCTCCTTTCTCCGTAATTCTCGTATACTCTCGTGAGTAACGTGACGTGCGTGAGAATCGTTGGCGGTTCTCTCCGCGTCGATAACTTAGGGGTATTTGAGCCAGTCGCGCAGAAAGCAATGGCAAACTACTGATCGTAATATTGCCAAGAAATCAACAATCAGCTGAAAGATGCTGATGTTGACAGCGATGTCCTGTAAAGGATATGCGAACCAAAAAAAAAAAAAAAAATGTTCTACCCAAAGCTAGGGTCTTTTCCTCACCTCTTGGTTCACCCTTCTTTGTCTAGTTCTCTCTGTGAGCTCCATGTTGATTATTCTGTCGGAGCACTAAACACTAGCGTCACCACTTCTACCACTTATTCTAAACTCTGACATTGGTGAACCTTCTGACTACATTTCATACATTATCCTACAACTTTCAGACCAACAGGTGTTAACGTATTCAAACTGAAATTCCCAGGTGGTTTGGGTCCATCTGAAAATTCTCAATTGCTGGGATTGGATCTCTTGGCGTCTTGCAATGCATGTAATATTCATACCGCTGACCAGAGCGTGCAGATTAGTTCTGTGTGCTTTGTACAGTTTGCAGTACCACCGTGTTGTTTGTACTATCTGAGTGTGTGTTCGTTGTGGTGCGTCTGATTGCTTTCATAGTCTTTCATTGTCTCTGTATCTGTTAGGATGTTCACCTTCTGACTCTGTCTCTTCTAATTCTTCCTCTCCTCCTTTTCCTCATCTTCCTATTGTTTTTCATCTTTTTCTGTTAGTCCTACTCTTCCTCTTCTTCTTCTCTTCCTCCAGCTTTTTTCTTGTTCTCTTTTTCCTCAACTCCAACCCCTCCCCCATCCTTCTTTTCCTCCCCGCAATGCTGCAGCTTATCCTCCTCCTTCACCCCTCATCCTTCACCCCTCATCCTCATTATTCTTATACTTCTCCTCCTCGTTCGCACTAATACCTGCACATTAATGCCTCTAATGAATGAAATAATTGCCCTCACTGTATTTTTTTTAAATTTATTTATTTGCGCTGTATTGACCACGAGAAATTTGATTTCACTCGACAACATAAGATGTATTGGGCATATGGTGCTAGACACATTTGTATGGACCATTCGGCACTCCGTGGGTGCTCAGTATCATACGTAGACAGGTAACTGTTATCATCATCAAGTGCCTTGTCCGATGGTGTGGACGACCGTGTTTCTCCACAAATTGCGATCTCTGACAGAATGGATCAATGCGTGTGTTGACTCTCTTCCATGCCATGGCACAAGGCTGTCCAGAATTTTCTCACGATGTCTTCTTCTGTCTCTCTTTCCACAAATATTTCCGGTTGTCACAACATGTTCCAGCTTTTGTCTTCTCGTGATGTGGCCAAATAATGATGCCTGCCTCTTTCTGATGTATATGATAAGATGTCTTGGGGTGTGTGATAAGTTGTTTGTGATAAGTGGTTTTTGTTTGTAATGTAACTACATATGATACGAAAGGCATTGATAAATGGAACAACCAATAAACGCATTATTAGTCGCTTTGATACAAAATGAGTTAATTACACTAAAAGGTAAATTAAAAAGTTGTGACTTTTTGTTTATCTTTTTTTTTGTTTTTTCCACGCATATATTGGCCAGAATATGACATTGACTTAAATACAATCTCTTAGCTATAAGAATGCAACACCTGTGCACGAAATCTCAAACGACAATTTTCAGCTAAAATAATCAAACATGTTTGCCAAGCCGCTTCCGCCATAGATGTCATCCGAAACATGCATACATCAATACATTTAGCCATATTTTTCATCACGTGACAATCCCGAAAGCCTTTTGGAATATCCAGTGGCGTCGTGTTGATTAGCCGCATAGAAAGGCTCACACATGAATTGGTAAAAGTATGCGTTCACTGTTTAATAATACCTGGATTCTGAAACAGCGTCGAAAACAGACAAGAGCAGAAATAAATGAAACGGCGCTATTTTCCCGGGAAATAGAGAAATAGCTCTATTTTTAGTCTAGTTCTCCCTCTTGGTCTAGATTCGCTTCTTTGTATTTTAGTTTTCTCTCTTTGGTCTAGTTTTCTTTAATTAATCTACTTTTCTTGCTTTAGTCTAGTTTATATTTTCTTACATGTTAGCCTAGATCCCATTCTATTGTCTAGTTTTTAATTCTTATTTTAGTAATCTTTGCCTAGCCTAGGTTGCTTACAATAATCTAGATTCCATGTTTTTAGCCTAGATTCCTTTCTTTAGTCTATTTCTATTTCTTTAACCTAGTTTTCTTTGCTTAGTATTTTCCCCCATAGTGTATTTTATTTTAGTGTAGATTTCTTTCTTTGGTCTAGATTCATTTATTTAGTCTACACTTTTTTCTTTACTCTAGCTTTTATTCTTTAATCTCGCTGTACTTACTTAGTCTAGTTTCCTGTCTGTATTTTTTTTTTTACACACACACACACACACGCACGCACGCACGCACGCACGCACGCACGCACACACACACACACACACACAGAGAGGAGAGAGAGAGAGAGAGAGAGAGAGAGAGAGAGAGCAAGGTGTAACGTTGGAGACAAACGATCGCGTACTGTACAAACAGTACCACAGATGAGCCTGTGGATCTTCAGAATGAACAGCTAAAGACATTAAATGAGGAGCAGTCGTCGATGGTGAGGAGTCAGTGACCGTTTCAACTGCCAGGATTAAAGAAATGTGTAGCAATGTCAGTGTCTTGCGTTGCTCGTTAGTCTAAGACTTGACAGGTGAATGACATGAATGCATATAGTCAGTCTACTTGATTAAACATGGTCAATAGAATCTTTAATAAATGGAAAAACCAAAATATATCGTATCACAATCTTGATTGCTCAGCGCTGTACTCGCCCGCTCAACAAATAATATCACACAATGAGCGCGCACACACAGTTGGATCTCAAATATATCACAGCGTTAGCAAGCATTCAGAACGGCTATACAAGTAACTCTCTCAAGCAAAACTCTCAGACACGTCCTTCCCCATTCAAAGCTCAGTTTCGTCTGTCCCAAGCTTTCGCTCTGGGTTCCCTATCACATGGTGTTTACTCACGTGACGTCTGAGGCCACTCGTGGTCAGTACTGCGTTGCAGTCTTAGACCGTGTCCTGCCCGTGAACTCAGGGTCAGTCCGTCTGTTGACGACTGCTGTCCCCCGTCGTCCAGTCCAAGGTTATACTGTCCTGTCTGCTATTCAAGGGCATAGTGTCCTGTTTGCTGTCCCCCTGTCCTGTCTTCTATTCCCATGTCCTGTCTCTAGGATCTGTCCTCCGTATCAGGTCGCTAGGACTCTGACAAGCAAGTGGGCAGACGTCGAAGACTTCATTGTGAACCATCATCCAAACACGCTTGTTGCTAACAGGGCAGTAAACCTGATGAATGATAACACGATGGCCCACTTCAGAAAGATTCTCCAACAAAGGAAGCAACACATTTCCCTTGATAGTTTCTTGGTGCAGAAAGATTCCCAGTCGGCTGCCAAGAAACAGCGACAAAATACTCCTGAAACTAATGATTCCGAATAACACAGAAAGTGACAAATTTCTCATGATCGTTTTCTTGGTAATAAAGATAGACTAAATCTTTTATTTTTAATTTTACATTTAAGTCATTTGGTTGTTTTCGTTCTATTTATTTAATACGTGAAGTACATGTATTCTTTACGTTTTGTCAGGTAAACGACCGGATGTTAATAAAAAAAAAAAAAGAACGATTCTTTCATCTTGAACCGGATTGTCTCTATTTCATTGATTTCAGTGTTTCGGGTTACGAACCGATTTCTGGAACGATTTAAGTTCGTATATTTATATACACACACAATAATAATAACATAGGAAGTTTTTTAGCTGCATATCCTTTACGGACGTAGCACTCAACCCAAGCATTTTTGGTTGTTCGTGATTCCTGGGCAAGTTTACGTTCAGTAAACAGCGTCTGTAACCCTTTGCCACGGAGCTATAGGAATGCAAGCATCGAAAACTCAAAACATCGGCTCATCTACCCCACAGTTCCAACTTTATGCCACGCCTCTTCCACCACTGACGTCATCACACACATGCATCCGTCAATACATATAGCCATATTTTTCATCACGTGACAATCCCGGAAGCCTGTGGAATCTCCAGGGTCGTAGCGCTGAAGAGCAGCGTAGACAGGCTCACACATGCATTTGTAAACGTTAATGGAGTTCTGTTCCATTTGTCTGGCGTTCAATGTTTAATATAGCTTGGGTTCAGAAACAGCGCGGAAAACAGACAAGAGCAGGAATGAATGGAACGGCGTTATTTTCCAAGGAAATTGAGAATTCCTCTTCTGTCTTTAGTGGAGTGTTTTCTTTTTTTTTCTTTTAAGTCAAAATTGCTTTCTTTAAACAGCGACACGGGAAATTCTTGGCACCGTGGAGATGAGCGTGTTGTGAATATGCTCAGGGAAGAGACAACTCGTATGGTGAATAAGGAATTTAACAATTATAAATGCATCTCAGGTTTGCATTCTTACAATACCTACCCGTAAAGTAAGCAGAAGGAGAAGTATGAAAATTATTACATGGGTCGTACGCAACCCTGTATCAAGCAGGGGAATTTGACAACCTGATCTCAGAAGCAAACAACGTATGTGAAGACAAGTAAGCTCCGTGCAGTATGGCATGCGTCATTTAAAACAAAAATAATAATAATAATCTAAGGATATGGAGAATCAGTTAGATCGTGTCTTCAGGACATGCTGGTGTGTTGGGAAACGAGCAGCCGGGCAGGAAGGCTGGGTGTGCACTATTGGATAGTGTATTGTGGTGCATGGTAAACCAGATGTGACCAAGGCTATTTAGGATGGTGTGTATCGTCTGGATGATCAGATACTGCATCATTGCATTGAGAAAATAGTCCGACATGGAGTGACCAGCGGATCTGGCCGACATTGAGTTCTCCGAGAAAAGGTCAGACGGATACATAATCCGATTGCAACTGATACCACTATTATTGGGACTCTTCGTTGGTTGTTGCAGATGAGAACGGGGCGCGAATGAGAATGTCCAGAGTGATGTGATGTTGGTTCTTGAATAAACTTTGTGTTCGACGTAATACACAGATACTAAAGTGATCATTCATAAAGAGAACTAAACAAATGAAATCAAATCAATATAAGATACGTTTACAAACGTAACAACGCGTTCACGTATATTCTATGTCCGTGTCCTGGTCTACATTGTCTGCAGGAATAGCTTTAATATCTAGATGGCTATTAATACCTTTTCTAATCCTGATTTACTGAACGCGGAGATATTTAGCATGCCTGTGCGTGCACATTACAAGACAGAGCGGGCATTTACCCCAGACAGGGTATTCTCGGTGCGTGATGGTGAATTCCCGCAGTCCGTGAGTTTATGACTCCCAACTGCACTTGTCTTGTCGTGTTATGTGAGGGTTTTGGCAGTAAAGGCTTACGTTGGCCAGACTTGTAGAACTCAGTAAACCCGGAGCTATACTTATGTTGTCGGCAATTTTGTTATGTTTTCTTTTAACATAATTATGGGCTATATATGTATATATGGTGTGAGTGTTGTAGAGCATTGCTTTGCTGATCCGGCGGCTTCTGCAGCTTGTCTTGTTCCAGGGGTATTGCTGTTCCCTTTCATCTGGAGTAAACTAGGCAGGCGGGACCGAGAGAGGGATCATGCTGCATGGGCAACACATGGTCTTGACAATTCAGCTCAGGCTTTGTGCTATGGAGAGGTACAACTCCATCCTTGGTCTGGTTGTGGTTATTGTACATTTTTTACGCACACTATAAACACCTATCGTTCGTCAAGACGGCAAGATGCGAGTGAGTGAGTGTGTGTGTGTGTGTGTGTGTGTGTGTGTGTGTGTGTGTGTGTGTGTGGTTTCATTGTGTGTATGGTGTCAGTGTGTGTGTGGTTTCATTGTGTGTATGGTGTCAGTGTGTGTGTGGTGTCAGTGTGTGTTTGTGTGGTGTCAGTGTGTGTTTGTGTGGTGTCAGTGTGTGTGTGGTGCCAGTGTGTGTGGTGTCAGTGAGTGTGTGGTGTCAGTGAGTGTGGTGTCAGTGTGTGTGTGGTGTCAGTGTGTGTGTGGTGTCAGTGTGTGTATGGTGTCAGTGTGTGTATGGTGTCAGTGAGTATGTGGTGTCAGTGAGTGTGGTGTCAGTGTGTGTGTGGTGTTAGTGTGTGTGTGGTGTCAGTGTGTGTGGTGTCAGTGTATGTGTGGTGTCAGTGTGTGTATGGTGTCAGTGTGTGTTTGTGTGGTGTCAGTGTGTGTGGTGTCAGTGTGTGTGTGTGGTGTCAGTGTGTGTATGGTGTCGGTGTGTGTTTGTGTGGTGTCAGTGTGTGTGGTGCCAGTGTGTGTGTGGTGTCAGTGTGTGTATGGTGTCAGTGTGTGTTTGTGTGGTGTCAATGTGTGTGGTGTCAGTGTGTGTGGTGTCAGTGTGTGTGTGGTGTCAGTGTGTGTATGGTGTCAGTGTGTGTTTGTGTGGTGTCAGTGTGTGTGGTGTCAGTGTGTGTGTGGTGTCAAAGTGTGTATGGTGTCAGTGAGTGTGTGGTGTCAGTGAGTGTGGTGTCAGTGTGTGTGTGGTGTCAGTGTGTGTATGGTGTCAGTGTGTGTATGGTGTCAGTGAGTGTGGTGTCAGTGTGAGTGTGGTGTCAGTGTGTGTGTGGTGTCAGTGTGTGTATGGTGTCAGTGAATGTGGTGTCAGCGTGTGTGTGTGGTGTCGGTGTGCGTGTGGTGTCGGTGTGCATGGTGTCAGTGAGTGTATGGTGTCTGTGTGTGTGTGTGTGTGTGTGTTTATATAGTATCAGTGTGTGTGGTGTCAATGAGTGTGGTGCCAGTGTGTATGTGTAGTGTCAGTGTGTGTGCGTGTCGTGTCAGTGTGTGTGGTGTCAGTGTGTGTTTTGTCAGTATTTGTGTGGTTTCAGTGTGTGTGTGTGTTGTTTCATTGTGTGTATGGTGTCAGTGTGTGTGTGTGTGTGGTGTCCCTGTGTGTGTGGTGTCTGTGTTTGTGTGAGTGTGTGTACCTGTATGCTTGATATATTTTAAAATGATAATAAAACACGTAGACATATATCATTTGGGCAGAGATGATAAGATATGACTAGACAGGCAGAACGAGGCGCGAATTGACAGACAGAACGACAGACAACAGAATGGCAGACAGACCGACAGACAGACAGACAGACAGACAGACAGACAGACAGGCAGGCAGGCAGGCAGGCGGGCAGGCAGGCAGTTATACAAGTGTTCGTGCGGGTGGGCGGGCAGGCAGGCGGGTAAGTGGGTAAGTAGGTTAGTGGGTTGGGTACATGGATGGATTGATAAAGTGACAAAGAAACAAACACACAGACAGACAAACAGAATAGCAGGCAGACGGGCTAGCTCTCGGGCAGGCGGGCGGGCGCTCGGGCAGGCGGGCGGGCGCTTGGGCAAGCGGGCGGGCATGCAGGTAAGTGGGTAGGTAGATTGGTGGGTGAATTGTGTACATTGATGGATTGATAGAGTGACAAAGAGACAGAAAGACAGAGAAACACAGTCATAGAGGATCAACAGGCTGATAAAGAGACAGAAAAACATACAGACAGATTTACAAACGGACATATTGGTAGGTATATGGTTTAGTGATGGATGGACTGATGCAAAGATGGATGGATGGATGGAAAGACAGACATAGAAACATCGACAGACCAGCTGACAAACAGACAAACACAGAGACAAACAGACATAAAAACCGACAGACAGACACTATCCATTACCAATTCCGTAAATGACACAGTGTCAGCTCGCCGATTTCCGCCCGGAACCAGATTGAAACTGAATATCTGAAGCACTTCTAAATGAGAGGTGATTTCCTATTGTCTAGTGGGAATATGAATTCGATTCTAAATGGAGCTGTTACATTGAGCTAAAGAGAAAGAAGAAGAAAAAAGCGATGGAAACATGCGTTGTAATATTTTAATGATTGTTATCTATGTGCATTTTTCTAGTGTACATTTCTCTTCTTATCTTCATGGTTATCGTCGTCTTCCTCTTCTTTATTCTCCACCCACTTCTCATATTAATTCCATCACCATGCTGGCGCCGTCATAGTATTGGTGAGGTTACAGGAAAAGTGACAACATTATATCAGTGATGTCAGTATAGCAGCCTGACAGATTTATCCCTGAGATATGTATACCAATGACGTGATTATATAAGTGAGATAATTATACCAGGACATCGTTGTCTCATTGGCATCATTATATCAGTGACATCATTATACCAGTGACATCATTATATCAGTGACATCATATTATCAGTGACATCAATATATCAGTGACATCATTATATCAGTGATATCATTATATCAGATGGCATCATTATATCGGTGACATCATTATATCAATGACATCAGTATATTAGTGATATCAGTACATCAGGGACATGATTGTATGAGATAATAATGTGATAACAACGTTTTCTAAGTGACATCATGTCAACTACATCATTATATCAGTTTCATCATTATATCAGAACGTTAGATATACAAATCTGTCAGTTTGACATACAATTTAATCATAATGTCATAGATTCATGTCTACCAGAGCGTTAACAGCACACATCTCGGAACATAATAGATTCATATACACCAGAACGTTAAAAACACACATCCTAGAACAAAATAGATTCATGTATACCAGAACGTTAAAAACACACATCTTAGAATATAATAGATTCATATACACCAGAACGTTAAAAACACACATCTCAGAACAAAATAGATTCATATACACCAGAACGTTAAAAACACACATCTTAGAACATAATAGATTCATATACACCAGAACTTTATTCAGAACAAACTAGATTCATGTATACCAGAACGTTGAATACACACATATTAGAACATAATAGATTCATATGAAGGGGATTTAAATTAAAACCTTAAATGTATGTGTGGGTTTTTTTTTTTTTTTTGGGGGGGGGGGGGGTGTAAATATATTCTGTAAAAGTAAAGAACAAATGTATCATTTTTTGATGTAGTCACGACTGGGTTCAATGCAAGTCCTCCGCGCCGATAAAATGTTTGGATTTCTGTTGAAAAAAGTTCTCTGGGGTCACTCCTCCGTGTCCCTAACCTGGTCGTGAACAGTCTGTCACTGAAGTCCGTTTTGATACTTCCAACTCCACTTATATACTTGCTAGACTGACAGGCTTGCATCACCATCCTGGACCTTCATTCGCCGATGAATTTCTATAGGTTTTACCCTTTCACTGATTAAAAAAAAAACTGATAACAGAACACTGCTCCTCTTTGGTGCATGTCAAAAGTGGGCGGCCATCTTTAAACTGTCCTTATGACATCACCGTGTTCATCTGCACGTGATGTCACGTGCTTAACACTCTTGACAAAACTTAGCAACAATATTGACAGGTTACAAGACAATGACATGGTTATTGTAATTTCTATCACACTTATAATTTTCATTTGAAACCCTCTCGTATATACCAGAACATTAAAACCGCACATCTCAGAACGTCGGAGGTTCACGTCGATGAGAACAAGAAAGATACAAAAAGGTTTTAGAGCCAAGAGGGTCCACATTCTTGCAGTGCTGTTATTCTTTGTGGCTTGGTCTCTGTCCGCACAGCCCTCTGCCGAGAGCGACACACAGAGCACGACATCCGCAGCTACAGCGAGGACACCCATGTGTCTCCTAGAAAACTGCACTCGTGACTTAGCTCGGAAAAGAACACACGACCTTCGAAGCGCGAGGCAGCTGGCTGAACATTTGGCGATGGGCTGACACAAACACGCATTCACACAGCGCGAGGGATACAGAGTGACAGAGACAGGCAGACAGAGACACATCGACAAATAGAGAGAGACAGGGAGAGACAGAGAGAGATAGAGACAGAGATAAAGAGGAGCTCATAGAGAAAGAGACATACAGTGAAAGAGAGAGAGAGTGTGTGTGTGACAAGAGCCACAAAGGCAGAGATAGAGAGAGAGAAATCAAATCAAATCAAATCAAATCAACTTTATTAGGGTCACAAATTGGGCGCGCAGGCCCGTCTTACATTCGGCCCTTCCAATCACTCGTCTTTCGTTCATCAAGAGCATTATGCATTTACATAGGAAGAAAAATAAACATTGTGAAATGAATGTTGTAAACATAAACAAGGCTAAACATGGAGAAAAATGTGTACATAAAAAGTATGTGACGTAAAAGTAGTGATGCCAGCGCGTCCCACACACACACACACACACACACCACACACACACTCTCTCTCTCTCTCTCTCTCATTCACTCTCACTCTCACTCATTCACTCACACACACACACTCTCACTCATTCACTCTCCCGCTCACTCATTCACTCTCCCGTTCACTCATTCACTCTCCCGCTCACTCATTCACTCTCCCGCTCACTCATTCACTCTCCCGCTCACTCATTCACTCTCCCGCTCACTCATTCACTCTCACGCTCACTCATTCTGTCTCTCCCGCTCACTCATTCACTCTCCCGCTCACTCATTCACTCTCCCGCTCACTCATTCACTCTCCCGCTCACTCATTCACTCTCCCGTTCAATCATTCACTCTCCCGCTCACTCATTCACTCTCACTCATTCACTCTTACGCTCACTCATTCACTCTCACGCTCACTCATTCACTGTCCCGCTCACTCATTCACTCTGCCGCTCACTCATTCACTCTCACGCTCACTCATTTACTCACACGCCCACTCATTCACTCTCACGCTCAATCATTCATTCTCCCGCTCACTGATTCACTCTCACGCTCACTCATTCACTCTCACTCATTCACTCTCACGCTCACTCAATCACTCTCACGCTCACTCATTCACTCTCACGCTCACTCATTCACTCTCACGCTCACTCATTCACTCTCCCGCTCAATCATTCACTCTCCCGCTCACTCATTCACTCTCACTCATTCACTCACACTCATTCACTCCCACACACAGACACTCTCACTCATTCACTCTCCAGCTCACTCATTCGCTTTCACGCTCACTCATTCACTCTCCCGCTCACTCATTCACACTCACGCTCACTCATTCACTCTCACGCTCACTCATTCACTCTCCCGCTCACTCATTCACTCTCACTCATTCACTCTCCCGCTCACTCATTCACTCTCACGCTCAATCATTCACTCTCCCGCTCACTCATTCACTCTCACGCTCACTCATTCACTCTCACGCTCACTCATTCACTCTCACGCTCACTCATTCACTCTCACGCTCACTCATTCACTCTCACGCTCACTCATTCTGTCTCTCATTCAAACTCACTCACTCTCTCACTCAAACTACAGTAATGAACATAAGTTTAGATTATACATGATAAAATCAAATGGTATTTAACTTATAATATGACAGATGAGAATACACAAACATATGGATTCGCGTGTTACATAACATGCGTGTTACATGACATGCATCTGCTCAGCGCTCTCTCTCTCTCTCTCTCTCTCTCTCTCTCTCTCTCTCTCTCTCTCTGTGTTCTTTCATATACACACACTCACACGCATGCGTACGCTCACACACACACACACTCTCTCTCTTTCTCTCTCATTCACTCTCACTCTCTCTCATTCACTCTCACGCTCACTCATTCACTCTCACGCTCACTCATTCGCTCTCACGCTCACTCATTCACTCTCCCGCTCACTCATTCACTCATTCACACAGAGAGAGAGAGAGAGAGAGAGAGAGAGAGAGAGAGAGAGAGAGAGATTAAAACAAAAAAAGCTTGGAAAACGCCAGAGGGTCATATACCGCTGCTGTTAGTTCTTGTGGTAAGACATACTGTTATCCCCAGTATTTCCTTCCACTCTGTTTAACCCTGGCTCAACCGAAAGCCGCATGGAGTGGTTCTAATGCCGGAACAAATGAGTCGAAAGATTTCGGATTCTTAACGTTCTTACGCTGTGAGTGAGTGAGTGAGTGAGTGAGTGTGTGTGTGTGTGTGTGTGTGTGTGTGTGTGTGTGTGTGTGTGTGTGTGTGTGTGTGTGTGTGAGAGAGAGAGAGAGAGAGAGAGAGAGAGAGAGAAACTGTTTGAATGTGAGAGAAAATGTGTGTGTGCGCGCGTGTGTTTGTATCTGTGTTTTTGTGTATGCGGGCATGCGCGTGTGTGTGTGTGTGGGGGGGGGGGGTGGGGGGGGGAAAGGAGTGTGACGATATCTCAAAATGTACTTCTGCACTTTGTCTAATCGATATTTTCAAGACCTTTTCTCCGTTAACTTGTTTGTTTACTGCTGGTTTACAACAAATACTACTGCTGCTGCTACTTCTACTACTGCTGCTGTTACTACTACTATTACTACTACTACTACTACTACTACTACTACTACTACTACTACTACTACTACTACTACTACTTTTACTACTGCTACTGCTACTACTGCTTCTGCTGCTGCTGCTGCTGCTACTACTACTACTACTACTACTACTACTACTACTACTACTACTACTACTACTACTACTACTACTACTACTACTACTACTACTACTACTACTACTACTACTATTGTTACTGCTATTACGAATGAACAAACGAACGAACGAACGAAAATCTTTATGTTCAAAGCGTTTAGAATTGGGCACGCAGGCCCGTCTGACATTCTGCCCTTCTTTTCTATTTCCTCTCATACGTTCTTTCATTAAACATCTCTTATGAAGCAAATCTTTGACAACAAAATAACAATGAGCATTAAAACGCATGAAAAATAATCAATAATACATGACTAACTGCGGCAATGTTTAACACGGGCATTATAAATATCCAAGAAAGGTGTAACGTGCCATAGATATGGGAATGTTTGTTTGGCTAGTTGTCGTTCGAGATAATTTACCATTATTATTGTCTTTGTTGTTGTTGGTTTGTTTTTAAATTTTTATGGGGACATGTAGTCTGTAGTGAGGTAGTGTTCAAACAGGTTGCGACTGTACATATAATGATTGGTGGTGTCTTTGATTTCTTGTGGAAGATTGTTCCACAACTGAGTGGCAGAGTATGCTAAGCTTGTTTTATATAAGTCTATCCTAGGTTTAGGGACATGAAGTATATTTAGTCGTTCGCTATGTCTTGCGTTATATTTAAACAATGGCCAAAGGTAGCTTGGAGCATTTTGAAATAGGATTTTGTGAATTAGTTTAGCCTTATTAAAAAGTAGGCGTTTGTGGAGAGGCAGTAACTGAAGACGTTCATGTAGGTTAGAATTGTCTGTAAGCTTATCACCATTGATTAAACGCACTGCGCTTTTCTGGAGTGAATACAGGCGTTTTGTTATTGATTTGGAGCATCCATCCCAGATTGCGGAGCAATAATCAATATGTGTTTGTATGTGGGAAGTAAAGAATATCTTCCTTGTGTTTTCGTCGAGGAAATATTTAATTTTGGCAAGTTGGTATACTTTTTTGGCTATTTGTTTAACTAGAGCATGAACATGGGAATTGAAGGATAGATTTTAATCTATGATAAGACCCAGTGCCTTGTGCTCGGTTACACTTTCTATAGGCGTGCTACCAATGTGCAGCTGAAGAGTTCTCTGCGAGTTTAGAGTGTGAAGTCTTTGCCTGGTTCCTATTAACATAGATTTTGTTTTAGAAATGTTAATTTGCATGCGGTTTGCATGACTCCAGTTAACTACACTATTTATTTCCTGTTGCAAGGATAATTCTAGCACATTACGATCAATAGCGTTTGTATATACTGTGCAGTCGTCTGCAAATAGATTGCAGGACGACGGCAGATATAAGGGAAGATCATTTATATAAATGGCAAATAACAGAGCCAAGTATAGACCCCTGAGGTACTCCAATATTTATGATATTATTAATATTTTTTATTATTTTATATGTTATTTTATGTTTTTATATTATATTTTTATATTATTAATAGAGATTTATTGTGTGATACTACTTGTTTTCTGTCTAATAAAAATGAGTTTATTAATGTCACTATATTAAAGCTTACTTTCATTATTTCTAGTTTTTTAATTAGAATAGTATGATCTATCATATCGAATGCTTTTCTAAAGTCTATAAAAATATTTCCACATAGAGTATTGTTGTTTATGTTTTTATGCCAGTTTTCTATCATGTTTGTTAGGGCCGTATGATAAGAATATTTTGGCCGAAATCCTGACTGACTGTCAACTATTAGTTTGTGGCGAACTAAGTGCTCTAGTGTTGTTTTGTGGATGTGCTTTTCTAGCGGTTTGGATAATTAGGATAATATTGAAATTGGCCTATAATTACTCACGAGACGATCGTCTAATGAACCTGCTTTTAAATGAGGATACACTTTAGCTATTTTAAAGGCTGATGGGAAGTGACCTTTGGTGAGATATTGATTATATATAAAAGTTAGTGACTCGCAGATCACCGGTGCAGCATAGCGAAGGATTCGATTACTGATTCCATCTAGTCATGATAAGTTATTGTGTTTTAGGTTTCTGAGATGAGTAAATACTTCAGTGGTCGTCATTAGTGGTATGTTGGAGGAAATGTCACCATAACATTTATTTTCACAGAATGATGATAATAAAGATATGTCATGAGGCGCATCAGATATTGCAGCCTTCAGTTGGTTTATGTCGGACTGAAAGAATCTACTAAATTGATCACATGTAACCTGATTTGATGGTAGTGGTTGTGATGATTTGTGTTTGTTTGTCAAGGCATTAATTGCTTTCCATATATTTTTAGTATTGGTTTTATCTATTATTAAGTTCTTAAAATAGTTTTTCTTTTCCTTTCGAATAACCTATTGAACTTTGTTTCTCAGACTACGGTACATAGTTAGATCTCTATTTTTATGCGCCCTGTCCCGGTATCTCATAAGTTCAATTACCTCCTGTGTGATCCACGGGGGCTTAGTGTGATGTTTAACACGGACTTCCTTAAATGGAACATGCTTATCAAATACACTTAGAAAGGTCTTCAGCCAGTAGTCCAGAGCATCATCTGGGTCAGGAAGCTGGTAAACATAGTCTAGAGATGAGTTGAGCAAGTCTTGCAAAAAGACATCTTGATTGAAGTTTTTATAATTTCTATATTTTATACTTATATATTTGGGTTTCGGAGTTTTGGTACCTCTTTTCGACCACGAGCAACATACTGGGTAGTGATCGCTCATTGCATTAATATGTACAATACATTCTGTGATGTTGTCAGCACACGTAGTATAAATATGATCTATAAGTGTTGCAGATGATTTTTATTATTCTAGTGGCTTGTTTGACTAACTGTTGGAAGTTATATGACTCTATTATGTTTTCCCATGTTTCGTTTGATTTGTTATTGTCTATGTTGAAGTCGCCTAGCAGTATTATTTCTCTCGCATTACTAAAGACTACATCCATCATAGTGGTGAATTTTTCATACCAGATATTTCCTGCACTGGGGTTTCGATAGACATAGCCAACTACTAGGGGTATGCGATTTTGAAGTTTAACCTCAAGCCATACACACTCAATCTCACAGGTTTCAAAATCTAGCCTGCGGGTGGGCGTTAAGCGAGTTAGAAATATAAACTGCAATGCCCGTCTCTTGTTTCTGATAGGGATCTCTACTAATGGTTGTAAAACCTCTGATAGCGATGTCATCATCTGAGATGTTACCATGTAATCGACTTTCGCTGACGCCGAACATGTGAAAATTTTGATTAAGTATAAGTGATAGTTCGGGCAGCTTCCCTAATAGATGGCAGATGTTTAAATGCCCGATTCTGATCCCCCATTATTACTGAGCCAGTGTTCGTTCTTATTAGACATTTTAACAATGCGTAATCATAGATTTTTAAAACACAAAATTAATACAACGTACGTCCCTTATAACAATACACACTCTAAAGTACAGAGAAACAGTAATATCTCTGTTAATATAAACACAAAAAATACGTATACAGATAAATAAGGATGAGCGGTGAAAACTTCCCTCACTAACTGTATAAACACAATAAAAAGTATTATAGAAGATATACACCTAAGTATCAATTTTTGTGACGTCAATACGAGTCAATGTTTATAGTCACGTACAATCTATTACGTTACTATATGAAGCAATACCTACTTAGACCACCGCCGCCATCACCACCACCACCGCCACCACCACCACCACCACCACCACCACCACCACCACCACCACCGCCACCACCACCACCACCACTACTACTACTACTACTACTACTACTACTACTACTACTACTACTACTACTACTGCTGCTGCTGCTGCTGCTGCTGCTGCTGCTGCTGCTGCTGCTGCTGCTGCTGCTACTGCTACTGCTACTACTACTACTACTACTACTGGTCACACTACTCTAATTAAGTATTACATAGCCAACGTAATTTAGTTTCAGAGACAGAATCCTATTTATGAGCCATTTCTTTGTTTCATATGTAATGATCGTACGTGTTTCGTCTTGTTCCACGAAATTCTAATAATTATTCTATGACACCTAAATTCAAAAGCCAAGATTTCAAGAATTTTTCAAGATTTCAAGAAAATTTCAAGATTTCCAAGAATCTAATACGTTACTATATGAAACAATAACTACAAGTACCACCGCCGCCACCACCACCACCACCACCACCACCACCACCACCACCACCACCACTACTACTACTACTACTACTACTACTACTACTACTACTACTACTACTACTACTACTACTACTACTACTGCTGCTGCCGCCGCCGCTGCCGCCTCCGCCGCTGCCGCCGCTGCTGCTTCACATCTATAAAGTATTTAAATAACGCTTGAAAATAACCATCGTTAACCTCAATCTTCAACGCTTAATGAAACTAAAGGGAACGAAAAATTGCGCAGCGGACATTGACATGTCCTCAAGTCATTTAAGAGTTAATATTCAAACTTAAAATTCAATCTGATTTCTCAAGACGCGGGAAAAGTGTAGAAGCAATACATCAAGGCATGGGTTAGGACTGAGCACTGGCGTGGCTAAAATGATCCATTTCAGGCCAGGTCGCGGCAGCAATCGATCCACCAAGATGTAAACCAGATAACACGACGTTCCTGTAAATTGGGACAGGGATATGACTGCCTGATGGGAAGCTGGGTGCCTCACCGTATATGTATGGAACATTGTATGTGTGAGGTTCTAACAGTTTACATCATCACCTCATCTTGTTCCTCTTGTACCTTGCGATGTCGAGGTGAAGCATGAACAGTGTGAGAGAGCCATTTATACGTTTCATATATGGAGATTCCATTCGTTTACATGGTCGGCCACATCTTCTGGTTCCATTTGGTCTGTACATCATTGCTTGTTGTGGTATACTGTCAGTTGGTAGCCTAGTTATATGACCGAACCATTTAACTTGCTGTTTTCTAATGAAATCAAGCTCTGCTATAACCTCCACTTTAGTCCTGATTTCTTCCTTTCTGATTTTCCCTCTTCTTAACACATTGAGTATTTTTCTCGTGAATCTAATATCCGTTATAATTTTTATTTGTTCTGTTTGTCATTGTTCAGGTTTGGCATTTGTAGCGTAGAAATGGTAGGAAGATTATGTTGTAGCGTGCTTTTTAATGTCTACTAATACATGTTTGCTCTTTAGTGTTTGTGCCATTTGTCCTATGAGTTGGTTTGCCTTATTGCATCTATTTTCGATCTCGTCTTCTTATTTGCCATTTGCAGTTTAAATCACAGCAAACATTTCCGTATAACAATTTCGGTAATATATTAGAACGTAAAGTAAGTAAATTAACAGCTCTGTTTACACGTCTTGGGGGACACTGAGCATACGGAGAAAGTAAATGTTTCGTTTACGCAACTCGGGGGATATTGGGCATAGGGAGAAAGTAAATGCTCTATTTACACGTCTTAAGACAAACTGGCTTATTTTCTAGGCGAGTTTACGTGCAGTAGTTTGCCATTATACACCGAAGTGGGCTAAAGAATAAGAGCACTCGCTCTTAAGCTTCCGGTACGCTGATGGCGGGGTAGGCGCTTCAACCCCGACGCCGGCATTAACTTGGATTTTAAAGTTGATTTCTTCTTGCAACACATGATGAATACACAAGCAGACTCACTTTGTGAAACAATTCTCTTTCACTGCCTTTCATCTCACATAAAGGCATTTTTTTTTGGTTTGTATATCCTATAAAAAGACACAGATTATAATCGTCACTAGGAAGAACGAAGTACCACAATGTAATATACAAGTAAATGGGAGCATTCTTCAACAAGTGAATCGATAAAATTATCTCGGAACAGTCGTAACATCTGATGGGAGATGCCTTGAAGAGATTAGAACAAGAATCGCCATGGCAAAAGTCGCCTTTAGCAAGATGAAACACATTCTGACCAATAAGAAGATGTCAATTGAAAAGAGAAAAAGAGTGTTGAGGGGGTACATAGAGCCTGTTCTTTTGTATGGATGTGAAACTTGGACAATGAGCAGTCTAGCTGAAAAACATCTGATGGCTGCAGAAATGTGGTTTCTGGGGAAAATGCAAAGAATACCATGGACAGACAGAAAAACCAATGACCAAGTACTACAGGAGACAAATGAAAATCGTACATTGGTTAGAGGAATTAGACGTAGGCAGTCAACATTTTTTGGACATGTTATGAGAAGAAATGGATTGGAGAACTTAGTGACAACTGGCAAGATCGAAAGGGAAAGGACCAAGAGGAAGACCGAGAGGAAAATACCTGGATGGCTTGGCCACATAGCATGGACGAGACAGGAACACTGAGCTGATCCACTACGCTGGTGATCGAGTGAAATGACTAGTCATGACTGCCCACGCTTTCCGGCATGGCACATGATTGATTGATATCCTTTACAGAACATCACTGTCAACATCAGCATCTTTCAGCTGATTGTTGATTTCTTGGCAAGATTACGTTCAGTAGTTTGCCATTGCTTTCTGAGCGACCAGCTCACATACCCCGTAAGTTACCGACGCGGAGAGAACCGCTACCAATTCTCGCGCACGTCACGTTACCTACGATATTATAAGGTTTACTGAGAAACAGTAACACCTAGACCATGGAGACCGGCTAAAGGCATATACATTCAGCCAAATCGCACAATCACAGAATATAGGTCTACATTATATTATGTTGTTGTTTTTGTTGTTGCTGCTGCTACTGCTGCTGCTGCTATTGTTGTTGTTGTTCTTGTTACCGTTGTTGCTGTTGTTGTTGTGGTGGTTGTTGTTTCTGTTATTGTTATTGCTGCTGTTGTTGTTGTTGTTGTTGTTGCTGTTGCTGTTGTTGGTGTTGTGGTTGTTGTTATTGCTGCTGTTGTTGTTGTTATTGCTGCTTCTGTTGTTGTTGTTGTTATTGCTGCTTCTGTTGTTGTTGTTGTTATTGCTGCTTCTGTTGTTGTTCTTGCTGCTGCTGGTGCTGCTATTGTTGTTACTGTTGTTGCTGCTGTTGTTGTTGCTGTTGCTGCTGCTGCTATTGTTGTTGTTGTTGTTGTTGTTTTTTTACAAAATAATTATCCTCCTATTAGAGGTCAGCATGGCCACATGGCTTAACGCGCTTGAGCTTAAACTTCCGGTACGTTGACGAAGAAGTAGAGTGTTCAACCCCTACAATGATCAGTCGGACTGCAGCACTGACGTCTCGTTCAGAAAACAATGGCAAACTACTGAATCTAAAGTTGCCTAGAAACTCAACCCAAGGTTGGGGCTGATTACAACGTCCTGCAAAGGACATGCAGCATTTATTAAATTCCCCTTATTGTTTGGCGTTCGCCCGCTTTATACTCAATCGTAGTCCACACATGTGATACTGCAGGGTGTATTTTTCAATGATTGTGCAGTGTTTGAAAATATTGCCTGTCCCAGTTCTGTATTTACCTATTATGTTGCATGAACTTTACAGACAATCCGAGACCGAGTAAGAACTGTTTATCAGACAGACAGTGGGATCAACACATTGTGCCACATTTATTGAAAAACAGAAGATAAAGTGGTTTAGTCATCTCGCTAGAATGCAACACCATCAACTACCATCACTGGCGTAAATCAAAGATCATCTGCGACGAGAACAAGAGGACTCCCGAGAAGAAAATTGATTGACGACATCAAAGACATTGTACAATCATACGGAATGACACTATCCAATTCCAACCATCGACCGCTGGAGCGCCAATTATTCCTCCCCACGACGCTTGACGGCAAAAGTGGAAGTTGGTGATGATGACTATTTACTTGGAAATTAGTTTTTAAAAGAGTTAAAATGACTGATCTGTGTAACCCTGAACCAGGAAGCTTTTGTGGGCCTGTGGTGTGATAGGATCATTACATTTTGTAAGGGTCAATGCACGGAGAAAAAGGCGACCAGTCTTTCCCTCACTTAGCGAGACGACGAACATCGGCGTTGAAAACTATTCGACCGCGGTCATTGTATTATCAGCGCAACGCTCTATCATCTATGCCATCGCGCAAGCTAAAGTAATGGTTACCCGCGGGAAAAGTTAAGGTATCAATTGCCTGAAATAAAAGCATCTAAGAAAGGATTGCCTACTATTAGAAGAGTTAAAGTAAAATAAGAATTCCTTGAAATAAAAATAATCTAAGGAAGGATTGCCTGCTTTTTGAAGATTTTATGTACAACTAACAATTGCTTTAAATAAATACAATTTTAGAAAGGATTACCTGCTATTAGAAGAGTTAAAGTAACATTAGTCAGCGACTGAAAGGGGTAATTTGTTTGGCTTCACCATGGCATATACAAATAATTAGTTCTTCCTCAATCCACCACCGACAGGAGCAGCCATTGCTTATTTCGTCTTTACTTGCTTAGTTCTTCTTCTTCTTCTTCTTCTTCTTCTGCCCTCTATTCCCTGTCTGGGCATATCCCCTCAACAAAACCACGCCCAGCGGTTCTACTTTTTGCTATCTCTTGGAGCTGCCTGTATGTTCTCCCAGTATTGTTCATCGCCTTCTGTAAGTTTCTTATCCGAGAGTTTTTAGATATCCCGCTATTTTGTTTGCCTTGTGGATTCCAGACATAAGAGTGTCTAATTATTCTGTACTCAGGTTTTCTCAGTGTGTCCTATCTTGTGGGTTCCAGACAAGAGAGTGTCTGGTTATTTTGTCTTCAGGTTTTCTCAGTGTGTGTCCTATCTTGTGGATTCCAAACAAGAGAGTGTCTAATTATATTGTCCTCAGGTTTTCTCAGTGTGTCCTATCTTGTGGGTTCCAGACAAGAGAGTGTCTAATTATATTGTAATCAGGTTTTCTCAGTGTGTCCTATCTTGTGGGTTCCAGACAAGAGAGTGTCTAGTTATATTGTCCTCAGGTTTTCTCAGTGTGTCCTATCTAATGCCAGCGTCGTTTCCTCACCTCCTGGTTCACTGGAACTTGTTTAGTCCCCCCCCCCCCCCCCATGAGCTCTACCTTGGTGATTGTGACATACCGTTCTATTCCCATTATTCTGCGCGCAGACACATTAATTAGTGAATGCTTATAGGTTATTAATAATTCTTTTAGTTGTTCTTCATGTCTATGACTCACACAGTAGTACCGAGTTGATATTGGAGGTTTAAATTATACATTTTGCACTAAGTGTAACTTCTTTTGACTCTTAGTGCTATGAAAACTCTTCGCGCCTTTTGTATTCTTATTTTCATATATCTGTCTGTTCCTCCCATGTTTGACTACATTGTTTCCCAAACAGGTCTATGATTCCGCCTCCTAAAGTGTGGTCTCACCAAGAGAGATCGGATTGTCATTCTCTTTGTTAGGAAATGAAACTCCCCAGCTCAAACACGAACAGGGGAATTCCAGGACATCAGGAGACCTGGCGCGTGCCACCTGTACCGCTGTCCCCAGGAAGACCTACCCGGCTATTCTCCCCTCCTCCACCTCTATTTCCACCCGCACATTCCACCCTCGCAGACATCAACACGTCTGGATAACGTGAATATCGGCGCACTGGTTATTGATCTTTCAAGATAGTGTCATTGCTGGAAGCGGGAGAACGGTGGCTTTTGTGTCTGTTTTGACGAGATCCAATCAAGGTCGATGGCGGTGTGATATTTGGCAGGATGAAGGAGAAGCCATCAATGGACATCAGAGTCAACGGGAAGATGATAGAGAAAGCCACATGGGTGTCATGTCTTTAACAATGGTAATAATTATGTCTTGTCCTGAAGCAGTTTTCTGTCACGGGTCTGTGATTGGATAGGACACGGGGGATAAGGTGGCCAGTTTCCCTCTCTCATAGCACGCGAGGAAACCTCGTCCCACCGTGCTGGTGGCATTCAGCGCAGTTTCCTATTAACTTCGCTAACGCGTCCTCTGTGTCATATCTTGAGTAAGTATAGCCGACGATGATAGAATTGCAAAAGAAATCACGAAGAGAACAGATATGGCGTATTATATTTTCAACAAAATTAAGTCGATGTCATCATTAAGTCATTTAGTCCGTCGACAGTAAACGCTGTCTCCTTATGTGGTCAGCGTATCGCTGACAGGGTCCTGGGTGTAACTTTTCCTCCGGTCAGTGTATAACCGTAGACAATGAACACATAATAACTTTAACTCATGCGATTGTTTATTAACATTCTGGCCATGTGCAATAGCTGTGGGTTCATGTAGATCAATGGCTCTCAACCTTTCTTGGCCCATGCACCCCTCCACCATATGTTCAGAATGTTATTCCCTCCTTTCGTATTTCTTCCCTATAAATCTCTCCCACCCCCGCCCCTATACAGTATATGTACAAATGGAAGCTAAATTTAATAACACATACTAGAACAAGTCTAGACGTCTACGTAAAACGTGTTTTGTGGGTCTACTTACGTTATAACACGTATTTCAGACAGGCAAGACGTATAGAACCGTAAAGTATGGAGGGGAAAACAATATCAAGTAATCGGTTGTTGTATTAACGCAATCTTGACATAGTCTTAACCCCCCCCCCCCCCCCCGGAAATCCTAAAACTCCCCCCTGTGGGGGGGGGGGCACGCTGAGAACAACTAATGTAGATGATAGACCTGGCTAAAGACGAAACATTTATTTAGAGGTGTCTAGTTGGTCATGCGTCGAAGTACACTTGTTCCTGCTGCAAGGCGCTGTCGACATTTGGAGGTGACAGGTTCGAATCCCGGTCTGTAACTATTGCCGTCAATGTTTATGTTGTCTAGAGCGTCCTCAAGCCTCTACTGTTTCCTTCTTCTTCTATGAGCGCCAAATAATACATGTGTATTTATTACGACACTTTAAACCTCGGTCAACTTATAACAACAGACACGATTATAATATTAGTTCCAGTCAGCAAGTAACAGCAGTCGGATGATAACTTTAACTGCGGTCAGTCTTTAAAAGCAGACAAATGATACTTTAACTGTGGTCAGTATATATCAGCTGACAGATTTAACTTTAAATCCGATCAGTATGTAACAGTACACATATGATAACTTTGATTGCAGTCAGTATATAAACGCTGACAGATGATAACTTTAACTAAAGTCAATATGTAACAGTAAACATATGATACAGTATATAACATTTGACAGATGATAACTTTAACCCCGTTCAGTATATAACAGCAGACAAGAACCATATGATAAATTTAACTGTGGTTAGCGTATAGCTGCAGTGAAGGACCAGCTGATAACTTTAGCGTTTGTCTCCGCTGTTTATCATTATATCAGGACAAGTGGACACTCCTGATCCGAGACATGTCATAAGTGTAAGACAGTTCCAGCCCACAGACAAATCAAATTAAGAGAGACACATAGTAGAAATGAACAGCTGAAAGAAAGTAAATATTTGAAGAGAAGGACAAAGGCAGGGAGATATATAGTACCAGCACAAAGTGAAAGAGGGAGAGAAAGAGAGAGAGAGAGAGAGAGAGAGAGAGAGAGAGAGAGAGAGGGAGGGAGGGAGGGAGAGAGAGGAGGGATGTTGGAGACTCACACATTAGCAGGGAACCCCACATACCATCACTCCTCTAATTAATATTTTCAAACATCGAGGCACTGATGAACTATACATACCAGGCTGACAGTGTCATCAGCACGACCATACGCAGGTTCTAGCTTGGGCTCGTCGTCTGCGAAAGTGAGGAAAATACTATCCACCTATTCCTCCCTACAAAATGTGATGGCGCCATCATTTCATGAACTTATAGCAGGAAATTGCTTCGAGACGTTTTCTTTCTGCATGACTCAACCATTATGCTCACGTGAGCAGTATGATCAAACTGTTGAGCATGTACTCCAGGGTTTACCCCAGTACAGCCAAATGAGAAGGGAATATTGACCCAGCGAGACCAACAGTAATACAACTAATGATGATGATGATGATGATGATGATGATGATGATGATGGTGGTGGTGGTGGTGGTGGTGGTGGTGGTGGTGGTGGTGGTGGTGGTGGTGGTGGTGGTGGTGGTGCTACTGCTGCTGCTGGTGGTGGTGATGATGAGGAGGAGGAGGAGGAGGAGGATTGGAGGAGCAGGATTGGAGGAGCAGGACTATGAGGAGAAGGAGGAAGAGGAGGAGGAGGAAGACGAGATGGAGGAATAGAAAAAGAAGATGATGAAGTAGAAGTAGAAAAAGAGGGAGGAGGATAGGAGGATGAGGAGGAGGAGGATGAGGAGGAAAAGGATAAGCAGGGGAACACTGAGAATATTTCGAGGAGAAGAAGACGTAAAGGAAGAAGAAAGGAAGATAGTCGAGGAGAAAGTAGAGACTGGTTAGGATGACACAACTCATAAAGAATGACCAGAAAGATGTGAAGAAGTAGAAGAAGAAAACAACTAGGTACTTTATCCATGTCAAATTATATATACAGTGATCAATACCGCCCAGATCGTGACGCCCTTCCCACTGTAGCGTGTTGAGCGGTCCGGCCTGGGAATCGGCTGCAGATTTGCCGCTGTTGATTCATAAATTATTCAGTTTTTAATTCAGCCAGTAAGCTTACCTTAATTTGATTGTAACTTTCGGTGATGAATTATCCTGACGTCCGAATAGTGGAATTACCGGGTCATCAGTCAGCCGGATTATTGCGTTTTTCTTAGTTCAGCTGTGGAATATATTGTTTTTGATGAGCTACGGTAAACCTTCCAAAATTTGCGACTGGTAGAAATGCTTTCTTATATCTTCATTCATCATGCTGCTGCTGCTGCCGCTGCCGCTGCTGCTGCTGGCTTTCGTTTCACGGTACAGCCTAGGCTCTCAGCTAACTCCCTAAAAGCCCTTTGTAGACTAAAATAAAAGACTTCCGGTCACGAATATGGAGGACAGGCAGTGAAACGGTTAAGGCCTCTGGAGTGTTTATGCTCGTGGCCACCGTTTGCATTCGCATTTTCCTCATGTTGGACTGGTAGTTTATGGTTCCGTCACCCTGCTACTGAGTTGAGTGCGTGGCGCGACGCTGTGAGCTATGAATTTCGTGTGAAATGCTTTTAAATCTGACCAAGTTTGTGGAGCGTGAACAGCATGTTCCCGAGCAATGGCAGCTGGCTATGTCCCAGAATTTACCGGTTTGTGTGCCTTATGCAGAAATGTGTGGCTTCTGGTCTTCTGGTTGACTGCCGCTTCCTTTGACGATGAACTGTGGTTCGTGGAGGACTGTCGTTTTGGCATTCTGGAGACGGCATTATGTATAGTGAAATGTTTTTTTTTTACATCTAGCCTAGGTGTTGTGGTGTGAACTGCATACTCGGAAAATGGCGTAGCTGGCTAGAAAACATAGAAACGGAACAACAACATCTAATAATACCTGCATGTATGGCGGCTTGTTGTGACGCAGAAGTGACCGGATTTTGCCTTGTTTTCCAATGACTGCCGTTTCCATCGATGATGAACTGTATTTTCGTAGAGGACTTTTGTGTTGGCATTCTGGCAACGGCATTATGTACAGTGAAATGTGTTTTTACATCTGTTCGAGGTTGTTTTGTTACGTGAACTTCATTTCGGAGAAAAAATGGCGTGACTGACTAGAAAACGTCTAGAATCGGAACAACAACATCTAGAAATATCGAGACTTTGTAGGCTAACATCTGGTTGGGATACTGACTGCCGCTTCCATCATGGATGAACTGCATGTTTCGTAGAGGACATTGTGTTGGCATTCTGGCGACGGCATTATGTACAGTGAAAGGTTTTAACATCTGTCCGAGGTTTTGTTGCGTGAACTGCATTTCGGAAATAAAATGGCATGGCTGGCTAGAAAACACATAGAAACGGAACACCAACATCTAGAAACATCGAGCCTTTGTAGGTGAACATCTGGTTGGGAAAGTGACTGTCGCTTCCATCAAGGATGAATGTTTCGTGGGGGAATTTTGTGGTGCCATTCTGGTAGCGGCATTATGCACAATGTGCCTGAACGGGATGTTGTTTGTCGAGACTCCTGTCTTTTCCACTTT
The DNA here is from genome assembly GCA_963921405.1 of Cepaea hortensis. Taxonomy (NCBI): domain Eukaryota; kingdom Metazoa; phylum Mollusca; class Gastropoda; order Stylommatophora; family Helicidae; genus Cepaea; species Cepaea hortensis. The sequence continues at coordinate 18,528,640 of OY992876.1, forward strand.
TCACATAGGGCAGTAAGGAACATTTTATGTTATGTTCACTGCCACAGGAAGGGAGCATAATGGGGACGACCCGTTGCTGTGATGTTGGAACCGCGACTGAACTGAACTGAACAAATAAAAACCTTTTCGTGTGTTGTATTCGACCAATAATAAACAATTTCTCAAATTTTGTGAGGCTTTAGCGTGTGTAAACAGAAAGAGTTCGTTCTAAATTTGAATTATCATGGGGGATAACATATGTTCTACATGCAAACAATACCTGTGGATATGTGTTTTAATTGTTTTGGCTGAAGTATTATTCATTTTTTTTACTTCATAGCGTATATAACTCTACAGTATGCACCTGGCGAGATGCAAATAAATATGTCAGGCGATAAATCGTGCAGCATATTGTTCGTGGTCTTTGTAGACTAGTTATGATTAGTTACATTGTGCAACCAAAGTCCTTTTCGATATGAGGTAGTCAGTGTCAGTCTTAGTAGCCTCTTACGACATGCATGATAGATTGCATGGGATGAGGGAAGATAGTGCGAAGAGGAAGAGGCGGTGGCGGAAGAAGTCGAACAGCATATTCTTCGCATTCCTTTTGGGCGCTGGTAAAACACGGGCATACACATATTATCGTATATTTAAAGGTGCACCCTGTAAAAGCATTTATGGAATCTTTTCATTCCAATAGTTCTACTAGTCACGCCAGTTAGTCTGTGTATCGACACATTGAATTGTATCATTCCATTTCACATTTCTAAGCAATCTTATCTTCTCATTCCATTTCAGATTTCTAATAAATCTTGACCTGCAATATGCTCCTAAAATTAACTGGTTTAAAGACGATTTTTAGGAAATTGCTAGAATAATTAATGTGTAGAAATTGCTAGAATAATGAATGAGTAGACATCGATAAAATAATGAATGTTTAGACATTGCTAGTAAAATAAATGGGTATCCATTACTAGAATAATAAATGTGTAGACACTGCTAGAATAATGAATGTCTAGACATATTTAGAACAATGAATGTGTAGACATTGCTATAATAACAGTGAGTTTGAAGAAAAGAAATGATGACACCTTTTTAAAGATGTGTCGTTGACAGTGTAAAAGTACAGGTATTCTTAAATCGAAGCAGTGATGTTATTATATGCGATAGGATCGAAACCTAGAGTTCCTATAGCTACCAAGCTGTTATATTATCTGGTATTTCCTCATTCACAATTTGTTGGTCACGTTATGAGAAGAAATAAATTGGAGAACTTGGTGACAACTGGCAAGATCGAGAGGGAGAGAATAAGGGGAAGGCAGAGAAGTAAATACCTGGATGGCTTGGCCACGTGATATGGTCAAGACAACATCTAGCTGATCCACGACTCTGATGATCGAGCGAGACGGCGAAACGTGACCGCCCACGCTTATCGGCACGGCACATGGTGAACGCATTTCCTCTTATCTCTTCTTCTTTTCCTAACGTATATAAATGGCAATCAGTATCGGCGAATTTATTTCTCGTGTTTTTTAAATGACCTCAGAAAATCGCCAGCAACAAACCCGTACAGTTCGTCCACTGTAACATTCCTGACAATGATAAAACAGATCGATTTGCATTGCTGGTTGCATCTCTCCAACAAATTGATTTAAGAACACCTTCTGGAACGGCGCAACCTTCTATAAAAGCTTCTTTTTGGGCAAAGTGGACAGAAGATCATCGTGACCGTATGAAAAAGAATGCTTATCATCAACTCTTATGGCGAAACCTGGTCATCTTATCGATTGCGAACGGGACACAACCGAGTGAAATATTAACGGTATCATCGTTACCTACGAACGGGACACAGCAGACTGAAATATTAACGATAACGTGGTTGCACACGAAGAGACACAACAGGCTGAAGTATTAACGATATCATGGTTACCAGATGTGTTCGTCGGATCATTGTGTGTGCGTGCGTGCATGCTTGCGCGCGTGCGTGCGCGCATGTGTGTGTGTGCGTGCACGCGCGCGCACAGAGAGCCACGGGATGGGAAGTTAACGTCTCGAGTCAGTTCATAAATGAGCACATATGAGATGTTTGGCGCTCATAGAATAGGAAGAAAGAAATGGGGATTAGAGAACATACTAAACAACATAAAAATGGAAAGCTGTAGTTACTGACCGGGATTATAGTTGGTCAAGCGTAGACGCACACTTGATCCTTCAGCAAGGCACTGTCGTCATTTGGCCGTGCCAAGTTGGAACCCCGGTCGGTAATTACAGCTCTCAATGTCTGTGTCTAGTGCGTCCTCTAGTCTCTATTTCTTTCTTCTACTTCCACAAGAGCCAAACAATACAGGTGTGTGTATTATGACTAACTTGGTGGCCTCAAAAGGTTACCCAATTGATTTAACTCATCAAATCCAGTTCTATTTCCAGTAATGAATATAAACAAAATTTCTTTTTATAGCCCATGCCGCGTGGTGAGTATGTCTGTCTGCAGTCTTCTGTCTCTTGTGCCTTCAATCATTTCTATTACCTTCTGATACCGACGTTCCTCCATACTTTGATGCCAAACTGCACAGCATCTTCTCTCTTGGTCTTCGCCTACCTCACTTTCCTTCAGTCTTCCCATAAACTCAAGCTTTCCTCCTGTCATGACATGTCCAAATATGTGGACTGTCTTCTTCTAATTCGAGTAACCAGTTCTCTTTGTGAGTTAACTTCTTTCAGGATACCTTCATTGCTTTTTCTATCTGTCCACAATGTTCTTGATTGATTGATTGATTGATTTAGGAATCGACATCACAGCATTCGGGGCATTCCCATAAGTGCTCCGTCCCCATCCTCAGCAGCAAGCGAAGAGTTCCAACACTAATAGTACCAGTAGCAATCTGATTATAAGTCCGTCTCGCCTTTCCTCTGAGCATTGAACGTTGGCCAGATCCCCTCGTCACTCCCGGCTGTCTCATTCTTGCCAGACCACAATGTTCTTATCATTATTATAAAACCACATTTCTGCAGCCTCCACATAATTCCTCACTTGTCTAAAAATTGTCCACGATTCTCTTCCATAAATCAGGATTGTCTTTGTATAATTCTTAAGAACTCTTATCTCAACTCAATTGACAAAAATAAATTCCAGGGAATATTAATCTTGTGAAATGCTACCTGTTCTATGACTATTCTACACTTATCTTCCTTAAAACATCTTTATCTTGCTGTCAGTAAAGTACCACAACAATTCAATACATTGACTTCTTTCAGAATGGCCCCATTTACTTTCATGTTGCATTATCAATATACTATAATTATATATCAATAAACAGATATGACACCGTGCATTTTAATTCCAACACAGACTGTTCGGGAACGTATGAAGCTGAAACTGCTTACTGATTATATTGAGGTCATTAACATCTGTGGCTAAGGGCTTGCGAACGCGGTTTGTGAGCCCGTATATCCGGGTTCGAAACACAACTTTTTTTTTTTAAAGCATATCCTTTACAGGACATCGCTGTCAACACCAGCATCTTTCAGCTGTATGTTGATTTCTTGGCAAGATTACGCTCAGTAGTTTGCCATTGCTTTCTGAGCGGCCGGCTCACATACCCCGTAAGTTACCGATGCGATTCGAACCACTGCTGATTCTTACCGTCATCACGTTACCGACGAGAGTATACGAGATTACGGAGAAAAGTCATAACCTCTAAGCCACGAAGCCGGCCGAAACACAACTACTGAACGTAAAATTTGCCCAGGAATCACGAACAGCGAAAATTCTGGCGTTGACTGCTACCTGTGAAGGACATGCAACTTAAATAAAAACATGGTCTACCCGGCCTCCGTGGCAAAGGTCTTACGGACGCTATTCGTAAGCCCGCATACCCGCTTTCGAAACACAGCTGCGGCCGATTTGGCAGCAGACCGCGTTGCGCTGGGTTTTAACTAGTTGGTATGAGAGCAGTTCGTTCAGAAAGCAATAGCAAACTATTTAACGTAAAACTTGCCAAGACATCAACAACAGCAGTAAAATTCTGGTGTTGACAGCGATGTCCTGTAAAACAGATATGAAGAAAAACAACATGGTCTAAGTGCAAATGATGAACACGAACTTTAAGATGGATCCCATTGTTACATAGAAATAAGTGGCCGAGTGTCAGAGCCTCCAAATCTGGTATATATGTTTTAATCCCAATTTCAACAGTACTGTTTATATTTAGAGTTCAGTCAGTCATGCAGCTAACCAACCAAACCTTACTTCATCACCTCTATCCACTCCCCATACTTCGTCAAGTGTATCCATTGTCCATATTTTGTTACCTTACCAATAGCCCATATTTCGTCAAGTGCATCCATTGCCTACTCTTCATTACCTTGCCCATTGTCCATATTTCGTCATACTTACTCTTGTCCACACTTCGTCATATTTATCCATTCTGCATACTTCGTCATGTCTATAAATTATCCTTACTTCTTCACGTCTATACATTGTCCATACTCCGTCACGTCTATACATTGTCCATACTCCGTCACGTCTATACATTGTCCACACCCTGTCACTCTATACATTGCCCATACTCTGTCACGTCTATACATTGTCCATACTCCGTCACGTCTATACATTATCCATACTCAGTCACGTCTATACATTGTCCATACTCCGTCACGTCTATACATTGTCCATACTCCGTCACATCTATACATTGTCCATACTCCGTCACGTCTATACATTGTCCATACTCCGTCACGTCTATACATTGTCCATACCCTGTCACTCTATACATTGCCCATACTCTGTCACGTCTATACATTGTTCATACTCCGTCACGTCTATACATTGTCCATACTCCATCACGTCTATACATTGTCCATACTCCTTCACGTCTATACATTATCCATACTCTGTCACGTCTATACATTGTCCATACTCCGCCACGTCTATACATTATCCATACTCCGCCACGTCTATACATTATCCATACTCCGTCACGTCTATACATTATCCATACTCCGTCACGTCTATACATTGTCCATACTCCATCACGTCTATACATTGTCCATGCTCCGTCACGTCTATACATTGTCCATACTCCGTCACGTCTATTCATTGTCCATGCTCCGTCACGTCTATACATTGTCCATACTCCGTCACGTCTATACATTGTCCATACTCCGTCACGTGTATACATTGTCCATACTCCGTCACGTCTATACATTGTCCATGCTCCGTCACGTCTATACATTGTCCATACTTCCTCGCGTCTATTCATTGTCCAAGCTAGCATGCTTGCCTGTTATCCCGGTTATCATGTGTTCACATCTCCATTGAAGCGGCGATGTTTTCCTTTACAATAACCTGGGCCCACGGGTCGACCTTGCCCAAAGCAGCTCCCAGGGTACATCCTGGGAGGTAAAGGCGCCGTCACGACACCCACCACGTCACCCATCGAGTGTCCATTGGCCTGTAGAAACATGGACTAGCACCATATACCCAACACATCGCAAGGTATGAATAAAAGGTCTCATTCATTTTGCTAACACAACTAAGACACCTTTTTAAAAATATTAATAACACTGTAAGTGGAGGTTATCAAGGCCGAATGGATAAGAGAGCTTGGCCTTAAACTTCCAGTGTGTTGATGGCGAGGTAGCGGGTTCAGCCCCTACACCGGTCAGCTGGACTAAAATGTTGACTTCTCGTCCTTGACGCGGGGACGTTAATTACAAATATATCAGAAGTCACCTGATGGGGAGGGACACTGGTAATAAGGAAAGCTAGCTCACACGCAAAAATGAGTATAAATGTAGACAACGCTTGAAATATATAAAGTAATAAAACAGTAACCACTGACAGAGTCACCGTGTGTGTACCATAATTTTAGCGTACTTACAGTAAAGTCTACCATATAGTCAATGGGGCAGCCTCCCGCTGCACGGGCGGTGATTGGTAAAGTCCGGACGGTTATTGAAATGTTAATGTGATTGTATCAGTATCGGTACATTAAACACATGGTTTCTTGACACAGTGTTTTCACATGCTTGGATTAAGCACATATCGCGTGGTTGTTTGTGTGTTTTCATGAAGAAAAATGTGCTTTATTTAACAAAAATAGTATAAGTATGATAGTATAATAGGAATAGTTATATAGACGAAAATGTATAGTTATATTTTGTGTAATGTTTAGTTCCTTCCATCATGTGCCAGGCCGATAAGCGTGGGCGGTCATGTTTTGCCACGTCACTCGATCACCAGAGTCGTGGATCAACTCCGTTTTTTTTTCTCTCGACCATGCCACGTGGTCAAGCCATCCAGGTATTTACTTCTTGGTCATTCACTTGGTCTGTTCCCTTCGATCTTGCCAGTTGTCACAAAGTTCTCCAATTCATTTCTTATCATAACATGCCCAAACAATTTTGACTGTCTGCGTCTAATGTCTCTAATCAGTTTACGATCTTCATTTTTTTCTTGATGGACGTGTTCATTGATTTTTCTTTCTATCCACGGTATTCTTTGCATTTTCCTCAGAAACCACATTTTCACAGCCATCAAATGTTTTTCAGCTTCTCTGTTCATTGTCCACGCTTCACATCCATATAAAAGTACAGGTTCTATGTAGCTTTTCAACACCCTTTTTCTCGTTTCTTACAATCCCCTCCTGTCTTGATCCCTGACCTTCTCCATCTGGTTTCACACATTCCTAATATATTAATATTGTCTCTTCCAATTTCTTGATTGATGTTATCCAATTTTCCATCTATATTCATTGTTCTGACATTCAAGGTTCCTACTTTTAATGATAGTAATCTTTTGCACCTAGTAGTTTAGTTATGTCTGATGAAAACGTATAGTTACGCAAGGGACACATAGGACTATATGGACAGATCATCACTGCTTGGTACTGTCGGGTCTGGCCGACGCTCAATACATCGAAGACAGGCCAGACGGACATATAGTCAGACTGCTTTTGATACCATTAATAATAGAACTCTTCGTTGGCTGTTGAAGATGAGGACGGAGCAAGTATGGGAATGTGCCAAGTGCTGTGATGTCGGATACTGACTAGCCAGGTCATGCAGGGGTACAAGGAAATGAGCGGGCTGACAAGGTAAGGCTGCTGTGGAGGGTTGACGCGCCATGGACCAGGCTGACATTCTGAATGCTCTACGAGAAGTAAGACTTTTGCGAGAACCAAGTGATGACTGTGAATCTACAACCATGGCCAGACTGCGAGAACAGCAAATTAAAAGAGGGGTGGCCAAACAAGAACACTACGCAGAAAGCCAAAGAAGATTGATAAACCAACACAGAACTGGTGTCGTTAGCCACTACACGCTCTGGGATTTGCTGAGGAGGGGATCCAAGCACTTATGGGCTGAATGGTTCGATGTGCAGTGCGAATAATCTGTCGACTAACTAACTATATTGACTAGCCACCCTACCTCACTATACTGTAGACTAGAATAAGTGAAAGCCTAACATTTAATACCCCAACAGTACTGTCTGAGATGGAACTAATTTTATATTATCTACTTCTTTAGTTAGTAACTAAAGGACCCTTTTACTCACCTTAGGGCGCATAAGAAAGTAGTGCTGAAGTGCTATGTAGAACCAGTTTTGCTGTATGGCAGTGAGCCTTGGAATGTAAATGAACAAATTAAAATAAATTCGATGTATCAGAGATGTGGCTCCTAACACGAATGTTGCGAATTCCTTGGACTGGCAGAGTAACTAACAATGATTGTCTGAAAGAGGCTAATGAAACTAGAACATTATATACAACAATAAGAAAGAGGCGAAAAGCTTTCTTCGGTCATGTGATGAGAGGACAGGCATTGGAAAACATCGTGACAACTGGAAAGATCGAGGGGATGAAAGGCAGAGGTAGACCAAGAGAACTTATGCTGGATGAATTGAGACAGTGACATGGAGGCACACCATCAGCAGAGTTGATCCAGAACACCAAAGATTGAGATTTGTGAAGAGACATGAACGCCTACGCCAGCTGGCAGGAAACTTGATGATGATGAGGGCGCATGGGGCATATATATATATATAATGCTAGACTCATATTGTTATAGATAAGTTGGAACTCAATGGGTAATCTAGTTAGTATCATATTGTTGTAGATAAGTTGGAACTCAATGGGTAATCTAGTTAGTATCATATTGTTGTAGATAAGTTGGAACTCAATGGGTAATCTAGTTAGTATCATATTGTTGTAGATAAGTTGGAACTCAATGGGTAATCTAGTTAGTATCATATTGTTGTAGATAAGTTGGAACTCAATGGGTAATCTAGTTAGTATCATATTGTTGTAGATAAGTTGGAACTCAATGGGTAATCTAGTTAGTATCATATTGTTGTAGATAAGTTGGAACTCAATGGGTAATCTAGTTAGTATCATATTGTTGTAGATCAGTTGGAACTCAATGGGTAATCTAGTTAGTATCATATTGTTGTAGATAAGTTGGAACTCAATGGGTAATCTAGTTAGTATCATATTGTTGTAGATCAGTTGGAACTCAATGGGTAATCTAGTTAGTATCATATTGTTATAGATCAGTCGGAACTCGATGGGATCTAGTTAGTATCATATTGTTATAGATCAGTCGAAACTCGATGGGATCTAGTTAGTATCATATTGTTATAGATCAGTCAGAACTCGATGGGATCTAATTAGTATCATATTGTTATAAATCAGTCAGAACTCGATGGGATCTAGTTAGTATCATATTGTTATCTTTGGCACCTTGCCGTCTTGACAGACGATAGTTTGTGCTTTAAAAAGGCATAATAACTTTTAACTATGGCGGTAGCGAGTGTGACTGATAAGGCCAATTTGCGCTGTAAATGTCCGTTCACAGTGGGTGCATGTGAACACGTGGTCATTTCCACCATCATGCACCATCTTACGTCTCAAACGCTTGGTGTGTGACTTTTCTGCAATAATTTTCTCCTTTGACTTTATTCCATTTCTGATATTTGCCCTCCATGCAACACGTTCAGCGGCGACTTGCTCCCAATGTGCATTATCAATGCCTGTATCAATCATGTCCCGCTTACACACATCTTTGTATCGTAGTAGAGGCCGACCCTGAGATCTCTTACCCATCTGTAATTCACCAAAAAAGATATCCTTTGGTATTCTACCATCATCCATCCTCCTAAGATGTCCTATCCATCTAAGTCTACGAAGACTGAGCATGGAATAAACTGTCACACAACCTGATCTTTCCAATACTTCAGTATTTGTGATTTTGTCTTGCCACTTAATACCAAGAATTCTTCGCAGACACCGCATATGAAAGCTGTTTAAATTGTTCTCTTGGTGTGAGTAAGTTGTCCAGGTTTCACTGCCATAGAGAAGAGTACTAAGGACACAGGCTTGATAGACAAGGACTTTTGTTTTGGCAGTAAGCTTCCTGTTCTCCCAGACTCTTTTTCTTAACCTGTTCATTGTTGTTGCTGCCTTACCAATCCGGATGTTGATTTCCTGATCTAGGGATAATTTGCTATTTACCACTGATCCTAGATATGTAAAATGGTCTACTATCTCTAGTTCGGCGTCGTCAATAAAGATTGATGGTACCCCATGTGCACCTTGTGACATAATCTGTGTCTTCTTTTTGCTAATTGTTAAACCAAATTCAGAACAAGCATTGGAGAATGCAGATAGTAGAAATTGCAATTCTTCCTCAGAGTGGGTCGTAACTGCAGCATCATCTGCAAAAAGCAACTCTCTGATCAGTACCCTCCTAATTTTGGTCTTAGCCTTCAATCTCTGAGCATTGTAGAGGCCGCCATCTGAGCGTGAGTGAAAGTATATACCACCATCCTGATCACGAAATGCATATTTCAGTAGAAGTGAAAAGTATATTCCAAAGAGGGTGGGAGCTAGTACACAACCTTGCTTAACTCCACTCTTGATTTCAAATTCTTCAGAAGTTGCACCATCAAACTTAATTATACCCTTCAGACTGCTTTTGAATCTAGTTAGTATCATATTGTTATAGATCAGTCGGAACTCGATAGGGGATCTAGTTAGTATCATATTGTTATAGATCAGTCGGAACTCGATGGCGGATCTAATTAGTATCATATTGTTATAGATCACTCGGAACTCGATGGGGGATCTAGTTAGTATCATATTGTTATAGATCAGTCGGAACTCGATGGGATCTAGTTAGTATCATATTGTTATAGATCAGTCGGAACTCGATGGCGGATCTAATTAGTATCATATTGTTATAGATCAGTCGGAACTCGATAGGGGATCTAATTAGTATCATATTGTTATAGATCAGTCGGAACTCGATGGGGGATCTAATTAGTATCATATTGTTATAGATCAGTCGGAACTCGATGGCGGATCTAGTTTGTATCCTAGTGGCTGCCTTTACTTCCATAGACATTTTCTGGCACGTTTCCGTGGCCAAGTGGTCAAGCCGTCTGCCTCGCGCTCTGAAGGTTGTGGGTTCGATTCCGGGCTACGTTTTTCGGTTCACGAGTGCATTTTTTTCGAAGACTTCTAGGGGTCGTCATCGGAGCTACGGAGTTCGTGCTCTGTGCGATGCTTTCGGCAGGATGTCCTGCAGAAAGAGACTGCGTCCTATGGGGTAAAACCCGGGGGAATTAAGTCAATCCTCTCGACTTTTAAGACTTGTTTGTAAAGTTTTTTTTTTTTTTTTTTAAATGTTAGACTATGTCGAACTGGGGAGTCGAGGTGAATTTTAAAAATTCGAGTCCGCCCTCATACGAATCGATCACATGACCTTCGGGTCGGTAGGCGAGCGTCTAGCCGTTACGTCATCGCGTCTGGATATCACTTCTTTAGCGGCCTTTTATTTTCCTTTCTGTGCGTGTTTAATTTATTACCACCAGGATTGGTAACGAGTCTGATAGTTGGTGTGTTAACTCACATTTTACTGGGTGTTCTGATAATATCTTCACAAAGGCACAGTTGTAAATAGTGTTGTGACATCAGCATCATCATGTGCCACGACTGGGAAGACTGTCGCAGCGAAGTACGTATATACTTGAATGTTGGAAGGTGTTTTAGCTGAACCTTGTGTATGTCTTTACTAAGTTGACTAGAAGCGACGTAAAGATCAGTAGGGGCTTTGTAAAGATGACTAGAAGAAATGCAAACATGGCTATCACATACGTAAAGATGACAACAAAGGAAATATGCATATCTTCTTCTTCTTCAGCGTTCCGAGCCATTGAGGTTCTTTGCTGCAGATACAATCCGTCTCCATTCGTCTCTCTGGTTGATCTTCTCTTGCCAGTCGTTGATTCCAAGTGAAATATGCATATGAGTAAACAAAATGTAAATATGAGTAGAAAGAAATGTAAATATGACCAGATGAAATGTAAATATGACCATGATAAATGTAAACGACTAAAATAAATTCAGAAATTAATAGAAGAAGTGTTGAGACAGTTGGAAGAATTGTAAAAGTGAACAGGATAAATGAAGCAATAACAAGAACTAATGTAAAATTATCTAAGAGAAATGTGAAGATGACTATAAGAAATGTGAAGATAAACAGGAAATATATACATTTGACTTACATATACATTTTGACTATATATATATTTGTCCCCTCGTATAAAATCTAATCAGAGACGGCTAAACATTCTAATGATCACACATACTTCTTTGAGCGCCACACAATACGTGTGCATCTATGTATTAATTATGTTAAACGGAGTGAGAATTTTACGTCTTACCTCCAGAGGCTTTGTGACGGAGAGGTACGAACGAACAATCCGTCCACTCAAAAGGTTGAGGGTCGGGCACTCAGAGCTGTTTAAGATATTGCCCTTCTTGTATGTATATTTTCATTGTCACATCTATACAAAGTTTACCTTCTTCTTCTTGGTTCTTCCATCGAGGGCAGTGGGCACAGCTAGTTAGCACCTCACAGGTCAGTGTATTAGACTATGGGACTCATTAGGTCTAGGGTTTGCTTCCTCAAGCCAGATTTCATTGAAGGTTTAAAGAAAATTAATTACATATGCTTTACAGGACTTCGCAGTCGATCCCAGCATTTTCCTGCTGTTTGTAATTTTTTGGCAAATTTACGTTCAGTGGTTTACCGTTCGAGATAAAGAGTTGTTTATACCATTTCTATATAGTTTGCCAGGTTAGCGGCCTTATAGCCTACTCTTTGCGATTTCCATGTGTGGGGTTTTTAAGTACCTAATTTTCACACGGGACCTCTGGTGTTTCGCCCTTATCAGGGAAAGCTGGCTACGGAATGCCACTACCCAAGAAACCAGAGGGTCATGTGATATCCTCAGATAGCAGTTCTTGGGAAAATGTCCCCCTATGCTAAAATTAATTTAGCTTGATATTTATTTTAGCATAGTGTGGGACATTTTCCCAAGAACTGCTATCTGATGATGTCACATGACCCTCTGGTTTATTATGACCCTGACGAACGAACGAACGAACGAAAATCTTTATTTTCAAAGGGTTAATAATTGGGTACGCAGGCCCGTCTGACATTGTGCCCTTCTTCTATATTTCCTCTCATACATTCTTTCATTCAACATCTCTTATGAAGCAATTCTTTGACAACAAAAGAACAGTGCCGCGGACAACGAGGTTATATTGTTAATATATCCTCTACTGTACTAACATACGTTATGAGAAGAAATGAATTGGAGAACTTGGTGACAAGTGGCAAGATTTAAGGGAAAATAACAAGGGAAATGTAGAGAAGTAAATACCTGGATGGGTTGACCACGTGGTATGGTCAAGACAAGAACACAGAGCTGATTCACGACTCTGGTGATCGTGTGACATGGCGCAACATGACATCCCACGCTTATCAGCGTGGCACATAATGATGATGACTGTACTCGCCATCCAGAGATAGTATCGGCTACCCATTTTGGTACTCTGTATCCATCCTTGAGCCGCACTCACCAAACACAAATGTCATTTATGTAGACGGCCTAGAATCCTAGATGGAACGCTGAACCACTGTAACGTGAATCCGATACCCAAAATACAGCATTTCCTAAGCTTCATTAAGGATGACTGGGGCACACATCAATGTAAATCTCGCCCAGGTCATAACCACGGGGAATAATCTCTTTGGCCAAAGGAAGGTTTGCAACTCCTTTTAGTGCGTGGTAGAAAAGTTATGGGACTTTAGATCAGTGAAGCGGTGGAGAATATCTAATTTATGAATGTTGTACAGCACTAGAATTTCTTACGACGAAGTAATAACTGTCTGGGCAGACGGAAGTATCTGAATTCCTTCGTGTGATCTTGTCCACTTCATGTGATCACATTCACTTCATGTAATCTCAATCCCGTTTATGTTATCTCATCCCGTTCGTGTGATCTCATCCCCTTCATGTGATCGTATAACTCATATGTGGTCTCATGCCCTTCATGTGATCTCATCTCCTTTATGTGATCGTATAACTCATATGTGGTCTCATGCCCTTCATGTGATCTCATCTCCTTTATGTGATCGTATAACTCATATGTGGTCTCATGCCCTTCATGTGATCTCATCTCCTTTATGTGATCGTATAACTCATATGTGGTCTCATGCCCTTCATGTGATCTCATCTCCTTTATGTGATCGTATAACTCATATGTGGTCTCATGCCCTTCATGTGATCTCATCTCCTTTATGTGATCGTATAACTCATATGTGGTCTCATGCCCTTCATGTGATCTCATCTCCTTTATGTGATCGTATAACTCATATGTGGTCTCATGCCCTTCATGTGATCTCATCTCCTTTATGTGATCGTATAACTCATATGTGGTCTCATGCCCTTCATGTGATCTCATCTCCTTTATGTGATCGTATAACTCATATGTGGTCTCATGCCCTTCATGTGATCTCATCTCCTTTATGTTATCGTATAACTCATATGTGGTCTCATGCCCTTCATGTGATCTCATCTCCTTTATGTGATCGTATAACTCATATGTGGTCTCATGCCCTTCATGTGATCTCATCTCCTTTATGTGATCGTATAACTCATATGTGGTCTCATGCCCTTCATGTGATCTCATCTCCTTTATGTGATCGTATAACTCATATGTGGTCTCATGCCCTTCATGTGATCTCATCTCCTTTATGTGATCGTATAACTCATATGTGGTCTCATGCCCTTCATGTGATCTCATCTCCTTTATGTGATCGTATAACTCATATGTGGTCTCATGCCCTTCATGTGATCTCATCTCCTTTATGTGATCGTATAACTCATATGTGGTCTCATGCCCTTCATGTGGTCTCATCTCCTTTATGTGATCGTATAACTCATATGTGGTCTCATGCCCTTCATGTGATCTCATCTCCTTTATGTGATCGTATAACTCATATGTGGTCTCATGCCCTTCATGTGATCTCATCTCCTTTATGTGATCGTATAACTCATATGTGGTCTCATGCCCTTCATGTGATCTCATCTCCTTTATGTGATCGTATAACTCATATGTGGTCTCATGCCCTTCATGTGATCTCATCTCCTTTATGTGATCGTATAACTCATATGTGGTCTCATGCCCTTCATGTGATCTCATCTCCTTTATGTGATCGTATAACTCATATGTGGTCTCATGCCCTTCATGTGATCTCATCTCCTTTATGTGATCGTATAACTCATATGTGGTCTCATGCCCTTCATGTGATCTCATCTCCTTTATGTGATCGTATAACTCATATGTGGTCTCATGCCCTTCATGTGATCTCATCTCCTTTATGTGATCGTATAACTCATATGTGGTCTCATGCCCTTCATGTGATCTCATCTCCTTTATGTGATCGTATAACTCATATGTGGTCTCATGCCCTTCATGTGATCTCATCTCCTTTATGTGATCGTATAACTCATATGTGGTCTCATGCCCTTCATGTGATCTCATCTCCTTTATGTGATCGTATAACTCATATGTGGTCTCATGCCCTTCATGTGATCTCATCTCCTTTATGTGATCGTATAACTCATATGTGGTCTCATGCCCTTCATGTGATCTCATCTCCTTTATGTGATCGTATAACTCATATGTGGTCTCATGCCCTTCATGTGATCTCATCTCCTTTATGTGATCGTATAACTCATATGTGGTCTCATGCCCTTCATGTGATCTCATCTCCTTTATGTGATCGTATAACTCATATGTGGTCTCATGCCCTTCATGTGATCTCATCTCCTTTATGTGATCGTATAACTCATATGTGGTCTCATGCCCTTCATGTGATCTCATCTCCTTTATGTGATCGTATAACTCATATGTGGTCTCATGCCCTTCATGTGATCTCATCTCCTTTATGTGATCGTATAACTCATATGTGGTCTCATGCCCTTCATGTGATCTCATCTCCTTTATGTGATCGTATAACTCATATGTGGTCTCATGCCCTTCATGTGATCTCATCTCCTTTATGTGATCGTATAACTCATATGTGGTCTCATGCCCTTCATGTGATCTCATCTCCTTTATGTGATCGTATAACTCATATGTGGTCTCATGCCCTTCATGTGATCTCATCTCCTTTATGTGATCGTATAACTCATATGTGGTCTCATGCCCTTCATGTGATCTCATCTCCTTTATGTGATCGTATAACTCATATGTGGTCTCATGCCCTTCATGTGATCTCATCTCCTTTATGTGATCGTATAACTCATATGTGGTCTCATGCCCTTCATGTGATCTCATCTCCTTTATGTGATCGTATAACTCATATGTGGTCTCATGCCCTTCATGTGATCTCATCTCCTTTATGTGATCGTATAACTCATATGTGGTCTCATGCCCTTCATGTGATCTCATCTCCTTTATGTGATCGTATAACTCATATGTGGTCTCATGCCCTTCATGTGATCTCATCTCCTTTATGTGATCGTATAACTCATATGTGGTCTCATGCCCTTCATGTGATCTCATCTTCTTTATGTGATCGTATAACTCATATGTGGTCTCATGCCCTTCATGTGATCTCATCTCCTTTATGTGATCTCAACCCATTTATGTGGTCTCAACCCCTTCAGAGGAAAGGCGAGACGGACATATAATTAGATTGCTACTGGAACTATTAGTGTTGCAACTCTTCGCTTGCTGCTGAGGATGGGGACGGAGCGCTTATGGGAATGTTCCGAATGCTGTGATGTCGGTTCCTAAATCAATCAATCAATCAATCAAATCCCCTTCATGTGATCTCAACCTATTTATGGGGTTTCATCCCCTTTATGTGATCTCAACCCCTTTATGTGATCTCAACCCCTTTGTGTGATCTCAACCCATGTATGTGGTCTCATCCCCTTTATGTGATCTCAAACCGTTTGTGTGTTCTCAGCCTATGTTTGAGACAGAATGAGTTAAGCAGGGACAGAAGAAGTTCAGTGATATCTACCTGGGGTATAAAGAGTTCAATTATATATATCTGTTATAGAAGTGATATCTACCTGGGATGAAAATAGTTAAGTGATATCTACATGGGAGGATATAAATAGTTAAGTGATATCTACCTGAGATAAAAAGAGTTATGTGATGCCTTTTTTTCACATCCTATTTAAAGGACATCGCTGTCAACACCAGCATTTTACTGCTATTGTTGATATCTTGGCAAGTTTACGTTCAGTAGTTGTCCATTACTTTCTGAACGACCGGCTCCCATACCAACACGTTAAAACCCATCGCAACGTGGTCTGCTGCCAGAACGGTCGCAGCTGTGTTTCGAACGCGAGTAAACGGGCTCACGAATCGCGACCGCAAGCTCTTAGTCACGGAGACCTGCAAAGTGATGTCTACTGGGTGGATATAAAGAGTTAAGTGATATCTACCTGGGAGGATATAAAGAGTTAGGTGATATCTACCTGGGAGGATATAAAGAATTAAGTGATATCCACCTGTAATATAAATGGTTAAGTGATAACTACCATATCACATTTAAGTTTACAAGTTTCAGATTGTCACCGCCCTTATCTTCATTACTATGTATCTGTTTCTTAAACAGTGCTTTGAATGAGGGATAGTCGCGGAAAGTTGCGTTTAAGAAATCCCCGAGTAAGACTGCGAAAGCAATATCAACAGATGTATTAACATAAACTGGGAAAATAGTAATTACGAATAATTTATACATTAAAATCACTGTTGTTAGAAAATTTAGTTGCATATCCTTTACAAGACGTCGCAGTCAACCGAAGCATTTTTGGCTGTTTGTGATTTCTTGGCATGTTTACGTTTAGAAGTTTTCCATTGCTTTCTAAACGACAGCCACTCATACCATTGTATGAAAATCAACACAAGGCGGTCTGGTATCAAATCGTCGGCAGCTGTGATTCGAAGGTGGGTATGCGGGATTACGAATTGCGCTGTACCCCTCTCGCTGCAGAACCGGCAAATTAATGTTAACAACAGTGGGAACTGTAGAGACTGCAAGATTTAGTTATCCGGGGCCCGTGGTTCATTAGGTTCACAGGATAATGTTAATATAATTATGGTGTGTGCATGTAGCTTCACGTATGAAAACGTATTTAGTTGATTTCATTATATCATTATTATTTTTTTAGTTTATTATTATTGCTATTGTTGTTGTTGTTATTAGTGGTAATAGTAGTAGAGGTGCTGGTAGTGGTGGAGGTAGTAGTAGTAGTAGAAGTAGTAGCAATAGTAGTAGTAGTAGTAGTAGTAGTAGTAGTAGTAGTAGTAGTAGTAGTAGTAGTAGTAGTAGTAGTAGTAGTAGCAGCAGCAGCAGCAGCAGCAGCAGCAGCAGCAGCAGCAGCTGTTGTTGTTGTTGTTGTTGTTGTTGTTGTTGTTGTTGTTGTTGTTGTTGTTGTTGTAGAAGTAGTAGTAGTAGTAGTAGTAGTAGTAGTAGTAGTAGTAGTAGTAGTAGTAGTAGTAGTAGTAGTAGTAGTAGTAGTAGTAGCAGCAGCAGCAGTTAGTAGTAGTAGTAGTAGTAGTAGTAATAGTAGAGTAGTAGTAGTAGTAGTAGTAGTAGTAGTAGTAGTAGTAGTAGTAGTAGTAGTAGTAGTAGTAGTAGTAGTAGTAGTAGCAGTTGCAGCAGCAGCAGCAGCCCTAGGCAAACGAACGAAGGAATGAACGAACGAACGAACGAACAATCTTTATTTTCAAAGGGTTAAGAAGTGGGCACGCAGGCCCTTCTGACATTCTGCCCTTCTTCTCTATTTCCTCTCATACATTATTTCATTCAACATCACTTATAGTGCTGATCTAAACACAGCTTGCCGGTCTGTTGAGTGACATCGAGACAAAAGGATAAAAGCCGGTGCAAGGATCTCGATCACCTCGACGTTAGCCTATAACCTTGTGCCTAATGTGATGACTATCAGGCTAACCTCCTTTATTTCCCAATACATCTCTTGGTACCTTTCTCAGGCTGTGTCGACCTGGGGGGGGGGGGGGGATATATCAAGTTTGGTCAATACGAGTGGGCTTGGCTTCAAATGAAATCCTTAAAAGTGTGATAGAAATTACAACGACCATGCCATTGGATCGTAACCTGTCAATATTGTTGTTAAAGATTTCAAGAGGGTTAAGCAAGTTACACCACGGTGCAGACGAAGGCGGTGACGTCATAAGGACAGTTTAAAAATGGCTGCCACACTTTTGACATGCACCAAAGAGGAGCAGTGTTCTGTTATCCGTTTTTTGATCAGTGAAGGGGTGAAACCTATAGAAAATCATCGGCGAATGAAGGTCCAGTATGGTAATGCATGTCTTGAGTCCAGCAAGTGTATGAGTGGAATAGGAAGTTTCAAAACTTGTCGATCCGATGAAGAGATACAGCAGGTGGTGCTTGAGTGGTTACACGCGCGACCAATATCATTCTTTATCTACAGGAATCCAAGCACTTTATCGACGCTGGAGGACTTGCATTGAAGGCAGTGGTAACTACATCGAAGGACGTTACATTTGTTCTTTACGTTTTCAATATATTTTCACACACACACACACACACACACACACACACACACACACACACACACACACACACACACACACACACACACACGGACACATGTTAGGTTTTCATTTGAAGCGCCCTCGTATATCTTGATGGGTTTTCGAATACATGACCACTGCCACTGCTGCTGCTGCTGCTGCTGCTGCTGCTGCTGCTACTACTACTACTACTACTACTACTACTACTACTACTACTACTAGTACTACTACTACTACTACTACTACTGCTGCTGCTGCTGCTGCTGCGAGCTTGATTGCGCAGCTCCAACTCTCTAACAAACCCAAAGGTTAACCAATATGCCAGTGGCACACGCAGGACAACAGAATGAATATCGCACGAGACAATTCTCAAATGTCATTCCCACATCTCTGATCCTATACCACACACATGCTGTCCTAATTATTATCTTCGACGTCTTCCCCCTTCTCTGTCCCCATTTTTCAAACTGTCCTCCATCGCTGACAATTGACACCCGGCGCATCAGAAAACAACGGCGATTTACAAACTTGCACCCGCCATCTTTTCTATCCGTTATAAGTGGCCACAAGAGGAAACGCTCAGTATCGATTTGTCACTCAGTGCGCATGCGTGATAAGAATGTTTTCTTTCATTAAAAGAGAACGATTTCTCTTATTTCTGTATCGCTTCTCTTTTCTTCGTTTTATTAATGTATATTCCAGGGCCTTCCCTGCTAAAACGTCCATCCATATGCGTGATTCAGTTTTGTATTTTTCTTTAAGAGAATAGCGATGGGAAAGGAAAGCCTGTTATTTATAAGACTCTGTTAGATAGGAGCAGACAAATCCATAGGCGCCATCAAGCATGGACTGGTTGCCATGTAGTATAGATACTGTGGCCGTTAGATATGACAGTTGTTATTGTTGTGATAGTATCGAAACTAGGTCACCGCGGCGCTTCAATAAACCGACTCGCAAGTACCCGATTTAGGCGGGAGAAGAGACAGGCGCAGAGGAACAGAACTGGTCATCAAAATATCTGAATGCATGATCTAGTGCAGTGATTCTCAGCGTGGCTTTCTATCAATCAATCATTGTGAAAACAAAACTTCCAAATTCGGTATCGTTCAACCTGCTTCTTCAGCGTTGGTTAGAGTTGTGATCCGTAGTTGTATGGGCTGTTACTCCTAATTCGGACTGGTCCGAAGCGTGGCTGTCTAAACCAGGTGTCCCTTTTTAAAAGACCAGCAGGGCAGTCTTTCTGCCTACCTCACACTACGAGGGCCGAGGATTCGTTTGCGGACTTCGTCGTTCAGTTCGCGAATGCAATCTTTTCGGAAACTCCCGATGGACATCCCTGGAGTCACGGAGTTCGTGCTGATTATGATGCTTACTGTAGGCTGCTCATCGTAAGAAGTCCTAGCTATATGGGCTAGAACCTGGCGCAATGAAACCTGTCCGCTTTCCTTGTACCCACCCACCCCTTTGTTTAACACATTGCAACATACCTGGACATGAAGAGGGTGTTAGATTTCCATAGAAAGGTGAAAAATCCATGATTAGCCTCTCTTTAGCCTGTCACCCTTTTCACTGAATATAGCGTCATGCAGAGGGTGCTGCTCATCTGCACTTATTTTTAAGTATGTACTAGCTCTCCGCCGGTCTCTCTGGCCGAGGGGTTACAACACTTTCTCCGTAATCCCGTTTATCACGCAGTCTCGTAGCAGGGCGAGAGCTTGGAGCGGTTCGACCCCCGCTGGTGACTTGCGGGATAACTGAGCCGGCCGCTCAGAAAGCAATGGCAAACTACTGAGCGTAATCTTGCCAAGAGATCAACATACAGCTGAAAGATGCTAATGTTGACAGCGATGTGCTGTAAAGGATATGCAAAATTTAAAAAAAAACGAGCTCTCCAGATCTTGATCCTGTATTCCATTGTCGGGAAGTCAAGGAGGTATCTCATTGCTACACAGCTGGTGTCTCTCGTGCAGCCAAATATGATGCGCATGGCTTCGTTTTGTACCTTTTCAAGTCTTCCAATCTGTGTAGGGCTGACAGTGAGGATGGCCAGGGCATACTCGATGCGTGAAAGCACCAGTCCTTGGAACAGAAGTATTAGCAGTCTTTGCTCGATATTGGCAGTCGCTATGACCCTCATTGCTGACAAACCTTTTCGAGCTTTTCGATTATAAGAAATAAGGCACAGAACTGTGCCCGGAAAAAAATTCCATGATTCCTTCGCAATATGATCTTACGAAAAAATTTTATGACAATGGACTAGAGTTATCTACTTATCCAAATTATTCGTTATATTTTATACCACTTAAAAAATTTATTTAATATATGTTAAGAAATATTTACAATAATAAGATAATTTGTAGTTCTTAGATGTTAACTTACTTTTGCAAAATAAATTGTTTATCCTTTTGAGTTTATTTGCTGCTTTGCAAAATTAACAGTTAAATTTTCAAACTTAGAATTCGTAGCGTTAATTCCCTTTGACAGCACAATAGTCTCCCCGGAACTGTGTATATTTTACGTAAGTTAGCGATTATTTCCCTTGAGCATAGCCTACGATGGGTAGCGTTGTGATGTTCTGTTGTTATAATTTGGTGTGTCCAGTGTGTGCCGCGTGGTTACACACCCGCTTCACATGCGTGATCCGGGACTGTTTCCGGATCCGGTCAGGGATATGCACTACTGACGAGCTCAAACGAGGGCGAAACTCGAGTATAGTGCTTCCATATTGACGTGGATAGGCCTTAGGTTCATACCAGAATGCGATCGGCGTTGCCAGTAGTGGGTTGTGCTCAATATTTATATTTCCCTTATGTTTTAGCGCACCTTCGGTTATGCTTGCTTGCTTGTGTTCGTTGGCTTGAGCTACAACGCGAAGTCCTGTATGTTGGATGAAGACATCCTGTTGTCCAACATCAGTGTGATGTCATACAGGATCTGAGGTTTGCGTGAGTAGCCGTTGTCCCACGTCTGGCTTATTGGTGTGCACAGTGGTGGTTCCTCGCCGTACAGGCAGACATTCTCCGACTTCGGAGGAATCGGCGATCCTACTGACTTTAGCCAGGATCCCGAAGGGACCTGTTGCCCAGGAGGCTCGACGAGAACGCGTCAATAGGTCTTGGCCAGTATATAACCCGGCCCTGGTGCCTTGGAAACACCTCTGCGTCCCATCTTCGGTTATGTTTTAGCCTCTTCCGAGAAATCGTGCGACTTTATTCTGGCAGTCAAGGTATTTGCAATATTTGTCTCAGAAACAACATCTCCGTTGCCATCAACTCCTTCATATTAATTAGTTCACACTCCACGATTTGCTACTAGAGCAGATTGATTTATTGATTTAGGAACCGACATCACAGCATTCGGGACATTCCCATAAGCGCTCCGTCCCCATACTCAGCAGCCAGCGAAGAGTTCCAACACTAATAGTTCCAGTAGCAATCTGATTATATGTGCGTCTCGCCTTTCCTCTGAGCGTCGAGCATCGGCCAGATCCCCTCGTCACACCTCACTGCCTCATTCTTACCAGACTATGGTGATCCATTTGCTCCTCCGAGATAACACATTTCAGGAATTTCTTTATCCATAGTTAAACAAAAACAGTGAATAAATTAACTGGGCAGGCAAACATATCGATGTAAATATGTGATAAGTATGATACACAAAACATCTCGAAGATTAATAAGTCTATTTTACGCAAACAGAAAGATATGATAGACAGTTTAAAATTACTGTGGAAGACAATTGAAATTTCTGTGTGAATATGTGTATATTTCAGCTTGAAGGACTTATTTAATCACTTTAGTTTCTGTTTTGTGATTTCTGCAGTATGTACCTGACGAGATTCAGCGAAATATACCAGGCCATGAATTGTGCAATCTATTGTCTTTGTCTTCGTTATTCAAATGAGAGAATTAACGAGGCCGAGTGGTATTCATTTATTTTCTTGTAGGTCACAGTCAACCCTAGTATATCACAGCTATATTTAATGTTACTTGTAGTAGTTTGCTATTGTTATCTACAAGGCCGTCATTGTATGTTTCATACTGTAGATGGTGCTGCCAGATACAAAGCGTCTGATCTCTTTGTTTATGTTTGTGACAGTTTGACTGGGAGGTGTGTGTGTGTGTGTGTGTGTGTGTGTGTGTGTGTGTGTGTGTGTGTGTGAGAGAGAGAGAGTGTGTGCGTGTGTGTGTGTGTGTGTGTGTGTGTGAGTGTGAGTGTGTGCGTGTGTGTGTGTGTGTGTAGAACTGTGCAAAAATCTAGTATTTTTGGAATTAGTTAGTTAGTTAGTTAGTCGAAAGATCATCCTCATTGCACATCGAACCATTCAGTCCATGAGTGCTCGGATCCCCTCCTCAGCAAATTCCGCAGCGTGTAGCGGCTAAGGACACCAGTTCTGTGTTGGTTTATCAATCTTCTTTGGCTTCCTGCGTAGTGTTCTTGTTTGGCCACACGTCTTATAACTTGCTGTTCTCGCAGCTTGACCATGGCTGTAGATTCACAGTCATCATTGTGTTCTCGCAAACAACTTTCTTTTCGTAGAGCATTCAGTATATCAGCCTAGTCCATGGCTGGTCCGCCTTCCACAGTAGCCTTACCTGCAAGCCTGTCAGTCTGTTCGTTTCCTTCGACACGATAATGAAACTAGTCTTTGCCAGCTGCGACCGCTCCAGAGACGCCTACCACTGTCTTTGGCCTCGTCCCATCGCTATCTTCCTGAACATACTCACTGAGTCACTAAGGAAACATGCCCTAGTGCATGTCTGTGTCTCGAGCCATGTAACTGCTTTACTTACTGCCATGACTTCAATATTCAGACTACTTGTGGTCAAGGCAAAAACACGAGAAAGCAGGGAGTCTCCGTGGCGAAGTGGTTTAGCCGTTTGACTCGGGCTCCGAAGGTTGTGGGTCGCGTCCTTTGGTTCACGAGTGCAAATTTTCGGAGACTCCTGTGGGTCGTCGCTAAGGCTACGGAGTTTCTTCTTTGTGCGATGCTTTCCGGTTGCTGAAAGAGACCGAGCCATATGGGAAACTGTCAGAGTGTTGAAGGGTAGGTACAGGACATAGATAAGAACATCTACAGGACAGTAGATAAAGTGGAGACAGGACTTAGGTGGGGACACACACCTGTCATGGACAGGACACCGGCAGGACCCGACCGGGTGGTAGGAGGAGTTCACGGGACACTGCCCTGAACGGACTAGACGTCAGTACACTGAATAACCCAACTTAGCATGGACGGACTGCTAGGACAGCACGGGGTTTACGGACAGCACGAGGTCAAGTGCGACAAGTCCAGCCAACCAGTTTGGGAACGCCAGACGGGACCCAGACAGTTTCAGGGGAGGACGCTTGTGTTTTTCGAGAGCAAATGCTTAGCTTGCGAGAGTGCTAGTTGAAGATAGCGAGTGTAGGACTTGTGTAATTGACTGTGTGCCATAATCGTATGTAAGGCGGCATTTGTATAATTATGTAAGGTAGCCACCGCCTGTGTATACCTTGTAATTATATCAGGTTCGCCTGAAATAAATGATAAAAGTACCATATGCACAACTGATGTTTCTTTGAGTGCGTATGAAGAAGCTAGAGTGCCTGTGTGCGATGTAAGACGTTGACAATGAAGTTGACCCTGTCGACTATTAAGCGACTATATTAAGCACCATAATCTTCCTTCATAATTATCTCTCCAGCTTGAACCGCAAAGGCCCATCGACTTTTCACGCGTCGAACGACCGACCCATCTGTGTAAATAACAGCATCACCCTCTAAAGCAGTGGTTCTCAACTAGTGGGACCCCCCTCCTCCCTCCGAGGAGAATTTTAGGAGTTTCAAGGGGTGGGGGAAATTAAGACCACAGACTGGCAGACTCATAATGGCATCAGGCACAATATCCTGGTTTTCTATTGAGCGTTTTGTTTGATGAAGCACAGTTTTCTGGCATTCTGGTGTCGTGTATTAAGTGACAATTCTTTGGCGTTTTACTACACTATTACAATTAATCTATGCATGTAAAGGTTATATATAAATATGGAAAAACATACGGTTTTTCAGTATTATAGGCATGTTATTTTGAATGCACCTTTTGAGGCTGAAAATTTTAGAGGGGGAGGGGGGGGGGATTCTTCATCTGTCGTTCGCTGGAAAGGGGAGAATTACATTATGACATATGGTGAAGGCATGGTCCAAAAAAGGTTGAGAACCACTGCTATAAACAAATTCCATTCAAGCTTGTGTGCTTTATCTCCTGTGAGATGGTTTTCTTTCAGGATAATTTTACCATTTCCGCGACCTTACGGCCTACATATTGTGGTGTCCAGCGGGCGTGGGATTTTTAACGTGTGCAGTTTGCTGAAGCATGTCGTCACAACGGGAAAGCTGGAGTATGTCGTCACAGCGGGATAGCTGGAGTATGTCGTCACAACGGGAAAGCTGGAGTATGTCGTCACAACGGGAAAGCTGGAGTATGTCGTCACTACGGGAAAGCTCGAGTATGTCGTCACTACGGGAAAGCTCGAGTATGCCGTCACAACGGGAAAGCTGAAGCATGCCGTCACAACGGGAAAGCTGAAGTATGCCGTCACAACGGGAAAGCTGGAGTATGTCGTCACAACGGGTAAGCTGGAGTATGTCGTCACAACGGGAAAGCTGAAGCATGCCGTCACAACGGGAAAGCTGAAGTATGCCGTCACAACGGGAAAGCTGGAGTATGTCGTCACAACGGGAAAGCTGGAGTATGTCGTCACAACGGGAAAGCTGGAGTATGTCGTCACAACGGGAAAGCTGAAGCATGCCGTCACAACGGGAAAGCTGGAGTATGTCGTCACAACGGGAAAGCTGGAGTATGTCGTCACAACGGGAAAGCTGGAGTATGTCGTCACAACGGGAAAGCTGGAGTATGCCGTCACTACGGGAAAGCTGGAGTATGCCGTCACTACGGGAAAGCTGGAGTATGTCGTCACTACGGGAAAGCTGGAGTATGTCGTCACAACGGGAAAGCTCGAGGTGTCGTCACAACGGGAAAGCTCGAGTGTGTCGTCACAAAGGGATAGCTGAAGCATGTCGTCACAACGGGAAAGCTAGAGTATGTCGTCACAACGGGAAAGCTGGAGTATGTCGTCACAACGGGAAAGCTGGAGTATGTCGTGACAACGGGAAAGCTGGAGCATGTCGTCACTACGGGAAAGCTGGAGGGGAGGAGGAGAAGAAGGATGCGACCAAGAGAGAAGATGCTGAAAAGCTTGACATCATGGAAAGGAAGAATATCAGTATCAGAAATAGTTTAGTTTAGTTTAGTTTACTTTAGTTACTTTAGTTTAGTTTAGTTTAGTTTAGTCGACGGATCAACATCGTGGCACACCGGTGTAACTCATAAGTGCTCCGTTCTACTCCTAATTCAAGCCTGAGTCCGGAGAATCTCAGCTCAGTGCGCGAACTCCGTAGCACTGGCTAGGATCCTGAAATACTTTGGGTAGATTTTTAACTCGAAATTTTGCCCGGGCAGCACAGTTAGGCTACGGGGAGCTGCGTGATCTCGAGGTATGGTGTCCGCCTCGAGTGCTGAAGGTCCTGGGTGCAAGCCCCGGTGAGGGCCGGGCTTTTAGTTTTCCATGTCGACTTCTAGTAACAAATTTTCCCTGGTCTCTGGTAGTGAGATCGGATGCCCATGTGTATTGTTACACACGTAAAAAATTAAAACAAAATCCCTTGGCAGTTGGAAATCGAAAAACAGTACAAGAAATGACTGGCAGCAAACAGGACAGGGGGCTGTGGACTGACGCGATCACCACCGCCACACGCAGGTCATCGTGTGCGAATGGGTAAAAACGTGTATTCTTAAACATCCACTGTGTTAATGCCGAGGTAAGCGGTTCAACCTCTACACCAGACAGATGGACTAAAATGTTGACCTGTTGTCCTTGACTTGGGGATGTAAATTACAAGTACCCTGAAGACGGAATGGGTTCGCATGATGACGAGGGACACTGTTAACAGGGAAAGCTAACCCACACGCAAAATTCAGTCCATAACTACTACAAATAGTGTGTATGGACTACGCTTAAGTTCAAAGCGAGTGAACGCAAGGATTTTACGTGGACTATACTATAAGAAGAAGAATAGCTGTTGGACATTAAGGGAGTTTCCACAAAGTCACATTTCTCGTGTGATCCAAATTTCAGTTATGATTTTTTTTAAAACCCTTTTCACCATATTTACAGTAACACTATACTACCAATGTCAAATTTGGACAGTATATATATATATATATATATATATATATATATATATATATATATATATATATATATATATATATATATATATATATATATATATATATATATATATATCACACACACACCCACGCACGCACGCACGGACACACACACACGAACACGCACACGGACACACACACACGCGGACACACACACGGACACACACACACGGACACACTCACGGACATGCACGCGCACGGACATGCACACACGCGCACGCACACAATCAACACCTGCGGCATGTGATGCCTGAGAAAAGCTGCCAACTTAATCATCCGAGACCGAGTAAGAAATGATTTTATCAGACTGACAGTGGACCAACACCTTGTGCCACATATATTGAAAGGCAGAAGAACGATTTGTTCGGCCATCGCGTTGGAATACAGCACTAAGTTATCAGCACTGGCAGTACACCAAAGAAGATCTGATACGGGAGCAAGAGGACATCCGAGAAGAAATTGGATCGACAAAATCAAAGACAATGTACAACACACGGAATGACACTATCCAGTGATTGGGCGCTGGAACGCCAGATATTCCTCACAACAACGCTTGGCGGTAAAAGTGGATGATGATGGTGATGATGATGAAGGTGATGATGATGGTGATGACAGTGTGTAGCCAGTGGCAGATTTTTATTCTCGCGACGTTTCGCTAATATCGTCTAGCCGCTGTCAACAAAGAGATATTTGTAATTCCCTCTTTCCCGTCTGGTAATCGCGTCTCACTCAGTGTTAAACCTCCTTGAGTTTTCCCATTTAGTAATATTGGCATGTAGTTCCACAGAAGTTGTAAAGCGGTCATAGTGGAGTGATATATATATTCATGAAATATTCCCTCCAAAAATTATCGTCTGTGTATTCAATATGTGTCTTGTACTTGTCTGTTTTCACAGATACATTCTGCTATTGTGTATAATCTATCTGTATACGATGCCTTCCTGTCTGTCTGCCTGTCTGCATGCCTGTCTTTGAGTGTGTGAGTGGCGGATGTGTGTGTGTGAGTTGGGAGGTGTGTGTCGGTGAATGGGGGATGTGTTGGTGGGTGGGGAGATTGGTGTGTGGGCGGGAGAAGTGTGTATGGGTGGGGAGATGTATGTGTGTGGGGATGTGTGTATGGGTGGGGTGTTTGTGGGTGGGGGATGTGTAGTTAAGGGATGTGTGTTGGGATGTGTGTGGTGGGGGTATGTGTTGGGGTATGTGGGAAGATGTGTGTGTGGGTTGGGAGATGGGGTGTGGGTAGGGATGGGGTATGTGTAGGTGGGTGGGGAGATGGGTGTGTGGGTGGGGATGTGTGTGTGTGGTGGATGTGTGTATGGGTGGGGAGATGTGTGTGGGGATGTGTGTATGGGTGGGGTGTGTGTGGGTGGCGGATGTGTGGTTAAGGGATGTGTGGGTAGGTGAGTGTGTGTAGGTTGGGGGATGGATGGGGGATGTGTGGGTGGGTGGGGGAATGGGTGAAAGTGGGGATTGTGGGTGGGTGCGGCAAGTGTGTGTGTGTGTGTGTGTAGGTGCGGATGTGTGGGTTGACGGGGAGATGTGTGTGTGTGGATGGGGGATGTGTGGTTGGCTGGGTGGTGGAGGATATGTGGGTGAGTGAGTGTGTGTGGGTTATGAGATGGATTGGGAGATGTGTAGGTGGAGAGATGTGTGTAGGTGGGGAAATGTGTGTAGATCGGGGGATGTGTGTGGGTGGAGGATGGGTGGGTTGATGCATGTATGTGTGCCGGGGTTGTGTGTATGGGTGGGTGGGGGATGTGTGTGGATGGATGTGTGTGGGTGGAAGATGGGTGGGGTCATGTATGTGTGACCTGGGAGTGTGTGGGTGGGTAGGGGATGTGTGTGTCGGGGACGGGTAGATGGGGGATGTGTGTCATAACATGGTAAAATGCATTGTTTATGTTTACAACATTCATTTGACAATGTTTTTTTTTTCTATGTGAATGTATCATGTACTGTGCACTATTGATGAACGAAAGATGAGTGATTGGAAGGGCCGTTTGTAAGACGGGCCTGCGTGCCCAGTTTGTTACCTTTTGAGAATAAAGTTCCTTCGTTCGTTCTTTCATTCGTTCTGTCTACATATGTATCTGTTTGTGCTTCTACTCATTTATTACAGTACAGTGAAGCTATATATGATATACACCAGCGTTAGAATATAGCCTGGTCAAACAGCTATAGGAAAATAAAGAAACAGAAGAATTCATGCTGTAACGGACATTCTACACACATACTATCTACACACAATCTATCTAATCCAACTACGGACCCACTCAGCCATAGCATTAATGCCATCCATCCATCCATCCATCCATCCATCCATACATCCATACATCCATGGACACATTAATCCTTTGACCCAACCACGGACTTACAATCCATCCATCCATTTTATCCATGCATCCAACCACGGATTTACCCAATTATCACGTTAATCCCATCCATCCGTATTCGTTGTTTGTTCACTTAACCAACCAAGTTTTTTTTTTTTTTTTTTAAATAAGGACTCGCGGTTCCCCCAGGTGCCAGAACCGCGCCATGAGGTCTCTAGTTTTGTTGTGGGCCCTTTAGCCCCACTATATGCCTTTCGGCAAATATTGGCCCACCAATGCACATTGCCCGTGTTAGTGGACAGTGATTTAAGATTTGCAGTTTGGTAGACCGTCTCCGCACCCTAGCCAGACCAAGCGCAAATGAATCTACACTTTGATCTCAACTAAAAGGCCGAGATGCGACGTTTGGTGCCAAGAGCTTTATTAGCGTTTCTTTGTTTGTTCACTTGACTACGTTTAGCATCATGCCTGATGTCCAGGTCCCTGTTTTCTCTTTCAGGCCACGAATTTACACAAGTTCAAGCTCCATACATACGGCAGTCCGACATTCTGCGACCATTGTGGGTCATTGCTGTACGGTCTGCTACACCAGGGACTCAAGTGTGATTGTGAGTATGCCTGGAATTATATCCTTGTTGTGTGTTGCCACTTGCTGGCGTTAGCTGTAGATATCGTTGATGTGTGTTAGCGTTGTCGCCCTTAGCTGGTGTTAGCATTGTAGCCCTTAGCTGGTGTTAGCATTGTAGCTCTTAGCTGGTGTTAACATTGTAGCACTTAGCTGGTGTTAACATTGCAGCCCTTAAGTAGGTGTGAAAGCACACCCCCCCCCCTTTATGGAACCACTCCTTAGCTGGTGTTAACATTGTAGCCCTTAGCTGGTGTTAGCATTGTCGCCCTTAGCTGGTGTTAGCAGTGTCGCTGTTAGCTGGTGTTAGCAGTGTCGCTGTTAGCTGGTGTTAGCATTGTAGCACTTAGCTGGTGTTAACATTGTAGCTCGTAGCTGGTGTTAGCATTGTAGCCCTTAGCTGGTGTTCGCATTGTAGGACTTTGCTGGTGTTAACATTGTAGCCATTAGCCGGTGTTAACATTGAAGCCCTTAGCTGGTGTTAACATTGTAGCCCTTAGCCGGTGTTAACATTGTAGCCCTTAGCCGGTGTTAACATTGTAGCCTTTAGCTGGTGTTAACATTGTAGCCCTTAGCTGGTGTTAACATTGTAGCCCTTAACTGGTGTTCGAATTGTAGGACTTAGCTAGTGTTAACATTGTCGCCCTTAACTGGTATTAGCATTGTCACCCTTAGCTGGTATTAGCATTGTCGCCCTTAACTGGTATTAGCATTGTCGCCCATTAGATACCGTTGACATGTGTTGGCATCGTCGCCCTTAGCTGGTGTTTTTTTTTTTTTTTAGCATATCCTTTACAGGACTTAGCTGTCAACACCAGCATCTTTCAGCTGTATGTTGATCTCTTGGCAAGATTACGCTCAGTAGTTTGCCATTGCTTTCTGAGCGGCCGGCTCACATACCCCGCAAGTCACCAATGCGATTCGAACCACTGCTGATTTGAACCGTCATCACGTTAACCGACGAGAGTATACGAGATTACGGAGAAAAGTCATAACCTCTAAGCCACGAAGCCGGCTAGCTGGTGTTAGCATTATATATTATTCGTAGAGTGTTCGCATTGTCACACTTGGCTGGTGTTAGCACCGTCGCCCTTATCTGATGTTAACAATGTATATTTTTGTAGAGTCTTCGCATTGTTGCCTTTTGCTGGTGTTGGTGTTGTCACCCTCATCTTGTGTTAGCATTGTCACTCTTAGCTCATGTTAGCATTATCTATTGTTGTGGAGTATTCGCATTGTCGCTCTTAGCTGGTGTTAGCATCCGAAAGTGAGGAAATTATTAGTATTTCACTTGGTAATATTGATCCTTTATTTCGGAATTTTTATTTTTGTAATATATTATTTAATCTTTCCTTGCATTTCTCTAGGCCGTTTACCTTTAATGTTTTACATTCTCGTGTGCTAATTGTAACAGGTCATATATTCAGTTAATGGTATGGATTGGAGTTCATATTTCTTGCACTTCATCAAGTACCAAATTAGTATATTTCTTTGATTCACAGTTGTCCACTTTCACAGTAAAGTTAACCATTTAAGTTGTAACCTCAATAATATTTTATTGCAACCAACTTCTAGTGCATTTCTGTCATGTCCTTGTTGAAGCTTTTAATGATGTGTGTGCATGTTTTTCTTTGAAGCTTTGGTTAGACATGTGCGCCCATTCTTCTGTCATGCGTGTTTTTAAATTTCTGATTTAATATCATATTTGTTACGTGCATTTTAAATACCACGGCAGTATGTGCCTGACGAGATGCAGCGAAATATGCCAGGCAATAAATCGTACAATCTATTGTTCGTGTCTTCGTTATTCAAATTCACTACGGGAAAACATTGTTTTGATTGTAAAATTACATGAAATGAATTGGAGAACTTGGTGCAACTGGCAAGATCGAAGGGAAGAGACCAAAGGGACGACCGAGAAGTAAATACCTGGGTGTCTTGGCCACATGGCATGGTCGAGACAGGAACACGGAGCTGATCCACGACTCTGGTGATCGAGTGAGATGGCAGAACATGACCGCCCACGCTTACCGGCATGGCACATGATGGATGGATGGATGGACACTATCCAGTATCATCCATCGGGTGCTGGAACGTAAATTTGTCTTTCCCACGAAGCTTGACAGCATAATTAGATGAAGATGATTTAAATGGTTGATCTTTGCTGCACAGATAGCTCTTGTCCATAAAGTTATCTCGGCTGACTGATATCACTACTGTTACATATAGTAGTAGTAGTAGTAGTAGTAGTAGTAGTAGTAGTAGTAGTAGTAGTAGTAGTAGTAGTAGTAGTAGTAGTAGTAGTAGTAGTAGTAGGCCTCTTTAAGTCCTGTAGGACTTTAGTGTTGTGCCACCGGCAAGGCACCTGACAGCGCCGCTGGTGACTGTATATTCCAATGCGAGAGTGACAATCTCTGTCACAATTTCCGCATCTGTAAGACGAGGCTGGTCTCGCAGCAAGTGACTGCATTTTATGCTCGTGCCTCCTATCCTCAGTTTGTTGGATCAGATTGTGCTATATATATATGCGTCTTTGAATGCTGGCATATATTGTAATCTTTAATATTGCTGTGTATAGGCAATTGTGAGATGAAAAAATGGCGTCTGAAACCAATCTGTTCTATTTAAGTATTCAGTCCCTTTAAGAATGTATGTGAATGTGGTGTATTCTTGTATTTTCAACTTGTTGACATTAAAGTGTTCATGTCTTTTTCAAAATGAAAACAAAAGTATATTTTATTATTTGAGTAATAAAGACACAAACAATACATTGGAACTATTGTCTGGCATATTTCGCTGTACTAGAAAACAGAAAAACAGTTCAACATATAATAAAGTAGCGTAATAAATCAAACAAAATAAACAACATATATTGTAGAGTGTTTCACTGTCACCACAGGAGTTTTAACGAAACTAACGCGTATTTATGCTTACTGGGGGTGGGGGGGGGGGGGAAAGAGAGAGAGAGAGAGAGAGAGAGAGAGAGAGGGGTGTCGTTCGCCTGTGGGACCAGGTGGAGAAGGTGGTGTAACAGACTGAAAACCCGTATGTGGAAAGGATCAGATTACGGGGGATTGGCAGTGGTGGTAGAATCTCGAACTTTCAATCATATAGCGGTGGGAACAGTTAGTAGTATGACTCTTCGCTGGCTGTGGAACGAAGGGGCGGAGCGCATATGGGAATGTCCTGAGTGTCTGTTCTTAGCTCATCTCAACTCAGCTATACTTGCATAATTGTGGTTTACTGCAGTGTATAGCAAACGCCTCGGCATACCGTAGAAATTGTCGGTTGTGTAGTGAAAACCACACTGCAAATACATTTCCTACAAGTCCAAATTCTATTAAAAGGCGGTGTTATTCAAGATAGCGGCTCCTTCATGATAATCTCTGGAAATCAGCATGGCCAAAAGTTCAAGAGCGCTTGCTCTACAACTTCTGATGAACTGATTGTTAGGTAGCGGATTCAACCTCTACACTGATCAGTTAGACCAACATTTTCACTTCTTACCGTTAAATTGGGGACGTAAATAACAAGTACCTCAAAAGTTGGAGTGGATTCGCCTGACGGTGAAGGACACGGGTAATAGCGGAAGCTAATCCACACGCAAAATAAATCCAGTACACTAGAAGTAGTAGCAAGTTTTTGGACTACACTTGAATTCAAAGCGACCGATCGTAATTTTAAAACGATGATAATCTCTGTACAGCTACTGCAGTGACATTGAAACGTATGATAATCTCTGTACCACTACTGTAGTCACATTGAAACATACGAGAGTATGTTTTGTTTATTTCGTTTCACAAGATTCATTACTCTGCTTCATTACATGCTGAACATTGTTTACTATCGTATGCACCTGACGAGCTACTTATTTGCCGGGCAATAAACTGTGCAGTACATTGTTTGTGTCTTGGTTATCCAAATTCAAAACGGGAAAACATTGTTTTGAATTTTATTATTATTTGCTCTGCATGGCCCTGCTTCTTTGACCGCCATTTCATTACCATCATGCGTCGGTACCCACACATTCATCATTGATCATCCTCTGGTGTATGGATCTATAGTTGCTAAACTGGCAGTGAACGCGTTTCATAACTCCACGACATACTAAGTGACATACGATTTGGAAGTAGACCGCTTTGCGTTGAATTCGATGGTTTGAACGTCTGACGTTCACATAGCAGTGGCAAACTATTGAGTTTAAAATTAGCCAATTAAAATCATAAGCAGCCCAAAAAATTGCGGAGGTTATTGTGACTTCTTGTAAAAGACATGCAGCTAACTGTATTGAAGACTGTAAGAAGACCTCTTCAGCTGTAAACAACATATAAACCCGAAATTCCCAATCAGTAATGCACGAGGCGTTACTATTTTGAACACAATCGGCAGTTTTAATACTGTATACAAAATCGACCCCCATAATTCAAGATGGATGGACGCCTGCACAGACGGCGGTGTAATTGAAAACGAAAAAATATGATGTAAGCCGGCCCTGCTGTTCTGTTCACGTCGTGAGCACGCTAAAATCGGTATATCGATCTGTACTCACTGCCTCTGTCCTACTTTCTATCGGCGTCCCACGGTAGCTTCTTCTTGTTTGGCTGACTGGCTAAGATGCTTGTATTTGTGGGGAGACTTGTTGCTTACTCACGTTTTATTAGATGTGATGATGGGAGCTTATTTATTTTGTTGGTTTTTTCTCTGTGGTGCGGAGGGATGTGGTATGTTGGTAAGGGAGGCAGCGATATGAAGTGAGGTTGGACGGGTAGCTAGCTGAATGGCTAACGCGAGGCTTCATGAACAGTATGTGTGTGATCACATACATCTAAAGAGCCATAATTATATAAATATATGTAGGATACAACTTATGGCACAGAGAGACCAATAGCGATGCATACATGCATGCGTACATACATACATACATACATACATACGTACGTACGTGCGTG